>VXAV01004864.1:37224-76347 GCA_013399715.1 Alectura lathami | reverse complement strand
GCGGTGCCGAATTTTTTTTTTTCTTAATATCAGTTTATTTTTTTTTTTTTTTTTTTTTTTTTTTTTTCTAAGAAGAGTGAAAGGGAGGACAAAGCAATTAGAAGAACTAAGATGTACGATGAAGGAGGAATTGCCTGTAGGCTACTTACGTGATGGCAGTTCCTTGGCACTTAAACTAGTCTAAAAAGCACAAAATTAAAAGCAAAGCTCAAGCTGTTAACAGCCTTGCATATGTAGAAACTGGTACGGATAAAACTGGCGTAGTGGTGAGGATATGGATGCATGTATGTGTACACACACGCGTGAAATCCAAGGGTGGCTGTCCTTACGTGCATAGGCAGTTAGCTGCACAGAATCTGACCGTTCTCAACCTGTGTGGTCCGGTGCCTCGACAGGAAGATGGTATTTGCTGCTGGTTTTGTGTCCTGCTAGATGCCTTTCTGTGCCTCAGCTTTTAGTCTGTAAAATGGATGTAAATGGCAATTATGCAGAGGGAGAAAAAAAAAAAAAAAGATTGTATTGTTATTAACCTCTAATTACAAATAGTACTTGCTGACTCATTTTGAATAGCTAATGTATTTTGAGTGATTCACATTTTTTGATGAAATGGAATAGAAAGTAAAATAAATCATTTTCCTGGATTTGTTCAGCTAGTACTTGTATAATATCAAATGCAAATGTTATCCCATGCAATTAAGACAAAGAATTTTTATTTTTTTAATTCAATCAAATGTATTTTAACTTTAAAACAAAACAAAGCAAACAAGAAAAAAAAACAGTTGTTGAATTTTATTGTTGAATTTATTGTTGAATCCATTTTATTGAAAAAAAAAAATCTTTAAATTCTTTTTAATGAAACAGAACGCACAGAGCCCAGAAGGAAAGAAATCTCTCTCCAATAATGTTTTGTTGCTTTACATTCTAATTTTTTTTTTATTCAAAAATTAAAATCCAGTTTAAATATATCTTGTCGTTTATCTGAGACTTTAATTTCTAACAGGTTGTATGATCTTTTTATAGCTCCATGCAGCAAGCCACTGGTTTAGGTCACTGAAGTCAGCTGGGCTCTGTGTGAGACCTGCCCCTCTGATTCTCTTTGCTGAAGCAGAGACATTTTTTATCTGCAATGGTGCCTCTGAGTTTCAAAGCACGAGCCATAACGATAATTTTACAACTTCGGCACTTTCAGACTTGCTCAAGCAAAGAACACGATCTTTAAATCCAGCTGAATTCAACACTTGTGTTTATTAACAAAGTGGCACTTGGCCAGAATTCTGAACACGTAACCTGTTTGGTCATAATGCTGCCTTTGTGAGGATATCTGGATTTCTGGAATTCAGACCCACCAATTTGCTCAATGAACCAGAAAGCATTTCTATTTCTTGGCAGAAAGAATTAGGAAAAATTACCAGGCTTGCATTTTTTGGGCCTGTGATAAAATTATTTTTGAACTTTATTCTTCTGAATATTGGGTTGTTCCTGTGCATTCCAGTTGTCTATGAATGACCACATTAGAAGAAGAAGGAAAAAAAAAATAAAAACAGTACTGAAACAACAGAAAATATTGTAATTTCATAATTTCTATTTCCTAGAAATAACCTCAGAAAAGCTTCCTAAAAAAAAAAATGTGTGTAATGTGGAAGGTTTCTTTAAGAGATTTTTACAGTGTAACTGAAAAGACTTTGAAAAATTGGCAAAGGATTTTTTGTGGGTTTTTAGTTTATTCTTTCCAAATATAAAGGTCAACAAAGAAGCATTTTGCAAAAGAGGAATTGCTAGGCTTTAGATTGTGTTTCTTTTGAGAAGAGTTAGAGACTTGTAAAAATTATTTTGTTTAATTTATTTTCTTTTTTCTTTTTTTTTTTTTTTTAGCAGTGACAAAGCTTTTATCCTCTCTGAGTAGGCGTGAAAATATGTATCATAATTTCTTGCATTACTTGGAATGGCAGCACAGTTTGCCAGAATGTCCTTTCAATAGCATGCAGGTCAATAAATTTTTTAAACACTGTTTAATAAAAAGAACACCAGTTGTTGTTTGCTGTTTAGGTACAAATCCCTCCTCTTCTTGACTGCTATATTTTGGTTGTCTTGGCTTTTGTGATACTGTTACTTCATTAAGTCTGCCTCTGTCAGAATGTGTTAAGTTGAGCAGTTGCATTTCTAGATAAAATTAGTGAGTGAAGACCCATTCCCACTCTCTCCTTCTAATGTGTTCTTTATTAAAAAGGCTAAATAAATAAATAAACATATATCCAAGAAAATTAAGGAAGAAAAACTTCTGTATTAAAGCTCCAATAAATCCTTTAGTTTTGTTGTTGAGTTTTGCTGGTAGATTTAAAAGTCCTTAGTAAAGGTCAATGGGCTTCTGATAACCCCAATAATTCAGGCTGGAGGCTTCAAATGTGCAGTGTGCATTCAGGAGATATTTCCTCTTCCTCTAAGATGTTGATGCAAAATCTTGAATGTTAGCATTCCCCAAACTTTGAAGAGTTAAATTCCTGAATCTACAGGAACTCATTCTAGTAGCTGCAAGACTGCTTGTAGCCATATCCACTGACAGATGGTCGATGCTCCAATCTGAAGTAAAGGAGTCCTGTAGTGACTGGTCCATTTGGGATTTGGATTTTCTCTACAAGTCATGTAACTGGATTGTGAACGATTTGGGATATATCTTATGACTCTAATCAAGTTCAGAGCTTCTAGAGACTCTTGTAGCATTAAATGTAAATTAAACTGAATTCCTGAACACAAACCCCGCCCGATCTGCTACTGCTTCACAAGCCATTTCCAAGTTGTACACTAAGGAAATAACGTATCCTGCTGTCTTCTCCCCATTGGAGAAAGAATGCTACAAAGTACTTGTGGCCCTGCAGAGGAGTTTGGTTCTGCTCCTGTGGTCCAACCTGTTTGTGGCCTCTGGAAAAAATGTCTGTGAGCTCCACTTGGGAGCTTCTTAGTTGGGTGGTTGGAAAAGATGTTTCTGGCACAGTTGGCTGATAAGGAATTTATCGGGTTTTATGGCAAACCTCGTTTACCTCAAATTTGGAAAGAAAAACTACTCCAAGCCTTCCCATTGCACAAAGAGCCTTGGCTTCATGGCATTATGCCCAGAAGATGGCCAACAGGTTCCCCACCTTGGGAGCTTTTGGTTTCGCTTGTATGTGAGCTACTGAATATAAGAGAAACATATATTACAGACATGTTCGCTCATATCTAAGGCAAAAATTGCGCCATCTCCATGTGACTTTTCAATTCAGACATATCAGCAAATGTCAGAGACAAATGCTGCGCCTCATTCTTATTTTTATTTTTTAAGCCTTTCACTTCCTCTTTTGCTTGCCTCCTTGGGCCTATTTGTTCTAAGACTGTTTCATTACTGTATATTTCACATCCTTTTTAATGTAAATGGGAAGCCAGCTACTACAGGTGGATGAATTGATTCTCAAGCAGTGACAGAGATGCTGTAGCATTAGCTGCTTCAGATGTCTCTTTTTTTTTAATTGTTGATTGCACAAATACTTGTTTCATTTACCAACAGCCACATCACTGTTACCAGTATGCATTGCAAAAGCTTCTCTCACAAATAAGGAACACACCGCAGTAGCATCAAAAATCACAGTCCCTGTCCTTGTGTCTTTTGCAACCTCTCAGCTTCTGACCATACACTGGAGTGCTCTGGACAGCATGTGTGATGGCAGGAGTGTAAAAAGGCCAAGAACTCATGGACCGAGACAAAACCTTCATTCCATTTTTGAGTACCAAGCAACCTTTGTTTTACGTTTTTGTCTGTTTCCTTGTCTGTGTTCCTGTATCACTTCACTTCTGCATGTTTTGTTTCTGTCCTTTGGGTATCCCTCTGCAGCGCCGATCTCTCAGGTGATGCTGTCCCATCCTCGTGCCTCCTGCACCAGGGCTGAGTGTAGCCCAGGTTTGTTACCGACGTCTGACAAGCCTGGTGTTGCTGCTCCCCTGGGTAACCTAGGCTCATCATGTTGGCAATGTACACATTCTTTAGGTGTCATGTGAGCTGAAATGCAGACTTTTGCATCAGGCAGAGTTGTCCCACCCTGCGTCACTGTGTCGCCTGTATTTACACTTCCGGTATAATAAGCCCACATGACTACTTTATTTAGAGGGCCAGACAGTGGCTTTTCTTCCAGGTGTTCTGAGCTATTACTTTCTGATTCTTCAGTACAGGTGCCATAAAACTGGCTTTACACTGGTATTCCTGTTTGCCCTTCTTATTTCCATTTTTAATAAAGAAATAAGGAAGTGCCTGTCTGAGATCGAGCTCAGGAATATGGAAATTTGGTATGAAAAGCAGTATGAGAAATGCCTTGTGAAGAGTGAGGAGCAAGAGAAAGGTGTCCCATTTAGGTGGCCATGCCTGGTAAAAAGTGTCTTGAAGAAAATCTTCACGTTTTCAGATGAGCTCTTGATTGATGTGCCAGAGAACCCTTGGAGAGGTTTGTTTGGACTTCCAAAGACCAAAAGAAACACTGTTTGGCTGCTGGAAACAGATAGCTATTTAAACATTAGCGTGACTCCAAATACTCCCTCAGAGGTCAGGCAGCCCAGTAAGCCAGGACTAAATGATCCACAGGAGAACAGTTCTGGAAGTCCAGACATGAGGTTTTGTTGCTGCCATTATTTATTCAGATTTACAACTGCAATTCAATTATAAATTCAAAATAGATTTTGTAAATTTTTTGTGCTCTCATGCGCATGCTGTCAAATTGTGGCCTGTTCTGTTGCAAATCCAAGCTGGGTTTCCCAGAGAGAGCCATGGAAAGATGCTTCAGCTTTCCTCTCAGCATTACTGGTAACATCATAGCATACCCAATCTTAAGGCTTTCCTCTTCTGTGCTCAGTTATGTATTGTTGTCATTTCCCTTGTGCTGGCAATGACACTTGTTTCTGTCAGAAAAATTAAAAAAAAAATAAAAATAAGTCAGTATTTGGCTGGTTGATCTCCCTGGATCAAATCTCTGTGTTCACAGAAGTATCAAGCTGGCACAGGGGATTGGGGGTGTTGAAAGAGAGCTCACACTGGGGTGAACCATTGGATTGGTTCAGCTATAGTATCAGACTGCATTCTTTTTGAGTTTAATTTGAGAAGGAAACTAAATTTGTACTGTTCTGTTGTTTGGTGCTCCTCCAACAATGCTGATTGTTTTTATTGGGCATTACAGATTTTAGATGTACTTTATTAGAACATTACCTTGATTCCTTTGACTAATGCTTACAGTTCTCCTGTTTTTCCCTGCCAGCTCAGCTAGGAGCAGCATGACACCCTGAGTGCGTTTATTCTTCCTAAGTAGCAGTTTTCAAAAAAAAAAATATATATATATATATTTCAAGCAACCTTCTCTTGCCTAATCTCATTCCTTGATTTCTGAAGCTAAGTTCAAAATCTGTATCTCAGACCTTCTTGGTGTGTCATCTTACTGTTAGAAGGAGGCAGAGTAAATTCACGAACTGGGACTCACAGTTTCAAGACCAGCCTGGCATATGAGCACACGTGTAGTATGTGCTGGTGGAGAATCAGACTTATACCCTGCCTTGTCATAGGTGTACACCAGCAGCCATCCCTGAGCTGCCTCCCTTTACACAACAGGGATCTGCTCTTAGAGACTCCACAGCCAGTGGTATAATTTAAAGCAGCACATAACCTGCCTAAAGACTTATTGGTGAAAAACAATGAAGGAGAAATTGTTGGCTCCCACTATGTACTTGCCCCTGCATGGAGAAGAGGTCAGAAATAGGAGAGAGTCAAGCTTATGGTTTTGATTTCATATTAAAATGTTTTATTATGGCTTCATTTCATGTCCAGGGATCTACAGTTGAATCACACATCATTCAGCCTCTTAATTTCCTGTAATAAAAATGTAAGTGCTCAGATAAAGAAGTTCAAAGATCTTTTCCTGAAAACCATGGGGGTGAGGAAGAGAAAAATCTTCTCTACACTTCTTCCAGCTCTTAAACAGGTCTACAGTGTTAGGTTATTTGTTTGCGTGGTGTCCTTCCTTGTCACCATCTTCCCATCAGAGACTTTTGAAGTCTATACTTTAATATATTTAGTAACTTGACAAACTCCATTTGCTGAGCTGGCTGCAAGAGGCACACACTGCTGTTATCCACACTTGGCAGGAGTAGGTTTGCAGTCCCGTGGTAGGAGTCAGCGTAGCAAACCTGGGAGCCCCCTGATCTGCAACCTGCAAGGAACATGCTCTGCAGCCCTTGCCATGGGTAGGCCTGTGGGTGCTGGGCATTGTCCACCAGGAAGGTGGGAGTGTTATCCTGACCTTGAATGGCTGCAGGGCTTTGGGCAGCCTCATGCTGTATGTGCATCTGTTTACCTTAAACTCCTGTTTGCATAACTGATTCTTCCAAAGAAACAAGCTTTTATCTACTTCTGTTGAAATCAGAGACGCATGTGATTTTAGAAAGGACAGGAAGTGCCTTCTGCATTCACTGTAAGGAGCTCGCTTTCTCCTGCATTTACCATGCCACCACTGGGCGTAAAGGCATGCTGGAAGCCATTGGAGCCTTTCAGTGGATTAGGACAGTCAGTAAGGTTAAAGTAAGTCAGACAGTAATGTAAGGTTACATTAACAGGAGTGATAAAAAAAAAATAAAAATAATAAAAAAACTAGAAGTCTTTATTTCTACAGCATTTTCTGCCTGTGTTCTCTAAATCCCACAGAGGCCCTCATGAAACAGCGGCACAGTGACAAGGGTGCGGCAGCAAGCACAAAGCGCGAATAAAGAGAATGCTAAAGCTGGGCTGCACAGCCCTGCTTGATGTGCGGTCTCCTCTGATATCACAAACTTTTTCTATTAGGAAAAAGAAGCCAGAAGCCTTTGCCTACCAAAAAAGAATCTTTGATCTAAGTCTTTTATGTTGCTCTCTCCCCCCCCGCACCATCCCCCCTTGCTAAAAGGAGCCATGCCAGCATTATAGAAATAGCATCTGCAAAACAATTTGCAAGCTGGTGTTGAATACATCTTGCTTTTCAGAAAGCAAATCTTTCACATAATGTCATGTGGTGATTTTTGTGATGTTGCATTTTTAATGACCTATGTGTAGAAGATAGATGTCAAAGACATCAACCCTGCAAACAACTGTAAATATTTGCCTTGAGAAAGCATGTGGTATATCCTGTAATTCTTGGCTCAGCCACTTAATCTGGAGGCAGCTTAATTAGTTGTTAGTGGACTAAAGCAAAGAAAATCTTTTAAAAATAAATTAAATATACAACATGCAGCCTGATTTTTATGAAGTGCTATAGTCCACAGTGGCTTTTGTGGAACATAAGGGGGCTCATCACCTTGAAAATTGGGGCCTGAACTCATTGCTTAAAAGTTAAAGTTTTAGCTAAGCATTTGGCACTGCATAAAATCACCAGGTTAAGAGTTTTCAGAAATGATTGGCAAAGGACAGTCTCCCAATTCCATGCTTGTTTTCCTGAATATGCGGCCATAATTTCAGAAACACCGAATATTCTGGAACTTCTGCTATATTCAGTCCTAAGGAGAGGATAATGTTTTGGAAGACCTATGCGAGGTGATGGGGAGCTCCAGAAAATTGTTGCCTTTTGTGAAAAACTCTGATGTCTTAATATTTGTTTTCATTTTAACATCTTTAAATAAAACTTGGGAGAGTGAATATGCTAGCAATTCCATTGACATATGGTTCCAAAGAAAAGATCATTTTTTTTCCAGTGGGCTCTACAAGTGTGAAAAAAGACCTGAGCATTACTGAGGACAGTTTAATAGGATCTGTATTCAGCATACAGTCAGGATTTCAATTTCTTTTTTAAAATATTAGACCATATAAGGAGTGTGATAGAAAATAAAATACAAAATCTTAATGGTGTGGTGTCATCTGGAATACCGTGTTCAATCTTATTTCAGCAAGAAGTACTTCATAAATAAAGGTGGCTAAGAGATGAGTGACGTTTAAAATGGTTAAAGGAAATACTTCTTGTGGTGCAAAACAAATATTCCATGGAACTCATTATCATAAGACGTTGTTGAAGCCAGAAAGAGTTAGATGTATATCAGAAGTAGCCATAGGTACCTTAGATAGGGCAAGAAAAGAAAGTATAGCTTCTCAAGCTCCAAGGCATAACCGAGGCATAAGACACTTTTAACAGATGTGGGTTAGAAAATAAATCTGCTGTGGATGGGGTCTTGTAGGACAAGGTCCTTGAATATCCCAAACATCAGATTGACCAGTATTAGGGAGAAGATGTTTACCTAGTGAGATCTTATTCAATGGGTGATTACTGGACCTATGTAAAGTCATAATTTCTTCAGATAAATAACAGTGAATTTATTATATACCTTAAGCAATTCTAGTTCCATTTAGCTGCATAATTTTCCTAGGTGGGAGTCAGAGGACTACAGCAAGGCAGATCTGGATTCATTTGCAGTTGTTGGAGGTTATACTCTACCTAACCAAGAGGGGTTCAGGTCTCCACTGGTGATTTACCGTGATATTTACACAGAACAAGCCACTTCTGAACACATGGGTTTTGTGGTGGCTTTTTCTTTCTCTTTTGGAAACAGAGACCACCACATTAAAGCCTAATTTAAGAATTTTCACTGGCAGTCTGGCCTGTGCTGTTAACAAACTGTTGATGCAAATATTGTTCCCACACCCTGGCTCCTGAGGAGAGTGTTGCATTGATATGTTAATATCTTTTCTCTTGTTTCCATGATCTAAGATCTAAACAGCCACAGTATTAGATACAGTACTTGCATGAAGAAAAAGTAACATACCAGTCTTAGTTAGAAACTAAACTTTTTCTATAAGTGTTTTCTGTACATTTGTTTTAATGTATAGGAGTTTTCAGACGATAATAAATAACATATTTCTATGCCAAGTAATATACTGTTCACAGCTGTAATGTTCATGCTGCTATTTGTCTGTGCCATTCTTTCTAATGTTACAAATAACGTAGATGTAACATAAATCAGGGAGATGATATTATGTTTTACTATAAGTCTCATAAATGTGAAGCATTAATATGTGAATAATTCAACATTCAGAAAATAGAGTTCTTATATCTGCAGAGAATTTGTGCATTTAATGCAAAAAGAATTAGGGTGGATAATTACAAAGTAACTATGTGCCCTGAGTGGGACAAAGCATTTAGCTGGAATTCAGGAGACTGCATTGTCCAGAATGTAAAACTGCAGTTGGAACATACCATGCAAAAAATAATTAGAAATGCAGACTATACCACAGTGCTTGTTGTTGGAGTTAGAAAGTATGTATATTGTTCTGTGACACTGAATTAACTTGTGATCTCAAGCAAATCATGGAATCTGTGCCTCAATGGTTGTTCCTCAGCCGTGCAGACATTGGTATCTTCCTTGATAAAACTGCTTTATTAACAAACTCTGCATGCCACCTTTTGAGGAACCAGCCTCTGCTGTTTGTGGTCAAAGCAGCTGACATAGAATAAAGATGCTGAAATTCAGGAGGGTTTTGGCTAAACAAAGGCTCCCACCTCTCATGCATGCAGCTGAGCAGGGTCACACCAGTGGGAATTATGAAATTTCCCTTCTGTATGCAGATGTTGCAGATGGCAACACCTTTCAAATTTTCCCAGTGAAATTACCCCAAAATATTTTAGGTAGTAAGAAGTATTTCTTAGTCAGAAATCTTGCCCAGACACCAAATAGCTTTTAACAAATTACAATGCTATCCATTGACACATATCCCAAACATTTTTACTGTAAACCATGGCTTGAGGGGCTTTTGTGTGAGTTTGTGTGTAAGAACTGAGTCATTAAGATGATGATTTAAACGAAAAAGGTGTTGAATCTCTGTGAATGCCTTCACACAATGTGTGTCTGAATTCCACCTGAATCCAGTCTACAAACTTCCACCTGTTTGAAATCCCCACTGGAGCCAAACAAAAGGAGTAATCACTATGCAAGAATTTTAAACTACATGGAGTAAGTGATTCTCACCACATGCTTCTTCTTCAAACTAGAAGGAGAAATATCTGCCTTCGATGTGGTTCTTCTTGATCAACAAACAGGCGTACTTTAATTATAACAGGATCACTGTAAGAGCCTCCCATGGTGGCTGTATGAGCATCTCTGTACCCATGTAAGCACGCAAGCACAGTTTTATATGACTGCCAATTTGGAGAATCAACAAAAGGTTTATTTTAATTGAATATTTCACCCATGCTGGGGTGGCAGTGTAGAAGCCCAGGTTTTCAGGGCCCTCACCCCCAGGTTCTCCTTTTGGTGCTCTGCAGCAGCGAGGTCCGTACAGCCGCGCATCCTTTCCCAGCACCCTCTACAGATGGAGCTCCATTGATTTTAGTAGTAAAAAACCAACCCAGGACAGCTTTAAGAATGCTTTGTGCAGTTTGGTGGTAGTGTATTGTGTATACTCCGATTTCATCAAAGCTATAACAGAGTAACGTGTAGTTATGACTTGGACCACACTTCTGTATATCATAGGTCTCTATTATGTCTTATTTTTTCATAGCTTCAGTTTCTGATATCCCAGTACAGAATCTTTCCTTGCTTGTCCCAAAACACAATTAACCTCTCTCTAACTGAGAACAGCATTCTCTAGAAGCAACAAAGTCTGTTTATGGAGAGGATTTTTTTTGCTGGTGGAAGTGTTCCTGAAAATTTACAGTCCAAGGTTTTACTATTTTACAACTAATGCCAAAAAATATGCATTAACTGAACTTCAGGATTCACAAAGCAGAGCTCTGCATGGAAGCTCTTAACTTGTTGATTCCACACTGACCCGCTCTGAATGTGCACAGCAAATATTTAGGTTATGTGATTCAGGCATGCAAAAGAGTGTGAGCACTTCAGTGCAGGAACACTGCAGAAAGGGGGAGGGGGAGTGGAAGCCAAAGCAGATCTGTGTGTGCCAATCATAGTACAGAGTACAATTGACCAAGCACCTTCCAGTGCCTGTGCTGGCTTTCTGTCTAGCTGTGTTTACATGCAGTGACGTTCAAAAAGAAAGCAGCAGGGNTTTTTTTTTTTTTTTTTTTTTTTTTTTTTTCCTCTTCGCATGTCAGCAACTTCCATTTCTTGGCTCCCACATGTGTCATTTGCTAAAGTTAACAGAGCATTGCACCTAACATTCTGATAACCAATGTATGAAGTTTCCATAGAGAGTTAAAACCACGAAGGCTTATTTTAATCTGCTAGTAAAATATGTCTCATTTTTTAAAATAAACAAACCATAATGCTACATGAGAATCTGCTTGTAAGAAGGGCACAATGGATGTTCCTGTGCCAGGTATCTCTGATGGGTACATAGCAGACCAACTCGCTTATCTGCCTTAGGTGTGACCATACCATTGTCCATCACACCTTGAAACAAATTCACTCTCATATACTCTTGCTGTGATTGTCCCCTGACCATGCGTAGAAAACCATGAATTAGGACCTAGCTACATCCCTATGGTAAACTTAAATTATCTAAAGCTTTACATCCTCTGGTTGGGATCTAGATCTCTTTCCCAAAAACTTCCCAAACACACGGTAACAACCTGGCGCCTGAGTTGCAATACAGATGGGATATTTATTACTTGTCACAGCCTTATGGATCTAGCACCAACTTTGGAAAACATTCCTGTCTCTAACTGCTTTTGGGCTGTGGCTGGCAGATGTTGTCTCCTCTCCTCAGGTCTGGTGGCAGAGCTGTCCCCTCGGCTGAAGCAGGACATCAGCTCTGCACAGAGCCCAGGTGAGCAGCAGCACAGACCGACCCTGCGGCCAGCACAGCTCGCAGGGGCTCTGGCACAAGGTCTGGCAGCTCCACAGCTGCCCAAGCCCAGGGTGAGAAGGTCCCTGGGGAAAGTGAGTCAACATTCATGCTTGTGTGCTCCTGGTAGTTGGGCTGCTGTGGCCTTCTGGCTATATATGCTTTGAAATCCACCTGCTCCTTCAAATCTTTGAAAAACTTTACTGCTTTGAAAAAGATGGGGACTTGCTCTGCCATTCTGGACTTGCTTGGAGTCATTTACTGAGACAAGAACATGAGGTTGTCGCAGCAGGGAGCCAGGACCCATACAAATAGAGAATGTCTTCCTCACAACCTTTTGTTTTGTCTTTTGCATCTTATATCATGTTTTTCTAAGTCCTTATAAATATAAGCCAAGCCCAAGTTAGATGTTCCTTTATAAAATTCACATTCCCTTAAATCTAAATTTTTCTTTAAAATAATTGGATTTCTGAATAAATTGCCAGAAGTTTGAGGTTTGGTTTACATTTATCTTCCTGAGGAATGGCGTTTATCAACTCCTTGGGAGCTGGAGCTGTCACCACCTTATAGGATCTGCTAAATGCACAGCCCTCAGGCTGCTGTTTCAGCAGACTGCTAAAGGCTTGTCCACTGTAATTAACATATTCATTGAAAATATTTCAACATCAGCATTTGAAACTTTTAATACACTGAACTGTCCCACTGGCCAGGAGGGGCTGTCTGGAGGAAGAAGTTCACATGAAATGAAGCATAATAATAATAATAATAATAATAATAATAAAGCAACTCCTCTTTCTTCAAGGAAATAAGACAGAGGCACATTCTTAATTGTCTAGTTGTTTATTTATCCACTTCATACCATTTCTTGAAAGGAAAAAAGATGTTAGGAATGAATTCTTATTCAAACCTCCAACCAAACGTGCATTTTATCATCCACCCTTGGTTAGGTCTCATGTAATAGGAAGAACCCTCAGGACAAAGGAACAAAACAAAAAAGGCATTTGGAGAATCATTAAACCACAATCGAGCCTAATTTCTTCATATGAGTTCAGAAAATGCCCAACATATTTAACTGCATCAGACAGCTGGTATGTGGAACCGGTAACTGTTCTTCAAGAGATTTTATTTTTATTACACCTGAGAATTAATATTTTAAAGCCTCCGGAGTAAATTTATCTTCTCAGAAGCAGTAAAATAAATCTGTAATGACTGCATTGCAAACTCCTCTAGTTTGGGATTGTGGCTTTCCAATTCTGTTTGAGGACTTTGCATTCAGCTAATAAATAATAGTGGAATGACATTTGGCCTTAAATATGTATTTAAGTGAGTCACCTTGAATGAACTAGACTGCTTACAAGGAAGGAACATTTAAGGAGATGTTTTTCAGCACAGCTTGGGCAAGGCTTTCTTGTCTGAACTGTAATTTATGGGTGCAAATTTCAGCAGTTAGAACCATACTTTATCTGATCTGTAAGTACGTTCCTCAGGGGGGAAAAAGTGAGTATTCAGATTTTTGCTTGCATAGGAAAGTGATCTAAAAGAAAGCAATAGGAAAACAGTCACTGTAGGGAGAAGTGCCTAGATTTTATGTTTAAAATCCTTCTCCTTTTCTGGCAAGACACGCTTATGAAATGGGAGATTTTCATAAAAGGGAGACTTCCACATGCACACACATTGACAAACCATTGCTGCCCAGCTTTCTTCATTCAAGTGGACAGAGCTGTGCTCTTTCAGTAAGACTAAACTTCTTTCCACAAGTCTGGCTGTCTAGTACCAAGCTACATTTCCAGGATTTCTTAAATGGTGTTATTTAATAACTCAAAGATGTTAGATGGTTTTGTTATTGAAACAGAGTGTAATTTTTAATAGTTTGCTCTTAGTCATTTTGGTAATGATGACAAGTACAGGTATGATGAATGGATTCAACCATATATTCAAAATAACAGGGAGAAATTTATTTTTCATTCTATATTCATAATTTTCAAAAGTACGAATTGTCAGAAAGTTGATTTAGATTTTTTTTTTTTTTTCCTTTGTCTCCTTTTTATATCACCTTATCTTAGAAGGCTTATCCAGAAGGGATCACAGCTGGGATATTTTTGTGCTGCCACAGCGTTAGCAATAGCCACCATTTCACAGCAATCCCCGTGTTAAAACCAAATGGTGGCACAAAGGACTCTGCTCATCATTCATTCCCCAGCTGTCTTTTTGGCTTTGCCACCCTCCTCGCTCTCCTCCTCCAATAAAACCTTTCACTTACAGAAATTCAAAAAAAGGGCTTAATCCCCCTGTCCCTGCAATATCAGCCCCACAGGTTAATGCACACTTCAATAGTTAAAATCAAAGAAATGGGTCTTCTTACAATAGGGCCTTTAAAAAAAAATCCTATACATCTATTTATAAGCCATCTAATCTCAAAAATCCTTATTACCTATCATGTTACTTTAAATCATGGACATGAACGAAAGGGAGTCTTGGCATTCAATTATCCTTCTTGCTTTAACAAGGTGTGTATAATAAATGAGCAGTTCTTAATTGACTTCAATGCAATTTGATACTACTGGAGGAGGAGGAAGAGGGAGCCAGAAGGAAAGAAGACATGCAGCTTTAAACTGTTAGAGAATGCACTTATTTATAACACAAGGCATTATGACACAAAATTAATTAATCAGTATCTTGTAAAAATATTTAGTGTAAAAATATTTACAAGCAATATTAGGTAAGTGGTTATGTTTTACAGGTTTTTATGTGGTCACAGATATTGTTGTGCCACTGGTTAAAAGGTAAAATTCTTATTATTTGAACAGTCATTACTAAGGGAGTGTGTTTAAAATTGCAGTTACTGATTTTATAGTTTTCTTTCTTTCTTCCTTTGAATTAGGCTTTATAAAAACAGATAATGCAATAGTAAAATCCCTGCTCATAAATATTTTATCTGGGCAATGAATGATGCTGAAATATATTCAGCCAGTATCTCTGAATTTAGATGAATTTAGTCCATCTCTGTAAGGTACTTACAAGATGCCGGGCAGGTCTTCAGAAAAATAAGACATACATCAATCAAATCATGCTGGGTCTGGTTATGACATTGTTGCTTGGCATTTTTTATGTAAACATAAGCCTTCAGGCTGCAGTTGTACAATAGCTTTAGTCTGGCATAAATCCTCCCGGTTTGCTCTCAGCTAGGTCAGTACCCATGCATGCACCAGAACGGAAGAGCAGAGGAAGCTGGTATCACTGTTCCCAGTGGCAGACCAGTGCCCAGACAGCCTCAGTGGGGAAGTACCTGCAGCAGCGTGCTGCGTGCAGTTACGGTGGCGTGCACGTGCTTTTGTTTGCAGAAATAGGGGTTTGCAGTAAGGTTGTGTAAATCAGAGCTGGGGTGAAGTGTAGTTTGGAAACCGTACAATTTCAAGAGTAAAATCCTCCAAAGCTGAAGCATTTTTACTGGTTAAAAAAAAAAATAATAATAATAAATCCTTTTGCTGGTTATATTTTTGGTTGGTTGGTTTCTGCACTTCAGAAAGATGGGGGCTGGCAGGGAGCAAGTGCTGCCTCCATCCCCATCACATGCATGCCGAGAGAAGTGGGACACAACCTGAGTTGTAGCACTGATGGAGATGAAGCTTCCTGAACTCCACTCAGGTGATTTATGTGTTAAACCATCCTACTTCCTACAGGCTGTGAAAAGCAGCATGCAAAGGGTGGGGTGGGGGGGAGTGTTCAGTAAAAGCTGTTCCCTGTGCAGGAATAGTATCGGTGAGCCAAAACTCCTGGGAGAAGTAGTTTGTCTGCATTGGTCTGTTTTAAAAATTGGTTTTGTTAAGCGGTGTTACCATAGGTATTTTCAAAACTAGTGTAATTTTCAGTTTGAACGGGCAGTTTCACCATTCTCCTCCACCCGCCGCTAATTTTCTAGCATTGCAACTTCAAATATATCTTTCAGCCTCTGCCCTCTGCAGAGCTGGGACGGGAGCCAGAGAGCAGTAATTCTTATCAAAAGATCACTTTAAAACTTTAACCACAGGAGTAAGGTGTTACAGATTCTTAGATCTAATAAAGAATGTACTTTTATCCCTTAACTTGAGCAAAACCAGGCTTGTCACTGCTCAGGAAAAATTAAATGGCACGAGAGCAGAGCGGCATTGCTCACAGGATGCATAATAGGCTCTGTCAGCTCTTTCAATCATTTAGGTATGATTTGCATCAACGTTTACAGCTGCTGACTATTTACAGTTACACAGCTATTATGTCTTCCATCAGCTGCTAAATGAACAGGTGTTTGCCATTGTACAGGCTGGAAGAGAAATGATAGATGTAAAACAACAACCCTCCGAAAGGAAAGCTGCCCCCTTAAGGAAGCAGCAGAGTGCTGAGGACAGTTATAAATTTACTTAAACTGCCTAACAACCTCTAATTTTAATACCAAGATTTTTCTGGTGCTGGTAGGGAAAAGATTGAGGTGACAGTGCAAGAGGTGGGTCCTGCTTACGCTGCCCTTCTCGGGTGCCCCGCTGTCCCCCGATTTTGAGTGATTCCACATGGATGTGTCCAGTGCTGTCCCTTGGGATTGTGTCAGCTCTGGATCTGTGGGACACACTGGGGGCAGTGACTGTGCTAGGACTAGGTGTAACCTCCTAATTAACAATGGTATTAATAATTAATCTATTAATATTAATTAATCCGTGCAGCCATGGATCAGGAGGTTTTGAGTTAGACACCACAAAATAACAAAAGAAAAGCCAAGCGCTTTCCCCCAGAAACCCTGCTGGCCAGCACTAGGGGATTATTTGCCAGGACTAAAAGTCATGTGGGCCTGCCTACATGGGCAATTTGTCTGGTTTACTGAATTACTCTTACACAGCTGTGCTTAGCTGGCTGCCCGTTCTCCAAAATGAATAGTCATCAATGAAGTTATGTCAATATAACTGGAGCGGTTCAAATCCACCACTTGGGCTGCACCGAGAATGTCGGAACCGTATAAATAAGACTTTATGACCTGTTTTCAGAAGAGCTAACAAAAATGGTATGAGGATCCTGTTAACATTTTTAGGGAAGTTTATGTAATAAAAATTCAGTTTGCTGCTTTCTAAGCCAGAAGTATCTGGTGTAGACAAAGGTTGCATTATAGCTGGTTTTAGTTCAAAAGAGCTTTTGAATCCATTTTTGTGTCAGTCCTGTGGTAAAACTGTAATCTCTTATCAGCTTTGTCCCTCCAAAGACATACATTAAGCCATTCCTATTTCCTTAAGCACTTTAAACATGTGCTTAACTTTAAGCACATGGTTCACTGGGTTTTATTAAATAAAAAGATAAAAAAAAAAAAAAAAATTGGCATACTCTTCCTATTCCAGTTCCCAGTGCAAGCACTGATGACAATCTAATGACAGTATAGAGCACGCTCTTAGCTTTAGGTTGGGCTCTCTGTGGGGAGCACACATAGCCTTTCTATAAGTAGAAAGCTATATTCTTCAGAGTTGCTTCTGGTGCCAAATTTTCAGGGGCTTGAGCAAGAGCAGACCAGAAAACAGGAACAATTTAGGCAACAATTTCAGAAAAATTTTGATCCCATTTCATTTCTGTGTCCTTCAAAGGAAGTCTAAGTTAAAATACAGTTTTACACTGTCATGCCTGAACTTAAACAACATTCTTCTCTTTCTTGTGCTATTAAATGAAAGTGTTTTTTTTTTTTTTTTTTTTTTTTTTTTTTTCTTCCCCTGACTGCCAGGAGTGGCCTCTCATGTTAACAACACTTTCCTAAATTATTTTGCAAGAGCTTGATAGTGTCATTGCCTCTCCCGTGAAGCCGATGTTCCGGGTAAGGCTGGGCCCCACCTTAATTGGATCCCGCTTCTCCGGGGCGTCCCGCTGCGGGCTGGGAATGAGGAAGATCCTGAATGTCCCAGCAAAATGCACAGAAAATGCCTTCATCAGAGGCAGGGGGAGGGAGGGAGCTTGTTTCTTTATGCTTCCTAAAAAAGAAACCAAAAACGGAGGGTGTCTGCCATCAGGCAGGCAGGACTTGGCAGATTTGTGTTTTCTCTGTCCCTGACCTTTTGTAGATTTTTTTTTTTCCCCTCACAGTCCCCTTTTGTTTTAATTTTACACAGGATTGACTCCAGTGGAGTCACACCCAAGACACGCTGACGTGTCTGGGAGCTGAGTCAGGACTGGTGTATCAGCTTATTGACTGGCTGAGTTTCAGTTGTGCAAATTAAAAAACAACAACAAAAAAAGCACAAACAACAAAAGAGATGAATAGAAATCAGCCTTCCAAATGATTACTCATGGGTGAAAATTCAGCAAGAAAAATCAGTAGAAGATGTTTTTGTTTGTTTGTTTTTGTTTGTTTGTTTTTGTTTTGTTTTGTTTTGTTTTTTTTACAAAAAATTACAACTATGAGGCAAGAAAAGTATTACAATAAAAAGTCCCTTAGAGTAACTTTCAGGCTTCAGATATGAGAGCCCAATCAATGCAACATCTGAAGTGGTATTAATTTCCTCACACAAATGTACATGCAAGAATCACTTTCATGCACGCAATGAAAAGCAGTGCATGTCAGCACTGCCTCTTTCTCCTCCTGTCTTTGTGGTACCAATATAACCATGTAATCATGCTGCAGGAACAAAAGCCACTCATCTTAGAACTATGTTTTTCCACATTTCCAAACAGTGGGCCAAGGCCTCAGGGGAAATTAGGAGTTTTTTTGGTGCTGGGTTTTTGTTACTGTGTAATATCCTCAGTTTCTTTAGGCTATTATCTGAGTTTAAAGAATTGGTGGATATCATTAATTATCATTCGTTATATTTTTGGATGAGTATGCTCTTACTGTAAGCAGCTTGCTTTGTAATTAAATGCACTATTAGATGACTAATTAAACTTACTATCTTTTTGCCTGAAAGCAAATCAACGAGTGTGTCATAGCATTAGATGCTGTGTTAAAGAACTCAGTCGTGTATATTCAGGAAAATGAATAGTAACTAGCAGTAACTATAACTGAGAAACTGCGCTATTTTATTTCCTTCTGATAACATCCTGCTAGACAACTTTATTTCCTGCATACACTGAGTTTGGGTTGTTCCACAAAGCGGTTAGATAAATATGTATAATGCATAAGCTCTAGCCTTTATGGCCATCCTGTTTGCATATTCTTCTAGCCCCAACACCCGTGTTGTTTGTCTGGGGGGGTGTAGTCCCTGCCGTATTTCTTCAGTATGCCCCTGCACTTCACAACAGTTTGAATCGTTTCTAAAGTTAAAGATTGCACAAACAGCACATCAGGGTGTGAGTAAGATGCGTGTCAGCCCTATTTGCCCTTTTCAGGGCGTATTTGTGTTACTCAGCCTGAGACTCCTCAGCATCTCAGCTGGGTCGATGGAAGCCCTGCGCTGAAGTAGCTGTGGTCAGGGAGTGCTGTGTCACTGGAAAGCACACATACCATACAGTTTGTCCTGTAGGTGTTATTTTCTTAACTGTCTCCTAAGGAAACCACACTGCAGCAAGCTGTTTAATATTTAGGGCCCTGTATTCTCCGGACTGAGGTGCCTCTGGGACAGGACTCTTCACTGTGTTAGGACCTACATGAGGAACCAATTCACCACTGGGTTTCCTGAGAACTATCTGGCATCACTCACATATGATATCACTCCTAATATTTTATTTTCTGTCAGAATTTTCCAGGCTGCTTCTGTGTGATAACTGATGGGGTCTACATGTTGTTTACCAGATTTTTCCTTGATCCTTTTTCTGGAGAAAGTTAAAAAAAAAAAAACTATTCCCTGATATCTGAAGATCTGAATGCTAGGTTACAATCTGTACAATTTGAACACTTGATTAACAGTTATTGTAAGCAATTGTAAGGAACCTGAAAGTCTGGTTTGAATAAATATTACACAATGATCAAGATACCTAAGTTCAGCCTAATTTTCCTTGTCCTGGAAATACATTCTTGACTATGGAACCTGGTAATGGCAGGGATCTGCCCTTGGTACAAACATTCATTCTGGCCTCTTGAAATCAAAGAGTCTTGCTTCTGATGTCAAAAAGTTCAGCATTTCCCCAGAACTTCCCAGACAATGGAATAGTAAAAATCAGAAAATTTGCGTACAATAATTAATTCATATTAATCACTGGTGGTGTGCAGGTTGAGGCTTCTGCAGTTCAGCATCCCACACTTGTGCTACTGGAGCAATGTAAACATTATAACATGATAGACGCATTTTGCTGGCTGCTGACTTCATGTTGCTCATTTCTCCTGAGGTTTGGATGTCCTCAGCTCAGGACAGGCTGGGAAGTTGTATTTCCTGTGCCGTTGTAACTTTAGATCAGGACATCATCAATGGCTTAAGATGCAGCACCTGGCAAAAACCCAGCTTATTCCCTCTGATGGCAGTGCTGGTTTCCTTCCATCAAATAAATGTTTTTCTGTTGAATGTTAACACTTTCAGCAGTTCAGCTTGGATCAAACCGTCATTTTATTTAATCTTTTTTTTTTTTTTTTTCATATGTAACTATGCACATTCTTTCCTCAAAAGCTATCTTTTAAATCTACAAACACACCACANTTTTTTTTTTTTTTTTTTTCATATGTTAGAGCTGTAAAACTTCAGTAATTACAGAAGACAATGCACCACCTAGGCTGAGATCTTAATCTCAGTGAAACAAATAGTTACATTCCTATTTATATAAGTGGAACCAGGGTTTCTCTTTGGATTTCCACCTCAGACCTGTTGCGGGTTTTTCTGTGAGAAGGGTTTCTTGCTACTGATTATTTGAGCCTGATTTCCCTCTATCCTCTTTTGCAATTGTAGAATCACTAATGAGGCTTCAGGATGCTTCTAGGATCAATTAGTCCACAGATTTCCTTTGCCTTTTTAGCTATAGCCATAAATTAAGGATCTAGCTCTTTCAAAATTCTGCTTTTAGTCTGAGAATTTTTTTTTTTCAGGTAATATTTTGTTTTCTACTTTCACTTTCTTCCATTTATCTATTAATACTACAGACAATTCTAGCTCATTTTTAACGTGACATGCAACTTCCTTTTCATGGTTGTCAGATCCTCCTCCTTAGCCAGTTAGACAGTTACTGCTGTCTGTGAAACTATGCAGTATTTGAAATACTTCATGAAAGAAGTAAAAGGAAATAACATTCGTAACTGTATTATTCATGTTGATGTTAGTTAAGCTTATCATAAATAACATCTGATGCAATTGTTTATATTTTATATATATTTACATACACATATTTATCTGAGTTTTCAGTTGTATCCCTACTGTTGCAGACACTGAAGCCAGGCACAGTGTCTGTTTACCACGCTTCTGATATGAAAGGTCATGATCTAATTTTTTAGCTTTGCATCAAGACATAGAGGAATATGTGGCCAAGAATTACTCAATATGAAGTATTCAGTTTGAATAAGCTGATGTAGGATGATAGACAGACCTAAACATTTATGGGAAGTAGTTTGTTTTTGCATGTAACCGTTTCTTCCAAATAGAGAGGAAACTTAAAAAAAAAAAAACAACACACACACACACAAAAAACTGTAGGAACAGTCATGAGTGATAAAATTGTTCCAATTGTTCCTTTAATGGGTTAACTACAGTATGTGAAAACAGAGAGCTCTTCTTTAAAACGGTTAATTCAAGTCTTATTCAATAGATAAAAGAGTTTTAACGACAGGTGCCAACCCATCAGGCCCTTTTCAGAAGAATTGTGTGTTTCAAAGGGTAAGTCACTTGCAAATGTTTCTTTCAATAGGTGAGAAATCACTGACAAGAAGAGGTAGTCACTGTGTTCTTGCTAAATGGCACAAAGGTTAGTTAATACCAAGTTACATTTGTGGTGTGAAATTTAATTTGTTTATTGATTAACTATTTTTGACTTTACAATTTATCCCCCACCCCAAAGTTATTTACAGAGTTGGTTCACAAACAGTTTCATAGATCACATTTCTTTGTTCTAGCCCAGTCGTTCAGAGAAATGAAATCTCTCCGTGTGGGGATGTAAATGCAATTTTCTGAGAAGCTGTATAACTGGCCAGGCTTGTTTAAAGCTGAGAGTTTAACTCTATTGACTTTACTGCTTTGCTTTGCTGTTTAGTTGTACTTGAGTGACTTCATTAAAAAGGAGGGCAGTTACTTAATCGTACAATCCAAACTACTAGTGTCATTTGCAGTTTCCTGTTCTATTCTCATTCAGTGAGCTGAGCGTGAATTCTCTTTAAAGTTCCCTTTGCGATTTCCCTTGAACAAAAATCTTCTCCTTGCCCTGCGAGATTTATTTCCAAACATTTTCTTAAGAAACTATGTAGGAAAACAACGCTTCGTGATTTGCTTTAAATGCGTTTCTAGCTTGGTGAATGCTGCTTTGAAATTCTACACGCCTGCATGGGAGAAGGCTGCCATACTTTATAAGAGATAGATCGTGCCTGCGCACACCCCGCAGGAGCCGATTACCTGTATTTGTAATACAGTAACACCAAGAGGCCCACTATGAATCCCCAAAAAAGCAGGCACTGTGGACACATTCCTCCTAAAGAGTTCGGCCTCTAAGCGTAGGAGACAATTACTGACAATTACTGACCAAGACAAGGGGAAGCGCAAGGTGACAGCGAGAGCATTAGTGCTCATGTGTCTGTGTCCAGCCGAGCAGATGCTGCTGCCTTGCTGCAGGGATGGGATTTAAGGAGGAACTTGGAGGGCAGCACTGTAGTACATTTGCTGTCTTTCTCCCTGTGTACAGTAGTACTTATTGAGTGATCAAGTGCTAGTGCTGCCCTGATACAAGCATGGCCGCTGGGGCAGATATCAGGGTGTCAGTGTCTGACACTGGCGTGCAAAGCTGTGAGGCTGCCTTTCAGGGACAAGCTTCTGTGCAAACTCTTTGTCCTCTCTGAGAACTGATGAACCTATGTTTCCTATGCATTGGTGTTAGATACTCATGTCCTTAGATATGCCAACATAACAAGATTATTCTGAATCCCACTCTGAAATAAATCCCAGTCTTCTCCCCATCCTGCTGCAACACATCTTCATTTTCTGTACCTGGCTTTATTCTGCCAGCAGACTGGGCAGGAGGCACCGCGTTGAGGCCAGGTGAGGGCTATCCGATACCTGGGTACCTGCTGCTTACATAGCGATGGGATTTTACCTGCTTTTCCCTTGGTTTGCATGCTGTCTCCTATGCCAATTCATTTGCATAAAAACAAAACAAGGGATTAATCATCACTGTAATGAATTAATGAAGACATTAATTAAGAAATTTCAGCAGCTCTGCCAAAACAGTCTACATGTTCTGAAGTTATCAGCAAGGGGAAGAAGGGTGCTAAATATCTGGTTTCAGGAGCATTTTCCCTCAAGTGGAGTTACTGTGCATGCTCCAGTGTTGGGACATTTGCAAAGCTCAAGAATACTGATGCATTTTGAGGCAGGAAAATTTAATACCTGGCCATCCCTAAGGTAACATTTTTTAAAGAGCAGAAATATAGGGAATTGCACCTGTAGTTTTGTATGTAACGACATACAAAATTATATAATTTTACAAATACACACATAAATTATATAATCATATGTTTAAATGCATTTGTTGTTAAAGGCACAGCAGTGATGAAAAAACATAATTGTAAATTGTCCAAGTGGGTAACAAAGCATCCAACCCATGTGCTCTGATTATTGTCCCTTAACCTGCCCTAAATAACTCATCAGGAGCAGCATTGTTAAAAACATGGTTTTCATTTACTGTTCTGTGGTGTACGGCTGCTATGTATGCTCATATTTCTTTCTTTCCATATTTATTTATTTATTTTATTTTAGGACATATATACTGTCTCTGGAAGTAATCAGACTTCACACTTTTCTGTAGAATCATCCTACAGTTTCTTTTTCTTCTGCTCTGACAATTAAAAAGTTTCATGTAATTGTCTCAGACTGTTTCACACACTTCTGGGGTGGCCTGGCAACTAGTTATGCCCAAGTCTTATGAAGATGAGCTTCACACAAATATTGTAAATATTGTTGAAAAAAAGTTCAGGATAGGTGTAAGATTAGGGTGCAAGTGCCCAGCATGGTCTACATTTGTATTTAATTCAGGCCTCTAAATTTTCTGTAAGGTTGAATAATTTCAAACACTTTTTTTTTTTCTTTTTTTTCAAGTCATTTGAAAATATAATTGCTTGTTTCGTAGGTGTTTAAATGTTACCAAGAATACCCGTAAATAGAAGGAGGAGGAGGGAGGGGGTATCTATTTGTAAGATGAGAAAAGGAACCACTGCCTATTGTTTGACCTGAACAGCTCCCTGATTGCCTGGGAGAAGGAATATCTCCATGGGAACAGATGAATGTCTGGTTTTCATGTGGTGAAATCCCCAATCGAGCTCACAGTGGCTTCACTAACGTGGCGGTCTAAATTGGCTGTTTGCATTCTGTTTCTTACCTTTAGCTAAATTAAGTAAATGGAGAATACCTTTTTCAAAGTTACTATCCCCAAAAATGTGTATAATACAATGCCGTAAAAATTCAGAACAAAAGTAACAACCTAAATTAATGCTTTTCTGTTATTATTTTTTACTTTTATTTTGGGCTTTTAAGTAAAGTAGGCAAAATAAATGACATTTAGTGTTTAGTATGCAACGGTCTTTTCAACACGCTCCTTTTCCATATTCGGGTGATACGGGAGGTATTAACATGCCTCCTCATGACAGAAGAATGCTGTTAGTTTGGAGGGATTTAGAGAACTCCAGAATTTATTTTGTCTGTGGGTTTGGTACAGCCATTTACAATGGTCTGTTTTCCCTCCTAATAAGAGGAAAATGTNTTGAGTTTTCAGGAGTGTATGAAATTGACTTCCTAATATTTTGCAAGTGGAAAAAAAAAAAAGAGAGAGAGAGATTAGAGGTAACAAAGGAACCTCAGTTAACATAACAATAAAAAAATCACAATCCAGGTTGGACCAAGGAGTGATTCCTAAATATTAAAGCCCCAGTGGTCTTATCTGGACCAGCTGCTTATAATGTCTGTGAGGAATGTGGCACATCAAGTGTGTGAACACTGCAGCTATTGTATCCTAACAGGCTGATTGAACCCTGGATAATTGGCATGTAACCTTCTCTATTAATAGTGCAGACAGATATGTGAATTAGCTGAATGCCTCAGACATATGCCATGCATTAACCAAAAGGGCTTACAATTCTCATAACAACTTGGCTAACTATTACACCAGTAATTATTCTTTAGGAGTTGATAATATTGGAGAAAAATCAATAAATAATTTGGAGTTTCAGTAAAGATAATGAATAATCATTTGCACTGTAACATAATCGACAACGGTTGGATTGTAGGGAAGATTCAGGACTAATATTTTGACACTTTTATGTTTTTAAAGGGGTCAGAGTGTGATTCTCTGTCTTTGTTTAGCTCTTGTAACTTGAAGGAATCAATAGGCATGTGGAACATTTCGAATAATCTGGGGATTGGTGTTCTTTCTGTTGTACAAGAAATGTATTGGGAAGTACATTTGGGAAGACAATGGATTATTTTTTGTGAAATATGATGCAGAAGGTTCAGTTACATTTAAAAAAGTGGCATAAAATATTGCTGTACCGAAATTCTCTTCCTTCAATTTCAGTTATTCATCTCGGATGAAATGGCCAAAACAAAACAAAAAACACAAACCACAAAACACCTTTTACTTTTTAATTAGTCTATTTTTGTTTAAGTGATACAGGGTATGTATGATTCAATGCTGAGTGATCTTGAAAGAATGCAGCATTACTTTAAAAGCAGAGAAATATCAACTACAGACAGAGAATATTTAAATATGGGAGCACCTAGAGCTGCATAACCTGTCTGGGAGCGTGTGTTTGGTGTAACAGACTGCAGCAAAGAGAATAATCCAACAGAGATCAGCGACTGTGCTATCTGAGAACCGTTTGCAAAAGACATTTCCTTAGAAAAACTTCATACCAATTAACAGGAAATAATTGGACTTTTTAGGATGGAAATCCAAGTTCAGATGTTCCAACACTTGTGAAGATGATGCTATTGTTTTGTCTATAGAAATGGAGATGTATGCAGTCTCTTTTGCAAATGCTTCAGTCGTTTAAATACTACTCTTAGTTGTTGCCATGTCAAGTTGGAATCAAATGAACACAGACATTAAAAGTATTTCAAACAGCTACAGATACTACACAGATAGTCTTTCATTTCTGAGGTAATTCTACTTACATTTGCCACATCCCACTGAGGCTGAGTTTAAACAAGGCACTGAGATGTTGCAGTATTTGGGCCAGAACTCAAAGAGCTCACAAATATAAAGCCAGCACTGTAGCATTCTTTGGTAGTGGTGGATATTTATGCAAAGAGTAAAACTTCTTTCTTGCCCTTGGCTGGTTCTCTCCTGCATGTGAGCTTCCCATCGTTGGTTACAGATGCCACAACACTTTCTCCCACCTGCTGTGTTCTCTCATTACCTGGCTCTTATGATTCTGCCAATATCTCTTCCCTACAGGCTGTTCAGCCACAACATAGTAATTACACAGTCTCATCTTTCAGGTTTAAGATGAACTTCCTGCTTTAGACCCCAGCTATCGAACCTCTGCATAATCCCAGCCTCTGCCAGAATTTGAGAAAGTCCATGGTTCATGCAAGCTCCCAGCTCCCAAGTAATACCGTTTGCACCAAGCAGTGGCACACAACTGCAATACGCATCGTGTCTAGACAGACCGAAAGCACATAATCGGTCTGAGCTGTGGTGGTTTGGTGCTCTTCACAGCAGTTCAAGCCTATTTGGTAGGAAATAGGAGTAGCATAGAATGTTTTAGAACTAACTTGGCAGCAGAGTTACTAAAAACTGAGGAGCTGGCATAGGAGGGGGCTGAAATAGGCACACAGAAGTGTGTGACTTTCACTGCTTGTCTTTCTCATTTCCTATCTTCCCAATGGACACCAAACAAGGCAGCTCTAGCAAGCAGCGCTGTGCTCAGGCAGCCACAGGGACAAGAGATGTGAACAGGCACCTAGAGCTCAGCTCCTGGCTTCGGAAAGGATCGTGTTGGAGCTGGTCTCTGCCACTCGGCCCCATCTCCCCTGGGATTTTTGGCTGCCCACTGTGATGAACCTTGCACACCTGTGGGTGCTTTATAACTAGCTCATATCCTACCACCAGGAGGATGGAAGCAAACTGACCCGCTGGAAGCCTTTCTGCCTTTCCAGGTGTTCCCTGGAGCTCTCATGGCACAGAAGAACAAAGCAAATGTAGCAGTATTCTTTGCTTTGAAAACAGAGGTCGTGCCCAGTTTCTGAATGTGACTTTGCAGGGTTTGAATCTCTGCCAGACATGGCAGTTGTAGCCCTAATTTATAATTCCAATTCAGTGGATTGCCATCTAGTTCAAAAGGCATTTTATTCTGATTTGTTGGGGAGTCAGAACAATTTGGTATGGTCCCTCACTAGCTCTTGTGACAATAGTAATAATTTTATAATAATTTTATAATATAAAGATTTTATTCTCTACATCCTGGCAGATATTTTTGGAAGCATACGTGTCTAAGGAGACATTAAATTGTGCTTGAATTCAAACAATTTTTTTTTTTTTTATTTACGTTTTCATGTCTAAACGGTGTAATCTGTAAGATGTATATAAGCTTTATTTGTGAGGAACATATGATTGAACGTACATTCGTTTTGCCCCTGTCCATATTAGGTATATTTTAGCTGTCTCTACATACATAACATATATCAGTATACAAACCTGGATTGATGGCTTTCTCTGCAGAAGATGCAGCTAGACACATACACTTCTTCAGAAGTTCTCTGGCTTTTCCATTTGTCAGGTTTCATATTTTCCTTGGTGGCAGACGTGCCACAGTCAACAGAGAAGAAAAGGCTAGTAGAAACTGGCAGATAGGTGACCTTAACTGCGATCAATACAAAAAGCTTCAGGAGCTTATGAAATAAAATGCTTTGAAGTAAAATGCAAAATTGGATTTCACAGGCCATCGTTACTGTTTGTCAGTTTGGGGAGGGGAGAGAAAGACCTATATGCTGTATTTAAAGTGTTCACATAGCAACTGAACATGAATGAGTTGACTTCAGAGCAGACTTTAAAGATCATCCTGCCCATGAGCAAATTACTTAAAAGTCTCCTTTCTTACAGGGGCAAAAAAGAAGTAATAAACTGGTTGATTTTGCGTCACCCATGATGGCCAGTGTCAGAAGCATACGCTGAACTGAGAATGGATATGTTTTATTGCTCCAGTTTTCCAAAGATTTAGGGCTGCAAATCACAGCTGCAGACAGGTCTGGCCAGGACAGCAGAGCCACTCACACCTACCCAGCACATCCAGCCCCAGGATGCTCCCAGCCCCTGCATGGGATCTGCCTGCATGTCCTCCTGCCACACCTGATGGATTGTGCATGCTAAATTAACCCCACGGGCATGTTTCTATCCTGTTCAATCCTACCAACATTAACTGTTTCCAAACTCCACCTCATTGTTGGCTGCCCCATTATTACCCTTCTCAGAAGATCAGATCCACGTGGGTTATTTTCGTTTGACTATTAGATCAAAGCATATTTTATAATTCAGAGTTTTGTATGACTGGTAAGCATTTATTTCTGGGATGATAAGCATTTACTCTTAAAATAGGGAACATTGGAGTTTTTCACTTGTACTGAAGAGTCCTGCAGGGCTGGGTTTGCCAGGCTGGGTTAATCTGATGGCACTCAGCAGTTTAAAACAGCTGGGACTTTCCTGGCAGATGGGTGAGGAAGCATTTGACTGAGGGTCTTGCAAAGCACTGAGCTGTTCAATAAAAAACTTTTGGCATTTATCCAGCAAACTAAGAAAATATGTTTCTGTTTTGATCCTTAATGCCCACCCACCATCACATTTTTCTCTTCTGCTTCTGAGAAAAATTAGGTGAAGGGAACAGGAATCTGTCTTTGATTTACAGTCCTTAGGCACGGTTTTATCTACCTTTAAAATACCGAACAATGATTTTCAGCTTCTCTTAATCCTCGGAACACCTAACTTTGAGGCAGAGGGGGAGAGTCCAAAGGCTGATGTAGCAAACCTGGTAAAAGGTAAGATTTATTTCANGTAAATTTTTTTTTCTTTTTTTTTTTTCCCCCCCTTTCCTATCCTTTTTTTTTTTTTTTTTTAACTTTTGGTTTGTACTCATGAGAGATGTTTGCATTGTTTCATTTGACTACAGCTTTGTGAGCTACCTTATTCCTGATGTTTAAAAGAACAAAAGTAGTGTGTGGACCCATGGTTTGAGAAAAATGAACTTGTAATCCTGGATGCTACACTGAGACTGATGCCACTAGAACTGCCTGCTTGAGTAACACAGATGGCTTATGCCAGGTGGAAAGAGTTACTCATGCAGATTTAATCCAGTTCATAGTAGTTAATGGCCACTGCAATCAACTACAATGCAGAGTAATTTTTTTCAATTTGATGATGACATAAAAAAAAAAAAAAAAGCACAAGCTGTGGGTCTGACTCCGTTTGGTTAAAAAGAATGAGATACTGATGGCAAAATACTTGCACTGCACATAGGAACTTTGTGACCTAACTGTGGAGTGGGATGGGCTTTCTGGTTAAACCAATGTCTGGTGAACATGCTCTGTTTAACAAGATGGTGCCACTTGCAGAATAACCAATGAATTTGTGGCTAAGGCTCTTTCTCAGGTTAGGGAGCAGCAAGTTTTAAGCCTCTGATTTGGCTTTCTCTGGGATGGAACACTGCAAGCAGTGGTCTGCACCCACTGTCAAATCAGTGTTAGGACTATCAGTATTAGTATATAGTGGTAGCAACCAGTTAGCTTAGTGGACAGGAGTTTTTTCATATCCAATTTCCTTGTAAAAATAATGAACCACAAAAATGAGGGATAATCAAGACCTTGTCTGTGTAATTCAGCATCAAAATCAGAACGCAGACCAGGAATTCTCAATATTAACTTCTTAGAGTAGAAATCCCTATGTTTATGGAGATTAAGAAAGGTATTGATTTGCCACAGACCATAAGGTTTCCTGTGTGTCTGGCTTTTTCTTTAATTCCCCTGTGCTTGACAACATTGTCTTAAAGACCTATGATAAAGGATAAAACCATCACCATCTGCTAACGAAAATATTTATGGTTTATTAAAAGTTATCAACCTAAGACAGTTAGATAGAGGATAAAATCTTCATGTACCTGTTTAATGTGGTGAAAGGAAAAATAATTCAGTGTTCTTTTAAAACATATACAAGATTAGTCTACGGAAGAAGATCAATGGACAGGGAGGATGTCCCTGATTACAAACAGATTTTCCCTTATGAAACTACATACTTGGTAGGCAACAGGATATAGTTTATTTAAAGTATGCTTTTTTGGTTAAAGTCTCTCTGTCAGTATGTACTGCTGAAGCCTGTATCGCACATACAGTTGCAGGCACAGACAGACATGAGAGCTGTACTCACCTTTCTTTACAGACACAATTAGTCACTGAGCAGTTTGTGTCTTCCTCCACGCAGACAATGTGCCAATAGAAACATTTTGCAGAAGGACAAAAAAGTGAATCACTAGGCGGCTTGTTCTGATCGAAGATAAGATTCTGAACTCTTAGACTTATTATTTGGTCTGGTGCAGTTTGAAAATATACTCCTTTGATATATTTTGTATAACAGCTGCCACCACAATTCCTATGAATTCCAACATGCAAGGTATTTTCTCAGCCTCTGTTGATAGCAGTGCTAGGGCTCAACAACCTCTAACAAAGATTGCCGCAGTCATTTAAGAATACACTTTCCCAGCTGAAATTAGTTTACTAAAATAGATGCATTTTTCACTGCTTTTTGGTGGCTTAGCATAAGCTCACCTTAGCTAGGCACATTGAAGCACAGAGATCTGTCCTTCCCTCTGCAGGGCAGCAGCCTCCAGTGGAGGCCACCCCACTCTGAGCTGAGCTCCTGAGGCACCTGCACCCTTCTCCCTGCCTGGCTGGAAGGTGGGAACCTCACAGCTGGGCAGTCGCAAGCAGCTGGAGGCATAACTTTTGGAATGGCTACAGCTGTATCTGCCTTGAACATCAGCCCACAGCCTGTGCCTGCATTGCAGTTGAAGGCATGATTGCAGGCTGCGTTGACGTGTCTAACCCTCACTCAAATTAGCTAGTTCAGGTACCGATAACTGTAAGGCTCTGAAACATAGACTTCGGACGCATGTACAGTCCGAGCTCGGAGCAGCGCTGCTGTAGTTACATGTTGTCTAAAATCTTGATTTCCCATTGTGTTGTATAGACTGAAATATGCAGTAGGCAGTGCAATTGGACATTACAGTTAGGCTAGCCAAAAGACTAATTGGCATAAAAAATAAAGGTCTGTTAGACGGGTCCAACTGCTATATCAGACTTAGAGGTCTGGTGATGTCCCTAATTCTCTGACTCCAGCATCATTTACCTTTGCTGAAGCTCCCTTTCACAAACAAATATGCAAACATAGCTGTGTTGCTTGACTGTAATAATTCTGAAGCTCCCATTTATGGCTTTCACAGTCCAGCCAATTTAGATGCTGCTCAGAAAGCAGGTTCTGAGTGAAGCCCTGTAGTAGCAGGTAAGCATTTTTTGCATTGATAACCACGATGAACACTGTAGTGTTTGCTATAAGTACGTGTGAAGGTTTAACCATGCTGAGTTTAGCTGGCATATTAGAGAAAGAGGACAGTCCCTGTTAAGCCTCAGATTTTCAGGCTATTATTTTTAATAAAAGAAAATATTATTGTCAAAAGAAGACATATTGAAGTGTGTTCCTTTTAGGCCTCTCGTGTAATGATTATTCCTTCTTTATTTTTCAGCATCTCTCAGTCTACACATGGCACGGTCTCAAAATCACTCAGGTCAAAAAGAGTTTTGATTTAAGTGAATGTGGATCAGGCATATGGAAAGCTACACAGGAGATCCTGGGAAAGGGCAATGCATCCAAATGAGAGGTTTGTTAAAGTAATGTAGACATAAAGCTCAGATGTAAGCAGCTCTGCAGCAGAAGCCTGCGGTGCAACTGCAGGACTTTTTGATACCTTTACTTCCTGTGCCTCTTAAATACACAATGAAGCACGAAGGAAATTGCTAATGATAATAAACTGGTTAAAATAAGAGCAAAGTAATATAATATCATCAGGGTTAAGCAGTTACTGAACAGTGCATAGACTTCATGCTGATTTCATGTAAAGAAATTAATTTCAGCTGCAGAAAATAGCCATCTTTTAATTCACTGTGGACTGGGTCATCCTTATATAGATGGTTAGTAGTGGGGACAGGCAGAGGGCTCTCAGGGCATGGTCTGATGATATGTTTGCTTCAGGGAAGAACTTAATGGGTAATTTGGATGATTTGGGTTACAACATAATCTTACAGACATTTTTATCTGTATAAATTACAGAGTGGTGAAGTGTGGCAATGGTGGGTAAGGGTGGAGGAAAGGGGGTAGAAAAGGGGTAGGAGTGTCTTACCAGGTCTATTTCTGGAGAAAACATACAGTGTAACTCTATATCAAATATACTGATATGAAAGTAGCATTTAAGCTGCATGAGAGGCTTTTTTTTTTTTTTTTCAGTTTTTTAGTTTTTTGTGGTTGGGCCAAAAGAGAATTTCGATGTAATACGTTATGCAATGTAAAGATTAACATAATATAGTGAAAGAACATGGGCAAGCCTTTCCCTGAACTTTGGAGGAAAAAATATTTTTTTTTACCCAGAGATTGGGTAATAGACAGGCGGATACAAGAAAGAAGGGAAGTGGGACTGAGCACGTGGGGCTGTGCTTCTTTTGAATAAATCTTGGGGAAAGTCCTATTAAAAGGGGATAAAATATTGAAACGGTCTTTGTAAAGTCAAACAAAAATATATTTAAGCTTTGGGATGGATTGTCAGCTGATATAATTCAGTCTTCTGTGGGCTGTGAGAAAGCAGCGCTACCAGATGAGTATGTTTCTCACACAGTACATAAAGGGTGCTTTACCCAAATGTTTTTTTAATCAGTCCATTTTTAAACAATGTAAGCTGACAGCAACCCTTTAATATGCATCACCAAGGCTTTCTGAATTGTAAGTAGAAAGGACCAGTAGATTTCCCTGAATTTAGGAGCATGGTCTGGAATTTCATAGGTGCAGAGAAAAGGCTGCTTTGCTTTGAAGTTTTCTGCTTTATATGCTAAACAGTGCTGTTGACTGATTTACTGCAATTTCACATTCAGGGGGCGGGGAAAAAGGAGAGCAGTGACTTTTTGTGGAGTGTGATGAGGAATTATTGACAGATAGGGATACAAGTTCCACTTGCTTGCAAATTTGCTTTCAAACACAACAAGTTAACACAAGCAAGAGCTTGTAACAGTGCAATGCAGCATTTAGTAAAGGCCTGCCACATCTGGCAAATTTAAAACACTACCTGGTTTTCCACTGGGCTGAAGAAAGGATGTGCTTTTAAGGGAAATGTGTAGTTTGCAGTCAGAATAAACATATTTTCTATTTCACTGGAAATGCTCTGTGTACCACACTCTTTTGCTGGTATTTCCCCCTATCTTTCTATTGAATGTTTAAGATTCCTGGAATACTTTGTTTCCACTAGAACATTTACCCAGTCTGATTATGCATCAGTAACATGGATGCATCCTCAATAACATATTCATATGCATGTGGTGAAATGAACTGTAGCATATGTGAAGTTCCAAGACCCATAAACATTTAAAGAAATTCTTGCTAAGAAGTGACCTGCTAAATTGTGTTCTAAACACTTATGTTAGAAATTAAATCTCCTCAGTTTTCAGGAATAAATGTCAGGGACAACATGCAAATGCTAGAGCACATTGCAGGATCCCATGTCAGCATGTTCCATTTTAGGCAGAGAAAGAAAAGCAATGATATGAAGCTATGAGCAAGAATTCAATAGAGGTTTTGTTTTAGTGCTTGTGAAAAGAAACTGTCTCCTCTAGGAGAACACTTCTTCCTCAGTAGCATATCATTATTTTCTTCTTTTCATGCTATGGAAAGATGTTCCTTTGAATCTTTATGTGTGGAAAGAGACAGGCAGTAAAGAATGTATGATAAAAGATTCTGCTAAATATAGCATAAGCATCTGAATGCACAAATGCATCTCATACTTATATGCAAAATGTGTAACAAAGGGAAACATGCCTTATTACATCAAAATATTATGTGTTTTGTTAGCGTGTACTTATGTTCTGTAGTGACATTTATATTTGTAAGGAAATGCTTCCTACTCTGCTGGCAGTAACCAATAGGACAAATTTCATTCACTTAATACCTGAAAGTGGTGTTTTGCTGTGTACAGTCTGCTTGACCAAACCCTTCTGTGCCTAGCTTGCTACCTGTCAATTATATTCGTTGAATTCTCAAGCATGTTATTAAATCATATATATGTTTTTTAAAGCACTTGGATATCTCATAAAAATTGTTGCATAAAGGTGCTTTTATATTAGTACACCTTAATAAAAACAGATCACGCTAGGCACAATTACACTTCTTATGTCTCACCATGCAAATCTTCCTGTCTAGTTTGAAGTTTAACTTTCAAAGCTCAGCTGAGTTTATTCAACTGATTACTATCTAATCCACCCACCCATCATCCCACACTCCCCCAAAAATGTTAAAATGCTGCCCAGAGAGATATTTTTATTTTTAATCTTGAATGTCTAAGCATTCCTCACAGATGTGAAAACACTTGAGCCTCCATCATCACAGTAAACCCATGACATCGTGAGGCAGGACAGAGTCTCTAGCAAAAACTGAGAAGTTCACAAATAAATTGCCTGTTCTCTAATGCAGAAAGCCACATTTGGATACCTGGCAGCCTCATGTCTGCAAACGCTGGATGGCCCAGCACGCGCTGCCTGTTTGCTGTGTGGGGCACGAGCAGCACTGCCCCCTCTTCCTGCTCTGCTTCCATCTGTTGCAATACACGGGGTCATTTCTTAACTTTCCAAAATGAGAGCACGTATTGCATCCAAATGAAAACTCATTTGCACATTTGCCTTTGCCTGTCGAATTGTTTGTGGATTAAAATGACAGAAACAGGTCTTTGTCATCCAGTCTGTGCTGAAGCATAGGGGTAGAGATGAACTGGAGACAGAAGTTGGGGACGTACAAGATGTATGTACCACTTCTTTTTGGTTCACCCAGTATGCCCAGGCATGCCTCTTAACTCTTCTTATTCCGTTTTCTGTTTGTCAGAATCTTACTCTCAGGGTAAAAGCATCTGATCCCCTTTTGGCTCATAACTGTCCCAAGAGCACTGGCTGGTCGTAGTCCAAAACTACCTCCAGTGCCCTTTGTGAGTTTGCTTGCTCCCTCAACACTGAAAAGAGGATTCTTTCTGGTCATAAAGTCTGATCTAACTTATTGAAGCACCAGTCCTACCAAAAAGTGGATTTTGTGGCAGTAGAAGGAAGGGCTGGCTTTACTCCTGGTGGAGGTCACAATGGGATCTGTTGGAGGCTGAGCAGTACACGCTCTTCCTGGTTTCTGCTGTGCTGTACTCACATCAAGCTGGTTCATAGGAAATGTTTTATTACATTGAATTGTTTAATTTACCTTGCTGGTGTAAACAAGTAAACAAGTACAACTTGTTGGTACTTAACGAAGCTATGAATGATTATGCCTGCAGAGAATCTTCCTGTTCTTAGTCTAACTACATGAATAGTACTAATTAAATATTAGTACTTGACACTGAATAGCAAGTCTGACCAATTATTTTTGCCAGAATATAAACTCCCTTTCTACCAAAGTGAGGTGTATTGTTTTAAAGACAACTTCTACATTATGTGTGAAGTTTTAGTTATAGTTGCACAACAATCAGAACGACGTTCGCTGTGCAGAACACAGACGCGCATTACTGCGGCAACTTGTGTTGGCTGATCAGGTCTACCTACAAAGAAATCAGCATATTTCTCTAAACTTTTAGCACCTTGCAAGGTGACCATGGAGGGCCTGGGATGCAGTTCCCGTACACAGTGAGCATTCCTACATCTTTAGAGTTTGACCCTCTGAGTCCAAAGAATCCTACAGGTTTTAGTTTGAAGAATGATTCCCAAAACCAACACAGACGGAATTCTTTAGGGCAGTGTTCAGTGAAAAATCCTACTCCCAAGCTACAGCAAGCGTTCCTTAGGCAAAATGCCTATTTTTTTTTTTTTGCACAGATGCGGCTGAATACTGAGGATATCCGTTTGGGGTCTATAAAAGTCTAATCCATTTTATACAGAAAAGGGTAATTTGGACAGGCTGGGGAGAAGGAAGCCTCTTTCAGATGATCAATACTTTGCTATTTCTAATAACATTGACTAGGTCATCATTACTCTTCAGATACAGCACACATGGATGTATCAAAAGAAGATTAATCACATCTGATTATATGCAATTTTAGGATCAGTTCCAACAAACCCAATTAGTGTTTCATAGCTAATAAAACCTCTTTGAACTTAATGTACCCCTCTTAGGATACAGGCTTGCATGGTGCTGAGCACCTCTGGTGAAATAAGGAGCGGTCTCTGTTGAAGTCTGAAGCCTGAGAAAATCAGGCCTCCCATGAGTTAATTATGGGAGATTAACAACATATATGAAAAATAACAGATGTGGTTAAACAATAAGTTTGCAGGCAGCAATATGACCAATCAATATAAGGCACTGTTTAGCAAGCAGTTATGCACCAAATAGGACAAACTTTGTTGTTCCTTTTTTTTTTTTTTTTTTTTTTTTTTAAAAAAATTTTTTTTTTTAAAAACTTTTTTGTTTCTTTTTTTTTTTTTTTTTTGTTTTTAACAAAATATTTATGCTTAAAAACGTATCTGAAATTCTGGGAGTACGCAAAACATCCGATGATGAAAGCAGCATGCTCGAACTGCTGTGGTAACTTCTCATTCTCATTATTTTACGAGGTGATTTTTAAAAGGTTATTGTACTCTCGTGTTTCCTTCTCAGTCAGACCAGAACGATATGGAGCACAGGTACTGTAACTGCCTTAAATAGTTACTGTGTTGGCAGAGCAAAATTTGAAGTCCATTTTAAACCTATATACTACAGTGATTAATCTGAGCTGGAAAGGATGGGAAAAAATAAACAGAAGGATAAGCAGATATGATATCAGGAGCTGGCTGTGCTTGAAATTTCTCTTGATTATTGCTGCTAATGCTCGAGACAGACAGGAACTGCAAATAAATAAATACTTTCTGTTAATGTTTGCTGAAATTTTTGAACACATTCGCTTTGGTTCTGCTTGTATCCCATCTCTCTTTCAGTTTCTAAGAACATATGTGTGATTGAGTTAGGGAATAAATGTTTGGAGAAAAAGTTCAAAGATTCTAAAATTGGCACACTATCTGTGCCAGAGAGATTTGTGCACTTTAGCCATAACTCAGAAATAAAGCATTCCTGTTCAGGACAGCACTGGCACACGGGGTAAAACCCTGTCTGCACCAAAGCCAAAGGGTGTTTGGGTGGGGACAGGATCTCTCCTGTGGCACTGAAATTTTTGTGTACATTTGGGGTTCTAAGCCTTCCTCAGGGTCTCGAGCAGTTAATGAAATCAGTCCCTTTCAGTTTTAATGGACTCCAGCAAACAGGAAAGGTTTTAGGCAAGTTTGCTCAGGCACTGCAGACATCAGGTATTTGGAATTAGTAAGTCAGACCCTGCAGAGTCATGGGAATGCCTTAAAAAAAATGATATTTAAAATGATAACTTGGGATCTTTTTATTGGCTTTGTGTGCCTTGAATCTCTGTGGTTCATGTTTTCTAATTGCCCTGCTATGGGAGCTCAGGACTTGTTTTGTATTTTTCCAAGGAAACAATGTCTTGAGCGGTCACATGGCTCCTGAAGCATGAGACTAACCAAAGCCACTGAGTGCCACAGCGCTTTAGATAAAATGTTGGTGATTTAGCAAAATAACTGCTAACTGCATTTCAAATATAAAATGCTGCAGATTGTGATCATTTGTCTTTTTTATTTTTTTCATGCAAGTTTTCCAAAGCACTGTAGTAAATCACATTCGAATAGCAAATCAAAACTTTCTAGGAAAACAGGACTCAAAATGAATATTTTGCCAAGAAACAGAGTTTTATATGAATTTATATTTATAGGTAAGATATTCTCTACCCTGCAGCTGGAGGGTGTGATGTGTAAGCTCCTAAATAAGTGTCCATAAAGATCCTAGATACAGACTGGTAAACTCTCTGGCTACTCTAGCTTTCCTATTTGCTTGACATAGCTGGCTAAATGCGTATCAGCTGCAGTCCCACCTCTAAGCTCAGTTTTTTTCTGTGCCAGGTCCTAATAAAGTCTCATTGTTGTGATTGCTTTTAGAGTAAGACACTGACAGCTCTAATAAGGGGTAAAAAATAGTTTAAAAAACCCTTTCCATCAAGCAGATGCATCTTACACTGCATTCACAACATCATAAAGTTCCCGATTAAGCTATGTGCTTGTTATAAACTATTCTCAGGCTTTAGGCATGATCCAAGAGGCAAAACCTGTAATTCTGGCTCATGAAAATAAGCTGTATTGCTAGGAGTACCGCCAGTTCTGAGACTGAAAAACAAAGGATCAGCCATTTAGTTCTTCACCTGTTTGTTAAAAACATTAATGGAATGTTTTCCTCGGGAGAAAAGAAACCCAAAAAAACAAATCAATAAATGAAATGAAAAGAAAAAAAGCAGAAAAACAGAAAACAAAACACAGTTTCAGTGAGTTTCAGAGCTATTATGGTCTCTGATTTATTAGTTTTGGCAGATTCTGCAACAATGTCAGAAGAAACAGTGAGAGAAGCCTGCTGTTACAGCATGAGAAATACTATAATATTCTGAATTTCATTTCAGAGGATTTAGTCTTCTATTTTGTGGCTTTGTGACATCAGTGGTTGCATTATATTCAGTTTACAACTCACAAAACTGTAAAATCCATTTTGGAATTAAAAAAAAAAAAAAACTCAAGTAAATCTGTTCATTTTAATAGAAGAATTTGAACAGAAACCAGGCATGATTTCCAAGTCAAAACAACATGAAACCAATTTGGGTTTGCAGTGCTACATAGATGCAACTAGTTGTGTTTTGTTTATTGGTCGTATAATGAAGTAGATTGGTATTACTGAAGTGGCAAGATAAAAACAGCATTCTTTTTCTGTGGCCCATTTTGTGTTTATTGTTCTTATCTTTTGTACAAGTGGATAAGGAAAAAAAAAAGAGCCAGAACATAAGCAATAACAAGGTCCAAATACTCTTGCTTGCCAGTGTTAAATCACATATGTTCTTCCTACAAAAAAAAAAAAAAAAAAAAAAAAAAAAAAAAAAAAAAAATAAAAAAATAGAGAAAAAAAAA
>VXAV01004864.1:8510-36815 GCA_013399715.1 Alectura lathami | reverse complement strand
AAAAAAAAAGCCTAGATTTGGTACTAGGACCACAGATGTAGTTTAGAATTAGTCACAACAGAGCTGAGCATTGGGCCACAGGCTGTAAGAGAGCCTGCAGGAGCAATGAAAATGAACTTCGCTGGCAACATTGTCCCTGCCAGGCTGAAATATTACTTGCCAGCTTCCCAAAATCTACCTATATCCTGAAAATCCTACTAAGTATTGTGTAAATTAGCATATATATTGAGTTTGATGGGATCAGCTCTGCTCCACATACAGCTTTCATCCATAAGCATATCAGCTTATCAGTGCGCTTTGCTGTTCTGCATTACAAGCCCCATAGGTAACTGCAGTGAGTTAAGGCACTCTGCACCAGCCACGCACCGGGATTTTCCTTCCTACAGAGCTAGAACAACTTGAAGCAAGGCTAAGTTACTACTATAAGTTTTTGCTCCTACAATTGCTGATTTTTGCTAATATAGCTGTTATAGTTTCTGCCTCATCAGTGATGTATGCAGGCTGACAGAGGACAGCAAGGAGGATGCAGTTTCTTCTAGCCAGCTTGCTCTTTGTCTGAATACAGGTTGCACTTTTTTCCTGTGCATTCTAGCAAGAAAAACAGAATGTTTCACAGGTAGCCTTACCCCAGCAAGGCTGTGTCTCCTGCCATGAAGTTTGTTGTGTGGGTCAAGCCCTTAGATTAATTTTGAGGTGGGGGGAAAATTAGAGATTTTTCAGAAAATTCCAGAGATTTTCTGACTAATTTTGTGTCAGTAATAGGGTGTTAGTAAAAACCCTATTAAATTCTGAGCTACATGGAGAATAATGCCAGTCACCAAGCAACTAACATAGGAAAAAGGATGAATGTTAGTAGGAAAACAAGTATATTAGTGAAGACAAACAAAGCAAAAGCATAAAAAATCAGGACACCAGTCAGTTCTGGTTGTTCCAAGAATATCCCTTCAAAACAAATCCCAAAACAAACAACACTTTTCACTTAAAAAAAAAAAAAATCAACTCCAAAACATCAGCATTCTAGGAATTCCTGCTATTGAATGTTTGTCTTTTAAACAGCACATTTTTAGGAGGAAATATTTTAGCTATATAAACAAAAGGCATCCAAGAATCTTTGTTTTCCTCTGAAATGCAAGGCCAATAACTTATGTCTTATTAACAAGTTCATCTTTTGTTTCCCTAAAGTGTTTTTGTTGTTGTTGTTGTATTCTTGGCAAAATTGTTTGGAACAAAGAGAAAGCAGCTTCCCCTCCTGTTGTTTTGCTGTCTTTGCAAGCATTTATTTTAATGGAGACAAAGCTCGGTTTCCTCTGTGGTGGTGTTGTGTTGCGCGAAATGTCCCAATGTTCCTATGAATGGAGGCTTCTAAAGACAGGCTGTTCTGTTTTGAACTTGTTACGACAAAAATAGCCAAAAAAGCCAGCTTGTCAAATTAGGAATTACATGAGGTCAGCAAATTTGGGAACAGCCACAACTGGATGAGAGAGAGAGACCTAATTATGACTTGGGGGAGGGAGGAGGCTGGACCTTTCTGAAGCAGCCCCAGAGCCTCTTTTGATCTCTGAGCGCAGTGGGGCACACTGTACAAACCTCCCACTAATTTTGGTGGCAAACAACCAGGTCTTAATATTCCTAAAAATAGCATTAATGTGAGCCAATATTCCGGCTTGCCCTCAGCACACCATACCATTATTTCTGCCAGATGTATAAATTATTTGAATTTGAGAGGTTTAGCCGCATCCTAAAACCCTGTGCCCTCCTCTGGCTTTCTCAGTACCTGTCATTGTCACACCAAAGGGTAACTTCTGCAAAAAGTCTGGGTCTGTGAAAGCTCTGGAAAGGGAACTCAGCACATTTAGGAGAAGTTTGACATGCAGCACAACGATTTTACCACTTGTACTTTTGTTGGGCCTCAAATGTCACAAGGCACAGGGTTTTCTTTCAACTTGGTACAAGAATAAGGACAAACTGTAAAAACTCACATTCAGATCCAAGTCCAGAGATGATTTTGGTCAGCGTCAAAGTCTGATGTTAGTCAGTTGTGTAATGACAGAGTCATAGCCTAGCCTAGTCTAGGAGACTGAAGATACAGGAGTAGGGCAAAGCTCTGCATTCTGATCTTACCCCAGTGACTCCATTTGCCCATCTCGTACGTGGCAGGTAATGGCCACGCTGAGCTGCAGCAGCACACGGCAGGCGCCGGGCTCGCACCCGGCTGAGGCCGAGGGGAGCTGCCGCAAGATGCTCTCCACCTGTCAGTTGTGCAATGTTAGGTGCATTCTTCAAATTTTTTTTTTTTTTTTTTAAGTTCCATCTATCAAATGTATCTATCAGAGATTAAGTGTGAATTTTACATTCCTTAAAAAAAAAAAAAAAAAAAGTAAGTTAAGAAACTAATCTGCATTTGTTGTTTCAGGGGAAAGTTAATATTGAGATTTATATGCAGTCAAAGAACTTAAAAACAAATTGATAATTGTTATATTTTGTAAGAATCTTATGACTTCTAAGCCAGCTGGATATGGGAGGATAAAGGGTGTCCTGATTTGTGAGCACTTGGGAATGGCATTCCCGGTTGTTTTGACTAACACAGATAGAGCACAGTGAGACGTAGCGCGGTGTTCTGTTTAGCCCTCTGCCTCCACTCCCAGGGGCCGCATTACAGAAGCTCCCTGTTCTTACTTCTTTCCTTTGGTCATATGCAGATGCAGAACCCAAATCACCATCTAGACATTAACCAACTATTTATTCAGGCCAAATTCAACCAACTAATTGTTCCTAAGCTCTTCCCTTCAGTGTTCATTATTTGGTATGTACAATCAGTCCCCTAGGACTTTGGTCATGTGACATGCCTTCTTTTTGCTCTAACTGGATAATCGGATTGTGAAAGTGTGATAAATAGTAAATATTAAATTTACTTGGTAGGAGTTAGTTATGGACACGACATCCTTCCTCATCTCCAAACTTCTTTGCTAGTAAAAACACATTCATGACAGTGCTCATAAACAGTAAATCAAATGAGACACAAACGCTGAATGTAAAAAGCAAACTTTCTTTGCAAATCTTTGCAAATCCCACATTAGCTGTTAGCTATGAACCACACATATCTGTGGCTCTGAAGGTGACGTCTCACCAGTGCTTGCAGTAGGAAATAAGTCAACAATAATAAATGTAGCGTCTTTGATGTATTATGTCTGGAAGAAGTTATCATATTTTCACATAAATTTTCAATCTTGTAGTTAAAATATATTCCAGCCTTACGTTGGCTCTGACTAGTGAGTTAAAAGTCCAGCATTCTGACTTGTTAATTTTTAACCTGGGTATGCAAAACTGTTCTGATTTTTTTCTAAAGTGAAGATATAAAATTAGCAAACTCCCCACCCCCTCCCCATTTCTACACTTGAATGTAAAACATACAGCTAAGCACCACTAGAACACTGCAGTAAATAACTAAACTCGATAACCTATCTGGATATAGTCCAGCCTGAACAAAGACAGCAATTGAAGTTGAAACTGAAAGCCAATATTTAATATATGAACCGGTAAAGAAAATACTCTATGTAACTTTAACAGAATCATCAAAGTTTAACAATTATGTGTGGGTTTTGTATATGAATTTTAGCCTTCTTTTTGTGCAAACAAACAAACAACAACAAAAAAAAAAAAACAACTCAAATAGCAGCTGAAGAATCTAGCAAATTAAATTACATGAATGTGTCTAATCTGGGAAGAAGGAAGTTCTGCCTCAGATGCATATGTTTTATGCAACAGAGCTGTTTACTTTATTTGTAAACCCTTCAAAATACTGTCCAAAGTTCGTTCCATTCAAGGTAAGAATGTAATTGCACTGCCTGAAAGGCAATATAAGTAATAAAGTTAGGATTCACTAGAGAAAGACAATTTGGAATTAAGAAAAAGCAATTTAAACAATCTTAATGCCTCTCCTCCCTCCCCTCCTTCTTAATGACTCTCTCTCGTCCCCTTAAGAAATCCTTGAAGTAAGCCAAAAAGAACGAGCTAGTCTGTTTAAAGGTCATGTGTATCTCTGCTCTGTTTCCCGTTGGTGCAATGTGCCTTTGTAATCCCAGGAGTATGCACTGCTGTTTTGCATTTCCATCCAAGTTTCATTTTTGGAGAAGACAAAGCAATGTCCAAGCCTTACATACAACCTTTGATATTTGTTTAATATGGTTAATTGTATTCTTGTTCAGTCTTTCAAAAGCAAAGCCTATCTGTGGAAGTGCAATGGAGATTTATTTGCAAGCACAGAGTGTGCTTACTGAGAAATAAAATTAGGGAAACAGAAAGGCATACTCCTTCTGCATAGATAAATGATTTAGTAATGAATACATTCTTCAGGCCATAAAAAATCCATTTATTTTCTTTTGAAATTGAAGTGGAGGACTTGCACTTTCCCACTCACTTATAATCAGTTAAAATTAGAATACAGAGAATGAAACCAGTGTACAGGCAGACCAGACAACAACCGTAATGTATAATAATAGAAGTTAAATTAACAGACATTTTAAAAGAAGCAGCATTTCCACAGAAAGGTACTCGTACCTTACCATTCAATGCAGAATGAAGATGTGATCTAAAATACATTCTGCTTTTACAAATTATCTGCCTCCTAACAACGTGCTGCCAGATTTAGTCAGCTCATTAAAATGAAGGATCCACTTGACCCCTTCTGTAATTGTGGAAATGAACCAGAAATATGATTAGCCCAACAGTTTCAAGGTTTGCTCCACATTAGGCTCATCTTATCAAGGAATCTGATCATGCATCAGAGTAAGTGCACCAAGCACTGGCTTTTGCCTCACTTTTCTGCACAGAAAGCTGATGCACCACTGGCTGTGGGGCACAGCAGGCTCCCAGCCTTGTGCCATGGTCACCTGCCTTCAGAGGACACAGACATGTCACAAGGGTAGCCAAGGGCTTGTCCAGGGTGCAGCCGCACAGCAGGGACTTCTGGCTCCAGGCGCAGCAGCTGGTTGATGGTCTTGAGCTGCCCTGAGGTTCTGGCTGCAGCTTTGGGGCAGGGCAGTTGGGACAGCACTGTGGTCCAAACGCTGGGCGAGCAAAATGGCCTTGTTGGGATTGAAACAGTACTGCATCAGTGAGTGGACTGAAAATATGCTAGGTAGTGATCAGATACTCTTGTAGCACCATTCTCCCTTCACTCTTTAATTTCTGTGGTTCCTGGGGTCTGGCTGAATGAGAGTTTTTTTCACTCTTTAATGTTAACTGGAAGCACTGCCAGTTATTGGTACCTTCGGACCAGCAGGGACTTCTGCAGTTGTGAAGGTCCCCCTGAGGTCAATAGCCAGAGCTACTTGCATGAGTAAGGGCTGCCTGAAATAAGGGGGAGAGACCGGAGAAATGTAGGGAAAAGTGGCCTCTTTGTTTCTGTGTTACCTGTAGCCTTCATATTTCAGCATTAATGTGGGTAAATGTGTCAGGAGTTGGGTAAATGTGTTGAAACTAGTGAGGTGGTTACAGAAGAGTGAGATGGGAGCCAGTTCTGCAATAGCTCTGTTCCCCACACTGCAGCTGTTTCTCCTCAATATGGTGAGATATAACTCAGTTGCCTCCAGGTCCAGGTCCTTACCACCCCCCTATCTCCTCTGACTAAGGAACTTACCACACTATTTTCATTAGAAAATATGATTTTCCTTAAAACATCTTTCTGAACACCAGGGTGGCTCAGGAACTGACAGGTGCTCAGGTTTTGTCGTGGCTGTCAAATGGGAGCAATGATTTGCCAGTTCAGGCCAAGCCCTTGCTCACCATCCATGTAGCAAAGTCAAGTGTGGGGACAACTTTAGGCAAAAGAACTGAGTTCAATCTTCAAAGCATTTTCTAACTAAATGCATATAGAAGTTACAAGCTGTTGTATGATGCTTTCAAAACATACAGGTTTTAGCATTTTCATCCATGAAGATTAATAACTGGAAAAACATGTACCTCAGTCAACTACCTGAAACACTGGAATATCTGGATACAGTTTCTCTAATGATAATCCCTACAATTTAGAAATTAGAATAGAAACAGAAATGAAAAGGAATAGAAAATGACTTTAACAAAGGCTGAGCAAAAGCTTTAGGCCTGATGTTATCCATTTATTGTTTTGTTTTTCCTCACATTGCTCGTCGGAGCTGTAAGTGAGCTTGGTCCCCCAAGAGATGCTGTATTGGGCACACATCTGGAAGCTGAGTGCTGCAGGAGGCATCCTGCTTGTTTATTACAGCTGTGCTTGAAAAACATATTCATGCCAGAAGGATCTTGGGGCTTGATCCATACTTACTATCTATTATTGGGCCCATGGAATTTCTGCATATCCTGAAGCCCAGGAATTTTAATCTAACAGTTTACATGTTTAAAGACAAGAGCTTTTGGTTACACGCTGTTGCTGCTCAGTAGATGACTATAAATCTACGCAAACTGCTAAAGACTGAAACTCCAGAAGGCAGGGGGAATGATGCAAACAGAAGGTCCTGTTCTGACTCCGTCACTTACCAACTTGTGTTACATTTTTATTGCAGGTCAAAAGTCATCAGAGTATGCAAATTTAAAAAAAAAAAAGTTCTTGTTTTGGAATAATAAGCCATTTTAGTGTTTATAATTACACACTAAGGGACTTTTATGCTTAGCCTCATTTATCTTGGATTTTTGCATAATTTGAGCTAAAAGTGGCAATATATGTAGAGCTCATTTATTCAAATTATACAGGGTTAGTGTTTTCCCTCTCTTGAACATGGTGTGCATTTTGGGATAAGTGCCAGATTCAGGGAGGGAGGAGGAGTATAGAAAGAAGAGACTGCAGAAAGGCTAAAGAGATACTTATTCAACTACTAAAATTGCTTCTAAACTCCCATGAAAAATTAGATGTGTAAGTTTTAAATCCTTTTCCCTTTGTAAGACAAACATATTCTCTGCAGATCACCATAAATCCAACTGGCACTTGCAGAATTACACATGCCATCCGAGGTGTACAGCAAATTGCTGTTCTCACCAGTGCAATTTTATAGAAGGCATCTTTTCTGTGTCCTCAGACTCCACATCTTCTCTTTTCACCTGCCATTCTGTAAAATAACATAACTCAAATTTTTTAGGATAAGAATTGTCTTACTTCGTCTGTGTGCATGATGTTACAGATTTTACTTCAAGAATTACTCACTGGGCATCCTGTTATAAATAATTTTGTGAATAGATCTAATCATCCATCATAATCCAGGCAAAACATGTTTACAGTGTGTTTTGCAGTAAATGAAATGTTTTGTATTCACTGTACTAATGAACACTTAAAATGGTTCAAATTAAAGTTCCTGCTAAACTAAAATCTCTAGTGCAGCAGAATTACTGTGCTAGACAGAATGGTTTCTGTCCTTAAAGGGAGGAGGCAACAGGGCTGTGTTTAAGAGACTTAATTATTCCCTGACATAACGACCATACTTCTACTGAAGTTATTCTATCCCCTCATGTACAAAATGTGACCTTACCCGTAGGTTACTTTGGGAAGTGCTTGCCCTCCAATATTTCTATTGAGCAAACTGAAATGAAAATGTGTTTGTTGTGAGAGCTCTGGCAATTCACAGAGGTGTAAGTAAGAGGCAGTTTCTTGACATCACTCCCAAATACAATAACATATATTAATATATTTGAGAACCTTGATGATATATACTTATAAAGTAAATTTGCCATATTCTTCAAAGGTGTAAATCAGCATTCATCCAATAAGTGCAGCATCAGCTTATGCCAACATGATGATCTCCTTTGAAACCCCTCAAAAAAGCACGTCCCGTCAGCACATAGAAGAGAAATTGTGCCTCTGTGGGCAAAACTTAGCTTTCATAATTGCAGTTATTTTTGTGAGCCTAAATTTTAAAAACATGCTTCTGTAAGCAGGGACAGATGCAGCCCAGATGTGAGCTGGACATTCGAGCATCTTTCCTTCCTTGCCCGCAAGCCCTGCACGTGGCTGGGCTGATCCACGGTGTCCAGACCTGACCCAGGCAGCAGGAGCTGCAGCTCCCAGGAACTGCCCAGCCTGGGTGCCCCGGAGCAGGACCCAGCCATGGGGACCCCGGCTCTGCCCCAGCCTGGGAGTGACCCTGGACCACTGCGGGCATGGGGTGGGGCTCAGGCTTCCCTGCTCACCCTGGTGTCTCCCTCCTTTCCCACAGAGCTGACACCATGCACAGGCTTGCTTGTGTTCGTTACTAGGGTTTTTTATTTTTATTTTTTTTTTAATGCAAAACGGCAGTTTCCAAGCTTTCAGCCTGTGATTCCTGTTCTGGGCTTGTGTGCCCATTTCCTTGTGCACTTCCAGGTCATGAACCCAGCAGGGTCACCATCTGATCCCTGGGAACTGCTGATTTAACGTGACTACGTAACGCCGCTGCCAAGCTCCAGTGAAGTGCTGTGATTAGCGGGATTTATTTTTCTTTTCTAATAATACATTTGTTATGGAAAGAACTGATGTTGGTCTTCCATTCCTTAGGAAACAAAGATACAGTGTTCCTTTGGTAATGAGATGGCCTCAAGGAATTAGTAATGGGAGAAAAAAAAAAAAAAAAAAAAAAAAGCAGACATCCACATTTTAAGACATCAAACACTAGATTGTGCTATACAGAAAATATTTTAATAGCTCCTGCTATACTTGTTTAATGGCTGTGATGGGCCATATTGTTGTCCCATGGAAATCTATAGAAAACTCTCATTAGAAAGTTGCCTTAGTGCTGCTGAAGGTGAGCGCTGAATCTATGCATGTTATGTTTTGAACCATTCTTTCTCCATGGCTTGAAAACTAGCGTCACTGCTTCCACATGTAAAATATGAACTCACATTGATACTCTTCCCAAATGCTAATGCACAGCTGTGGAGTTTGGATATTCCAGAGCTGACTCATTCTGCAACACAGCAGATTCACAGAGATGAAGTGGAGGAGGGGCACAGCAAAACAGCTCTTTCAGGAATTAAAAGAACTCCTAAAACCCCAAAGTATTACTATTACATTACAGTATTTCTTCCATTGAAGAGTTTGGGTTTTAATGACCCTAATTGATTTTTTTTTTTCTATTTTACTTTGCTTTGTTTCAACATAAAATCTATGTCACTCCAGCTCAGCCAGCCAGAGTCTTTTGTCTGATGTTACAAACAAATTCAGCCAAACATTAAGATTCATAAGGGGGATGGGGGGGAAGCACAGCTTCTTAAAGCCACATCAAGTATGTTATGAGACAAAACATTTAATTTAAATGGTAGAAACTAACACAAAACAGCTTCAAACCTAGTAAGCAGTGTTAGCTAAGTAGAAACACATGTTCTTTTGACATTTGTTTTCATGACAATTAGAAGCAACTAGTTTTCAGCTAACATTCCTGTTCATCTCTTCAAGGCCTTGGCTAACACATTAATTCAGAATTTCTGCAGAACAGGTGCTGATTGGAACAGTATAGGTAATTACATGCAACTCGGTAGTATGTAAGGCAAATAACACAAGTCTGGTTCAGGCATGTACATAATCATATATTCAATGAGTCAAGCAAATGAGGAACACAAAACGCTTTCATTTTTATGCTGTTTTGACCTCAATGTATGTTTTGCTCTAATTTATTTTGCATGCTCTGATCACTCTGGTCACATGAATGTGTCTCATTTGCTTGCAGAGCATATAACTTCTCCCCCCATCTGAAGACAAAGACCCATGACAGCTTGCAAAGACAACAACAGGTTTTTAACTTGGTGTCATTAGCTGGTTGGGTTTGGTTGCAACAGTTTTAATGTCAGCCCAGACCCACTGAGAGGATTAACTTGTCAATAGGCTCTTCCTACCTTTTTTTCTTTCTCTTAGTCAAGAAGTGAATCCTCGCTTTATTAAAGTCAGTGGAAGGCTCAAGACTGATTTCAACAGGGACAATATTTCACATGCAGTCAGAGACATAGCAAAGGTTTTAAAAGGGCAAATGGGGATGACATACCCTATTGATGAGGGACTGTGGACTTCAGGTGACTCCCAGGCTTCTGCTCTGGAGAGATCATGAGAGCCCTAAAGGACAAAAATTGTCCCAGAATTGCTCAGTGGTGTGGGCTACCCTGAAATGCTCCAGGTCTAAGGGCCCACAGTTTGGCCAAGGCTAGGATGCTTCTCTCACAGTTAGGGATGAAATTGGGTTGAGGAGAGCTGTGAATGACTTGGCTTGCTGTTCCTTCTGTCACTGGCTGCCTACCAGGGGTAGGAGTGAGGCTGCCAGCAGCAAACCTCACCACATTCACACCCCATGCCACTACATTCACACCCCATGGCTCCTGGGGTGGGGTGGCAGGGACATGTCCTCCCTTTGGTCTGATACTCTGTGATCCTACAGACTGCTTTGCCTGGTTTGTGTCCCCTTCACTCCTAGCACCTTTGCCAACCTTTGTGCCATGTCAATGCCTTTAATCAGTCCTGCATGGAGGACTTGCTAAGGGTCTGACAGATAGGAACTAGCAGGTTGTATCTCAGAACATATGGAACAGGGAGAAGTCACTGGGAATATTAACAGAAATGTATTAGCACCTCTGAATCCAATTTTCTGAAGAACTACAAGAACTAGAAGCACACACCGCTGTTGCTATCAAGGGATTTGTGCTAGCAGGTCAGATTTTCAAGAAATCCATGTGGCTTGATATTATTAGCAAATTAATAAGTATTTTCTTTTTGTTTGTTTAAACAGGGTTACCACACTGCTGAAAGAAGGGAGTAATCTTAAAAGTCTTGCTAATGAGTTAGGAAATGCACAAACACCACACCCAGCACTGGATTTATTTCAGTCATACAATGGATCTGTATGCGATGAAGAACGCAGATGGTGTCACATTACAAACCCTTTATTGACCTAGCCTGCACTAAACAGATACACAGGTGAAATTCACCTTAACAAAAGACCAACAAAAGGCTCAGCTTTCTCTCCTGAAGTCTTCAAAATACCGTTTCAGCATCCATATATGCTCCTGGCACATATAAATCTGTATATGCAGAGCTGGATTTACTCCTATATAACACATAACAATTGTCTGGTGTCTTCTGCTGCTGTGCTTCCAAGGTGCCTCTCGTAGTGCCAGATGTAAGTTTTAGTACTAGTACAGACTCATTACACTTATGTTAATGAATTTCACTGTATGTAATAAAATAGATAAAACCTTACTAGAATTATATGACTAAGCAGCAGCATCAAAATAAATTGATGTAGTGTGAGCATGGTTTCACACACAGTGATGGTTCCCCTGTTCACTCTGTGTCAGGACACCAGCAGCTCCTCTGTCTCCATGACTCTCACCCATTGCTTAAATGTTTTTTTTTTTCATTGTTCTTTTCTTCCTGCTCCTCCGCAATAGTGTATACATTTATACATTCTATGCCTTTTCTATGTTACATATTTAAACACAGAAGTCATTTTTTTGTCTTCCAGGCAAAGGAGAGAGTCTGCTGGTGCCTCTCCTGGGAGGGGTTTGCCACCATAACTGCAGCAGCATAGCTACACAGCAGGGAAATTTCTCTGTGTAAGGGCTGGCTACAAGGTGTGGCAGGAAGACTAAGTAGTTCAGGGGGTGGCAGCAGCCAGCATGCAGCATGCTCCTAGGGACAAAACGTTGTCATTGGCACAAAACATAAAGCTGGTCCTATCCTGCTCTTCTCATTAGCCCCAGCAACAGTTTTGGCAACAGCAAAGTGATCATTTCATATCAAAATCAAATTATCTTGATTTGACGACCTTCGTGGGATCTGACCAGGTGTCTCACTGGGAACAGCATTGGTTGCATCAGCAGAGAAGCTGCCCCTTGAGCCCAGGGTGCTAAACCTGAAGAACTTCAGCATCAGCCAGAGTGAATGCTGGCATTTATAAATGCTGGGTATTGTTGCTGCCTATTATCATGCCGTTAAATTGTGTCTTTTATCTGATGATCCCAAGTAGTTTATCGACAATGAATTATGCTCTCACAACATCTCTGTGACTATTGTAAATTAAATAACTGAGATAAGATAATGCAAGAAAATGAGAGGAGCTTTATATAAACTGTGCTTTTTAACAAGCTGTAGTAAACGGTTTCTCACAGGGTGCAAAAACACTACACAAATGCCTCCTTTCCAATGTTATATTTTGTTCATATGATTTTCATTTAATCTCACTTATTTCTGAAGTCTATTAGACCAGTTGTCTTAATCTCACTTGCTCTGCAGTGTATTTGCTCTGTGTAATAACAGTATTAATAAAAATCCTTCTATAAACACACACCAGCTGGAGCAAGCATCACAAAAACAGAGAAGAGTAACCCACATGTACAGCATTACCAGTATTCTTTTCATTACAGATAAACACTTTGTTTGGTCCTTTCCAGAAATGCCTTCTCCTGGATGCCCTGCTCCCTCCTCCTGCCCCACAGTGAGACACAAGCTGCAGCAAATCAGGCAGTTTTCATCATTCTCCCCACCCCATGGGGAAGTGGAAATTTCTCTCTTCTCCTCCTCTTTTTCACTGTTCAGCCAGAGGTGATAATCCCCTCGGAATGCAGCATTTAGCACTTGTCAGGTATATGGTAATTGCTACATTCCCAGGGGATTAAATCCGTGGAATCTAATTACAGTGGACTGAAACTTCCCTATAAAAGAGGAGCTCTCCTATAACCAAGGAGTGAAAGTCTATGCCTGGACAGCACGGAGCTGAGGGCTGATGAGGCCTTTGCCTCTTCTCTGCTCAGCATAAGCAACCTGGTTGCTCTTCTGCCGTTGAGTCACCTCCCAGCTTCCCTTGGAAGGGTGCTCCAGGCAGCCCTGGTGGCTGGTAGCTGCTTTACTTTTCTTCCAGGATACCTATCATGGTTGGTTTTATCTCCGCTTATTCTCATAACAGCCCTGGATTGCGCTTAACCACGCTCATTCTTAACTGTATGTCCTCTCGTACGTGCTTACCCTTGTATTTAAGTTGGGCAGTAGCTCTTAGGTTTGGCCTTGCCAGTGAGGTTTTTCATTCCTGGAATTATATGGATGCAATCCAAACCTTGCTGAAGTCAACTGGAATTTTACAATTGGCTCGTAAGCCCTGATCAAACTCCGTTTTACTAAATCAGTTTGCAGAACACATCCACAAACAAATGCACATACACTCGTGTACATATGTAGGTACAAATTGTATTATGTATAATCTAAAACAGCCTTGGTTGCTACTAATGTGTCACATAGAAGCATTGGAGCTCATTTCAGTTTGAAGTCAAAAGAGCATATTGCAGAGGAGGAAAAGAAAATTCAAAAGCAGATAATACAAATATGCTGATCTATAAATGATACCAGAAAAAAAAAAAAAAAAATAAGGAGACAGGAAGAGGTTTGTTTATGAGAGGAACGATCTCACTACATACACAAAGATGAAGTGGGTTATGTCAAGATACCAAGTAAGAGTCTTGCTCTGTTTTAGTTAGATCAAAAAAAGGACAGATGTGCAAACTGGTCTGTACAAGCTGTTTTGTTATATTCACTTTTCCAGTGGATAATTATATCTGGAGAGGAAAAAAACATATTTAACACCTCAGTACCTCCAGTCAAAGCAGTTTGCAATTGTATGTTTATCTGCCTATTCCAAGGAAAGGACTCTGTCTTTAATTATCTAATCAAATATTCTGAAAACACAGGATTCAAACAGATGAGTTTTTTCTCTTCTTACAACCTACACCTGCCGACTCAGTAACTGACAAAACACAAGTGGAAACATTTAAAAATGTTGCTGCCTTGCTGACTTATTTGTATAATATACCAAGACTGTGTTGCCAAACAGCATTAGAAATAAAGTCATAGGACTAATTTTTCAAAACCTTAGGTTTTAAAATCATGGGTCTATTTTATTTCTTTATGATTTCTAAGACTTGATGTATTCTCAGTTCATATTTTCAAGCTTTTCTTTTAATTCAGAAAGGCTAAAAGAAATTAAGAAGTAACTTTGAGAAAAGTACTTACAGTTCTCATGGAAACAAAAGAAAGTATTTCTGTCCCTCAGAACTGAATTGTAGCAAAAAAAAAAAAAAAAAAAAAAAAATTGCTAGTCCTAGTGACATTGCTAGAGTTGACATACTATGCAGAATAATATTTCTGTTGTCTTTGAACTATTATTTATAAAATAAAGATATGCCATGGAAATATTCAGAAATTTGTGTACAAAACATTTAAAATTTTATGCTGGAAAATTTGCTCTGAGAATTAGGAAACCAGACATCTATTATTAACTGAGCCACTGATTTCCATATGACTCAGTTTCATCAGTTCTTTGCATCTTCAGTTTCTGCACATGTGAAATTTAGTTGTAATGCTTAATAAGTGAATCCTTAAAAATGTGCACTAAAATTCTTGGGTGGAGGTCAGACATGTGTATGTGATGTGTGTATACAAGATTAGTCTGCATTATTGGTACTATGGCTAAGAAGCATGCATAATTATAATTTGGAAACGTAACTGGACAGTATGTATATAGCCTACTAGAGACATTTCCCCATCAAGGAAATTATTTTTGACCATGCCACTGATTCATTTTCTCATTTGGCTAAATTATATCTGATGCTTGATAATTTCTTTCTAAAATAAATAGGGACTACTAATTTCTCCTGTCCTTTCTGGAAATGCTTTTTTCTTCTGATTTGGGAAATGTTCAGTGTTTAAATCTTTGTAATCATAGTTAAAATATTAGTAACAATAAAATATTCATATGAGAAACAGACTGACAAAGTTATTCTTTGTTTGCATATTCATAAACAATGAAAAAAACTTTTGACCCTGTTACCCCTATCAGCTGATATACCTATCAGCTAAGCACAATAATTTCACCACAAATAATTTCACATGTATCTACTCCACCCTCATTTTGCAGTTTTGGTCTATCTGTTCATTTTGCCTGTGTATATTTGGAACAACATTCTGATCACAGTAGTGTCCATTTGTGGTTTCCTTTTTTACATTTTCTCTTTTCTATTTTCCTGTGGTCATTCTCTACATTCATTGCAGTGCACAGTAATTTTAGACAGAAGGATGTGCACAACACAAAATTCTTGCTCAGACACAGGCAAGAACATGTTACAACCCAATCTCCGTAAGTACGTAACTGACGAATTACCTTGCGTTCACCTAACATTTCCTCTGCTATTGTACTGAATTTTTGCATGTTATTTATGAGCTGCCTTGCTTGACTCCTGCAGTGGCTGCACTTCCCTCCATGAAAAATTCACTTTTGAAAAACTCTTTAGGTTTTGCTCGTGTTTATCTCATCTTTCTTGCGTTTGACTGGGTGTAAAAACCAAGTGAGTTGTAGAGTTAGCTCAATATCTGCAAAGTGTGTCTTTGTCATGAGAAATGCCTCTGTAAAGATGCAGAGAGCTCTTTGTGGCTGTGCCTGCCAGTTCACATAAAGCCACTGGTCCCTGACAGCCAGCTGGGGGAAAATGTGCCAATGGCAGCTAGGTCATGAGGGCGAGAAGGAGAAGGGCGGCCTGATGGGCCAGAGGATAGGCCCTGGGTGCTGCTGCCGGGCGATGGGCACTGTCCCCACAGCAGGAACTTGGGCCACTACCTTCAGCCATGAGAAGGGCACAGGGACAGGAGACAAAGCATATCACTAGAGACATGCAGCGTGGGGACACACAGCATGCCTGCCCCTCTGGCTTACTCCCGGTGTTGCCTCCTTGCTGGCCTGTGGCACCAGCCCCGCTGTCCTCTCAGGCAGCCCAGTTCCTCCTTTGCAGGCCCCTTCCCATCTTGCACGTTCCCCTGCTCACTTGGCTCCTCCTGGGGCTCCCTGTGTTTGTTCCAAGTTTGTGGGCCTCTTCTGGTAGTTATTGGAGTGACGAATTCTTCCTTATGGTGTTCCCAACTGCATCCTAGTGCCATATCATTCTAGTGTCGGCAGCCAGAGATTTTTATGTACTGATTTGGGAACCCGCAACTTATAGTAACTCCATTTAAAACTACCAACAAAACAGGCACTGAAACTAAGTGTTGACACTGTGTCTGACTTGTGTCTGCATCCCTGCGATCTCTGTAAAGGTCAGATCAGAGCAGTGAGCAGTTTTCGTATTCCCATGAATCTTCACATTTTACATGACTTGGAATTTATTGTAAGATTAATACTTAGTAACATTTGTGGATTTGAGAATATATATATACATATTTGATATATATACTAGCTGCACATGAGATATTTTGCCAAGGAATCCTGTTTGCTTAGTTTTGTTAACTACTAAGCTGTTGGATGTCATGTTTTTTTTTTTGTTTTTAAATCCGTGCTATAAAATTTATGCAATAATAGCAGTAGGGCCTACTAGTGAAAAACAACAGCATGTGAATCCAACACAGATCGACTTTGATTGAAAATTGTCACCTAGTGAAAACCAGTCTATTAGCCTTGTGGCTCCAGCTGCAGCTTCCCCACCTGAAGGCCATCAGGGCGGCTAGCAGCCGCAGTTTGTAGGTGCCTGGGGAAGATAACCCAGGAGGATGCTGATTCAATCACTGCCTCCAGAGCTGTTCTTAGGACAAAGCTTCTTGCTGTTTGGTGAGCCAGAGGTAGCTTAGGAGACATTTCCTCCTTGCTGTCTATTTAGAGGAAAAAGAACTTTATTTCTTAGGGCTGTGATGTTTTAATAAGAAGTAGATTTTTATTTTTTTTATGTTGTCAGAGGATTAGAATTACAAGCAGTAATTTAATGTCTGATTACAGTTAACTGGAAAGCATAACCCAAAAAATTAAGCTTGACTGCCAAAGAAATCTGGAGAAATTCTACCTTAGATGCACACATTGTCTTTCTTGATGAAACACTGAACAGGAAGTATATTTCTGATTAATATAGGAAACAGGCATTGATGAAATTGCCAACTATCTGCACACATAAAATAAATTTGCAAAGCATGAAACTCACTATTGAACTAAGGATTGTTGCAAATTCAGAAGGCAAAACACACAGCAAACCTTGTTTTAGTCCTCAAATTCTCATTTACATTAAAAATATGCATATGCATCCCTGTTGGGAAACACCTTCAGAAGCTGTCAGTTTGGGGAAAATTTGCAATGCAATGTGTAATTTACCTTAGCAGGGCTGCTAGATTTCTGGTCATCATATGTTTAAATCTTGCAGCTGTGTATATACTCATTCCTGCACTCTCTGTACCTGCCATTTTTCATACTTTTTAATGTGGAGATAAGAAAGGCATGTGAGCAAACTGAAGGGAAAGCCTTAAAGTTCTGCCTGTCACAGCTACGTGTGCGCAAACGACAGCTTTCAGTTTTCACAAATTCTGTCTAGTTGTTGGGGCAATGGGGCTGGATAGGGCAGATTAAAAGAATTCTTTTACCCGAATCTTCCCTCAGAGACATACTAACGTAATCGATTTGAGTTCTGTCTATAGACAGAATTAGCAGGCATCTAAAGAGAAAGTAAAATAAAATCAGATGAGCAAGAAATGTGCGTGTTATTAGAGGTGCTTAATGAACTTTGTTCATGGTGAGACCTGTGAATGTAATGCAGATTCATGCATGGTTAATTTTAGGAGCGTCAAATCCATGTCATTGTGACGCTGCACTTAGGGCTTATTATTTTGCTTTTCTGAAGAGCTAACCAATTTCTTCAGATCATCAAGACAAACTATCTGAATCATTTAGAAAATGAGAACAAAGGATAAATCATTTTCTGCTATTGCCGATTAATTCTACATTCTTGCCAAATTTTAGGACTTCCATTTTATTGCCCGTCTATATTATTCCCTTGAAACCAGATTTGAAAATGTATATGTATTTAATTCAAATTGAGTAGGGAAGACAGGAGAAGAGGCAAAAAGGAAAAAAATATTTTATTTGTCAAAACAACTGATGTAACATGATGTCCATGTGGTAAAATAAAATAAAATATAATAAAATAAAATAAAACTTCTGGACACTGGGTATAAAAATCCATATTTTACTACATTAATTAGCAGTTATATAACATTTGGCAGGCCAAAAAAAAAAATTTTTACTAGAATGTCTTTTTTATTTCTTAAAAAAAATCTCACAGCCAGCCATTCTTCCATTATTTCTAATCACTATATAAAAATGCTTTGTTAGGAATACATTATCTCCATTTGCAGACTGTAAACTTGTATTTCTGATGATAAATCTTATGAAGCATTGGCTTACTTATGAAGCAAAATGTATGGGTAGCCAGATGACATTTCATGTACTGTTTTATATCTTAATTCAGACAATACGACCCTTCTGTTCTTAATATTGCCAATTCTGAAAATGTTTCATGAATGTTAATATAATACCCGAAGTTCCAAAGTTCATGGAAAAAATAGGGAAACCCTGAAGCTGAAAGTGGTCCAATCACGAGACAAAAAAATATGTGCATACTTTAAGCATGCATTGAAGTCCTGTTACACTTCCTCTGTTTTTAAACAATGTCTTCATGGTGTAAGACTTAAAATGTAATGTGTTATTATCATTCAAAATATTTTTATTTTTTTAACTGCTCCATGCACTTCTTAATGCCGTGTACATTTCCTCCAGTAATAATGAACCAGAGCAGCAGGAATTATTATACTCACTGAGGTGTCCTGTGCATTACCAAAATCTTTGAGCAGGTAAAGCAGTTAATTAGTCCCCTAGTGCGAAGTCTGCAATCAGGTGTTGAAGCAGTTTCAGTTACTGTGTTGTGGTGAATCATTTCCTTCTGATGCTTGTGGTGATCAATCATGTGGGGCCCTCTTCTAGATTTTCACACTAGCTTTAAGACAAAAGACGTTCAGAAAGAAAAACAAAATATTACCCATCTGTGTACCCAGCATGTAGCTCATGTCACTATTTTTTAAAAACTTTGTTTATTTTCTAACTACAAGGTTATACAAACATTTTACCTCTTAAAATTTACATATTTTTCTGAAACAAGCCTCTTAAGGAAATGTTCTCTAATAGTATCTGAATTTAAACCACAAATTATATATACATTTGAAATGCTGGTGGGTTTTCCTTTGTTTTCCTGTTTGTTTGTTTTTGTTTTATTAATTGCTGTTTTTCTATCTGAACAACAAAAATCTAACCAATAGAACACTCAGGAAAATATCCTGATTTTCCAGAGGAAGCTTTTAAACTACATTTCACATAAAACAAAATACTTTTCTTTTTTTTTCCTGAAAGAGGAGGAATACAGGCCTGTACTTGTATGACCACACATATTTCATTACATACACAGAAAGCATATATGAAGAATTTTCACCTGCAGCTATTTTGATTGATTGATTTGGATTCAGGAATGCATCCCTATTTGAGACCACACTTAAGCATGTGGTTAACAACACGGCACAAGGTAATACTTAAAGTTGGTCATGCACTTAAATGTGGTCATGATGAGGGCTGGATGTGAGCATGTGCGAAAGTGATTTCTCGACTTGTGGCCTTTGTCATTGCAACACAAAACTATGCAGCAGAGCACCAGCCGCACACTGCAGTTATGAAAGCCTAACCTCCTGTCCTCAGTCATGTTTTAATATATAAAATAATTTCATGATGATGAAGACCTTCAGCTCTCGCAAGCTTCAGTGGGAATTAAGGCTCATTGGAGGGGGTGAAACTAACAATATTTGCATAAAAATGCACAAGGGAAAAAGAGAGCATCAACTGTATAATCATATTCCAGGCCTATTTTTAATGTTGTCTGTATCTTTTCAGCGGATGGATTCACAATGGATTTTACTAGAAATGTAAATGAACATTCATTTCAAAAGATATCTTTTTTCCTTCTTTACATGATTGTAATAAATTCTGGGAAACAATTTTTAACTTTTCCCCATTGTTTCCTCCATTTTGCAGAGCTGTACCCCGGGGTCTAGGAAGATTATTAACTGTGGAGATTCCTTGCTTTCCATTGCTACTTCTAATTATAAAATGGTTAAAAGAATAAAGAATAAGGAACGTGACCTTGTCACCCCTACCCATGAGTGACTGTCAAGTGAGGTATCCCAATAGGTCCAATACTGAAGTCTTCATTTATTTTTCTTCATTTTGTTGTGAACTAAAAACGAAAATGCCGATCTCACAATGTCTTTGCACATTCATACTTTTAAGCATCAGAAAGATAAGGCCCGGGCCTTCAATACGTAAGTTGCAGAAGTGAGACCTAAGGAAATCAGGAGCCAACCCCATTGACTTCAATAGGGGTTTCACATGAAGGATTGCAGGATCAGATTCCTGGGCGATACAAAGGAAGGTTTACAGAAAGCGCTGGGGGTGGGGAACTGCTACTGAAGATATAATTAAAGTTGCAACAGCAATTACTAATGATCACTTCTGATGAAAGAAGCTAACTGTACGTCAACGAAATTTGCAGGTCTCCTCTTGGTTTAATTTCTAACAATAAGGATCCTTCCTGTAAGCTAGAGCCCGGTGGGTGCCTGGGCTGGGGGATGGGGGCATTTGCATATTCGTAAGGGATGGGGATATCACAGGGGAGCAGAGCACAGAGAGATCATGTGGAGACACTGGCACTTGGATGCTATTGCCCCTGCTCCAGTATTTTTGATAGCTGGATCAATATAACATTGGCTGTCCTTGCAAAACACAACAGGTCAATAAATAAATTTGTCTGCATTTTTTTTTCTAGCTTGCCACACTGGGAAATAATACGTTACTAAAGAATTGCCATCTTTGATTTATAAAACTAATTAAATGCAGGTGATTTGGTTTATCTCAAATCATGTAACAAATTAAAAGATACAGGGAAAGAAAATTCTACAAGCGAATCAGTGGAAATCATTGCATCTGAACATTTCTCAGCTTATGGAGACAGCTGACCTTGATTAGTATAAGTGCCTTTAACGTGGCACTTTAGTGTTGCTTACCCTTTGTCTATTGGCAAGATATGATATGCAAAATAAATCTGCAGTGAAGCAGTTTTAAATTCACATTTATGATTCTAAGAATTCATTCCAACTTAAGTCTTGGGGCAGCTGATCTTTTCCCTAGTGATTTCCTGCTTTTGCTGCACACTTTTGCTTATTATTTTTTATTGCTTTGCATTATATTATGCTCATATTAGTTCATTTCTTATGCAGACTAGCTGCTTTCTAGCATTTCAGTTCTATTTTGTCCTGTTTTTGTGTTATAAGTGAGTGGCTCCTGCAAGCTAAAGGAGCAATTTCAGGGATTTTTTTTAATCATGGACTTTTCCTAATTTTCTTTGGCTTGCAAGCAATGAGAGTCCCAGATGAGAGTCTCAAATATTCCATCTAATTAGGATTCTCTCTCTCTCTTTTTTTTTTTTTTTTTTTTTTCTTTTTTAAAACAAAACCAAGAACTAAACCAAAATGCTTGGATTAGTATCCTCTGCATCTGACAGCAGTGGCCCAAGCTGTGCTCCCCATTACACTGTGCAGCTTTCCTCAAGTCCAACAGGGCCTGGCTGGGACTTCCTGAGCATCACAGGATGAAAGGCAGTTTGGATAGATTCAATCCAAAGAAACCTACAGCAGTGAATCAGAGGAAACAAAGCTGACTTGTTAATATTCCAGAGATGGAAATTTCCCATATTTCCCCTTGGGATTTTGCATTGGGGATGGCACGTATTGCCTGCAAAGCTAAGAGTCGATATATTCCTCACAGCCAGCGAGTCCCTAATCCATTCAGTCCTTCCCTGGCTATGAAAAGCTAATCTGGGTCTGCTACAGTTCTGTCTGGGATTTCCTGGACAGAAATACGCACACATGTGCTGTGTAATGGCACGTAGAATAAACCTGATGTATCCGGGATGCATCAGACTTATTGCACATGTGTGAATCAACCATACATCACATGCTCAATAAATCCAACACTTCCCAGCAAAGCAGTACAAGATCTCCATATCCACTGCACAGATCCCCAGAATTTGGAATGTATGAAAATTCATCTGAGGTTACTGCACAGAAATTGCCACTGGGTTGCTCTTTAGGCCAGAAATCCCAAATGAAGGACAAAGCCACTCATTGAATTTTTCTTGGAGAAAAAAATTCAAAAAAAAATCAAAAAATTATTTGCTTCATCTTGTTGAATAAAAGGACATGCTTGGAAATACGTAAACATGAGTAGCCCTAGCTAATCTTACTATATTGCATCTTCCAGCTATTCCTCCTTTGGCCCATTATTGAGAGTCCGTGGTTTGGCTCACTAGATGTCATATGGCTGTCACAGTATTCTTTAAAGGATTTATGCACTCGCTTCAGTGGCTGTGTCCCAGACACAGTATTTCCTCTAGTATTTTGGGAATAATACTGCACCTCTCTAAGGCCCAGCTCCTCCATCTGTAAAAAGGCTACAGAGGACAAATCGCTTTATGTAAAGCACTCATGCCAGTACACAGCAATGGTTCTGCTGTTCTTACAGCCAGCTACGACTTTTAATGGAACTGTGGGCTGTTGTAAGAAAGATTTGTGCTACCTATGCAGCCTGGGTTGTGCCTCTGTAAGTCACTCACTCCCACACAAGGCAATGTTTAAAAGCCCCACAAAACGAACATTACTTTTGACCTATTCCTGTTTCTAAGACGCATGACATGAAAGCCTAGGACACGAACATACCTTACAGCCCTCTTAGCTATTTTCAAAAAATATTTTTCCTCCTTTGAAAAATGAGCAAGTAGAAACAAATACTGCTCAGATTACAAATATTTCTTACTAAAAATAATTTAAAACAATAAAAATATTTATATAATTAAGTAATAGGTGCCTGGGGTGGTATAGTGAGTCTGTGGATTTTATGTAACTGGTCATTATTATACTAAATACAGGGCACGCTATTACTACAAATCCAATATCATGCAGTACATGGCTTCTTGGTCAGAGCAGTTAATGCAGTTATGAACCCTTAAAATATCTGCATGAGAGAAAGGATTTGTGACTTCCCTGCCTTAGACAAGAATTATTTTCCCTTTATTTTACAAACTGTGATTTTATTTTCAAAGCTGAAACAAAGGAAAGGCTGTACTCTGCCAAGGAGAGTCACTGCTTAAGGCTGACAGCTGGAGTACTGTATATAGGATGGCAGTTCTTGATTTGTCAGCATGTTGCTAGGGGTAGGGAAACTGAGAGTATAGTAAAATGCCTATTGAGATATTCCTGTAACTCATGGCACATACGCACACTCACTTTTTCCCTTGTCTATCTATATTCACTGCAACTTCTAAAAAAAATTATATATATCCTCTTGACAAAACCAGAAAGACACATCCTGTGTTTCCTTTCTTCTCTTTGCCTTTGTGCACAGGTCGAACAAGTAGCAGAAAAAGGGGCAGCACAGAAATGCAGCCTGTGAGAAGGCAGCACGGTGGGGCTGGAGGAAGGATGTTGTGGGGCTGTGGGAGGGGGCATGGCATGCTGACATGGCCGGAGCACCAGCAGCGGGACCCCCTGTGCCATACTTCAAAGATGATTCTGTATGGGGATCCATCGTGGGGACAGAACCTGAGGTCGTGTCAGTGTTGGTGCAGGTAGAGAATGGAGAGGACACGTATTCCTAGCCAGTTCTTCCAATTTCTCCTGAGTGTCTGCACAGGTAACAGGAAATGAAAATTTGCCCAATTAGCTGTTTCCATGTACAATTATCTGGTGTGCTTACCTGAATTAAAATAATTACATGCCTAAAGCAGACATCCAGCTTCATGCACATTTGCAATACTCTGCTGCTTTGCTAATTTGTCTCGAAAAGCCACCTTCAGTAATGAATGTCTAAAACCATTTTGGTGTCTAACAAAGCAGAATAGATTTTTGTGCTCTTCTTACACTTTGTAAAATGAGCTCATTTACTGTTACCCTTCATCATTTGTGAAAGGTATTTATCTAACTGTACACATACAGCACCAGAGGACACTTTACAGCATTACCACTTTACACAATTTTCCAAAGCCCTGTGTGCTGCTTTAAAGGGTTTAATTCACCATAGATCCCGAAAAAGATACAGCAAACTGAAGCAAACTGGTCTGTGCTGTTCCTGCAGAAGAAGCAGGAAGCTTGAAGCAGGAAGCATTTTTTCACTCTCATGGTTTATATTGTCACCAGAAGTCCTTGATAAAGATATGTTTGCATCTGTTGGGCAAGGATTGTGTCGGCACCAAAAGCTGGTGTTAGGAGCCTAAGCGAGGCGCCTGCTTCTCTGCAGTGTTAGTAGCTAGCTACTGCACTATGCTTCGGGATACTCCTTTTTTTTCCTGTAAGTACGCACATACATGTACTTTCCAGTATTATATATAGCCTAAACTGAATGTCCTGTTTTCTTACTTACAAGAATTGTGCTCTCCCAAACTGTGTTTGTAGGAATTTTGTTATTCGAAAAGTATAAAATCCTGTATCTTCAGAAGAACACTCTTACATTAAAAAAATCCATGTAATTTTTTTCTCCTACCTAATCTGCAGTAATACCATCTCAAAAGAATAAACTGAAAGGAGTTTACATTTCAGTTCTACTTGCCCTTTCATTTCTGATGGTTTAGTTTTTACATTTGTTTGCACAGAACAAGTCACCTCCATTTTTGTCTGATGCCAGGAGCTGAAGTTTAAAATGTTCCCAATTGTGTGTGCTAGGAGGTTCACAGCATCGTTTGAAAACAGGCCTTTTAACTGAAGGCAAAAAGACCCATTTATGCTAATTTACCAAAAATAAATAAATAAATAAATAAATAAGGACCTCAAAAAATTCATTATTTAGGAATATTTCTTCTGAGGAAGAAAAAAGTCATACAGGAACTAATAGTGGCAAAAATGAACTAAAATTTGATTATTTACACTGAATAATAATACACTGAATAATATCCTGACACAAACAAAACATACACAATGCTTCCAGTGTAGCAAACCCCAACGTCAAACTCTGAATTATCACACGTGAGTGGGACTCATGCTGCTGAAATGAGGGGTCCCTGGCCAGAGCCTGCCCAGGGCTGCAGGACCAGGGCTGGTGCAACAGTAACAGGTTTGAAAAGGCAAACCTCTCCAGGGCATCCTGAGGTGCTGGGGTGAGGTCACAGGTGCTGGAAGTTGTTGCAGCTCAGTGAAAGGCAGTAGCAGGGTACCCATGGGCACCAGCTGGAGCCCTGGCCAGCACGCATCTGCCCAGGTTGTGCAGGCAGGGGCTGAGACCCTGGTGGGAAGGCAGTGAAGGTAAGCAGGCACTTGGTGCTTCCTACATGTTGTGCAGTTTGGCAGGTTCTCTTGCCCTGGCTGGCTCTCAAGAGTTGTCTGTGTGCGAGCTGGAGGATTGGCAGCGTATTGACAAAACTTCCCTTGCAGGATTGTTTGGGATTTTTGGCGCAAGTCAGCACGGCAGAAGTTGGGGAATCTGTGCAAAGAGACAACACTTAGGGCTTGATTCTGAAAGTTACTTGAAGGCTTCTTAGATCTGGGAAGTGTTTTCTCTTCTCCCTCCCCCTTCAAAGAAGAGCACAGACGGCAAATGTTCATCACCTGTTTGTCGGCGCTGCCCTGCCCGCCCCGCACAGTTGCAAGAGAACAGGGAAGCAGAAAAATGTAAATCAAACAAACAGAGCAAATGCAGGGAAAGGGCTCAGGTTACCGGGCAGTTGTGAAAGGGAAAAAAGCTAATGTGTTTTGAAGGAAAGCAATATCTTCTCAGGGTGTCTGAGCAATAATTCTCAAAACGGGGAAGCGTGTTCACTGCTGGTGTTTAGGAACATTTGGGGCAAATATCTCTTGTTCAGATCAAGGAATATTTGTTCTCGTTAAGTAGCATTAGAAACCGGTGAGATCTGGCAACACACCATGCCTTTGTCAACTGTCATGCTAATACCTCATTTCAAACCATTGCTCGTTCTTTTTTTATAACCTTTCAAATGCACATTTTTGCCTGACCAGCTCTATGTCATTCTAAACATTAAGAAGCCCCAGATTTTTTTATTTTATTTTATTTTTTTAAACTGCATTTCTGATACAAAGAGAAAGTGTTGATGTGGGTGCAACAGTAACTGTAAGAAGAAACAAATAATGGTAACAAAGAGAGTGAGCTCAGGGAATTCTTTCTGTTATCAGATTAGGAAGAAAAAACGTTGCAGGCCTCCCAGAATGGTAATTCCACTTCAGGAGTGATCAATATTAGCTTTCTATTTATAGAACACCTTCCACTGGGAGGCTGCACAGTGTTTATAAATTAATAAACACATGTGCAAGAATCCCATCATCCATTATTAACGTATCAGCACTTTCAGTTTATGAGAGACAATTATTATTTTTAACACTGAAAGTTTATAACAGAACCACAAAATTGCTTTTTGTTTCTCACTCTCTCTGCCCTGCAATTCAGCTGTTTAACTGCTGTAATAGCACTATAGTTGAATGAGAGGACACACTCTAAGGCAAATAATTTTGCAAAAGTATTTGTCCAAAAACTCATTTAACTGGTCACAGTACTTCTCAGAGTGCCTGGGGTAATCTTACATAAAAAGATCTACAAGGCAAACACTTCCCTAACTCTGAACCAAAATCTGTGTACATCTTCAATCCCTCTGTTGCTGCTACCTAAAGGTGAACACTTTTGTTTCCTTGTTCCATGGTTTGGTTCCTAGGGCTCAGCCTTCATGTCCAGGTCCAAGCAGTAGTGACTGCCAGTCCTGGAGGCAATGTATCAGTCTTTGAATGCATTTGGGATACAGAATGGGAGGAATTCACCTGGAGATTTAGGAACATTCATTTAGGAACATCCTGAGAAGCTCAGACAGGATACTTCCATTATTTTGGAAATACACTATGTGTATCGAAACACAATGTAAATAATGTTATTGGTGTGCCTGAAATTTCAATTCCAATTGTTTAAGGACAAAACAAAGAGAAGGCTTTTTATGGCAGGCAAAATGGAAAACAACCCCCAAAAAGAGAAGTGAAGGAAAAGGTGGCAGTTGAATTACATTCACAGCATCATGCAGGTGACAGAACTGAAATGTGGCTGCAGAGCTCTTTGGAGAGATCTTTGGATTTCTGAGAGACCTTGGATCTTGCTATAAATCAACTTATTTTGTAGCAAGTGTGAACACTCTGAGAGAAGAACATGGTATTAACAAATGCAAAACAATACATTTAGGCCTTGATTTTAGAACCACTTCACTGTGTACCTGATCCCTACGTATGAAGTCTGCTCAAGGCTGGGCTTTTAACATTAAACATTTTGTATTATTTGACCAATAGTGTCAGATGCTAATTAGCATGAGTGACTGCATTCTCATTTTGCCATAGTCCAAGCAGTGGAAAAAAGTACTTTATAAACCGAGAGTGAGTAGACTGGAAGCCCACACTAATCAAGGAAGAGAGAGGATTAACAGTCAGTCTCTAGATCTGACCCTTGATATTCAGAGTAAAGGCCAGGTGATAGCAGGGAGGACAATCTGGAAAGCTGCAACAAAAGTTTAGGGCCTCTGGTCCTGATAACTGAGCGCATTTGGGGCAGCAGATATGATTCCAGGATCTTCAGTTTAATGATCTTCGCAAGCCATCTTTTTTTACACCACTTACATTTCACCAGTGTAGTTCTCTTCATCCACTGCTGAGTACAATAAGTGCATGCTTGAAGTTTGCTTCTGTTTTCTAACCTGAGGAAGAGCTTGTGTGCCTGAGAGCCCCCCATTTGCATCACTTTCATGAGAAACATTACTTCTCCATGCAAAGCTTTATTCTCATTTGGTCACCACAACAGCAACTACACTGCTTTTATTACTGAAGTTGTATACACTATCAACCAACTCATGTGCACTAGAATAAATGACAGTAAGATCCTGAAGATCTTTTACCCCATGAGTTATAAGAGAACCTCCACATCACGGTGTGCCCGTCATCTTGAAAAGGATCCATCTGCAGAACAAAGTACAGGAACAAAACTGTAGGCTGAGCAAAATGAGCTGGGAGAAAGTGATGTATTTTCTTTGAGAAATCTACATGCTATTGAACAAGCTTCTGTTTACGTCTTCTTCTACACTACATGTACTTGTGATAAATGAAAAGAAAAGGCATGTCATGCTTCAAGTCTGTTAAAGTTCATACTCAGTGAAAACAAAACAAAATCAAGGTCAAATAGAAAATCTTTAATAGCTGTACTGTCAGCGTGCCTCACAGGACTTGAAATCTATGTGTTTATACAGACAGGATGTATAAAATAGTGAAAGAAAAAAAATCTGCAGTTTCTTTGTCATTATAAAAATAAACTGTTCCATGCTAAATTTGCTGCTGATATAGTAACTAGACCTAAAAATTTTAGTTGAATATAAAAATACCTAACAAATGCATTTTTAAAGAATGCA
>VXAV01004863.1:6992-31703 GCA_013399715.1 Alectura lathami | reverse complement strand
TTTTTAAACGGAAATCGACTATTTCTATTGAGGAGCGGAGTGTTTGCAACCATCAGACGCAATTTGGAGCGCTTTCTGCTGTCCTGCTGGTGCTGTTGGATAGCGAAGGAGGGATGGAGTCGCATGGAAAGGGGGAAGTGACAAACCGGGAGCCGCTGTGCAGTCGTAACGTAGATGCTTTACCTACTGACATTTTAAGAATCGGGTTTACTCTTGCTCAGAGGTGGCTTAAAATACATCATGCTATTTTTAAAAGCTATAACCGCTTGTCTGTAGTAGACCTCGCTGATGTGAATGGAAATAACGTGACTGAAGGCAGGCCTGAACTCAGCCAGAAAGGTGCAGGATCCAAATTAATCTAGTTACAACTGGTGTAAGACTTGACAGAGGAGCTTTTATCTATTTAAGAACAGCATCAGAATAGCCCAATACACAATAACTACTCTCAGAAAAAAAGCCAGCAAAATTCAGCCAGAGCTGGTAGCAGCAGAAATACTTTGAAATTACTCCAGTACAGATAGGGCTGAAAATCATAATCCTGTTTGTGGTGCAATATAATCATATGCAGAGAAATTAACTGTAGTATCACAGCGGATTATGACTTGAAGTGAGGAATAAGTAACAGGAGCAGATGGACTCTTAAAATACCCTGTGTTCATATGAATGGAAAAACAGGAAAGGAGGACTGGAAGAAATGTGCCATTGAAAACTATACAGCCTTCAGAGGAAATAGTCTTTAAAATATTCTATAGGATTTTTTCAGGTGTCACGCAGACTGTGAGTTCACTTTTTCTTGGGGAGCCAATGCTGAGGTGTCCCAGTGCAGTTCTTATGTGGCAGATTTAGCATGGGTGAAGGAAGACATTGTGCTCTGATTTCTTACATCCAGCTCCAGCTGGGAGAGAACACAGGGCAAGGTGTGAAAACAATAAGTATAAATCTCCAGCAAAAAGGCCATTTTGACAAAATAGCTGTTATACAGGAGGAATAAATATGCGACTATAACGTTAAGGAGACAGCAGAGGCACAGGGATTGTTTTGACGCGGGGGGGGCTGGTGATAAATAGGAGGGGGGCTGGGTGGAATTAATGTGTGATGGCAGAGTGGGAGCCTGTGAGCACCAGAAACGAAAGAAAAATCTGAGAGTATAGTGGAGATGGTGGAAAAAACTCTCACGCCTCTCTGTGGCTGGAAACCCCTGAGACAATTCGTGATGTCATGTGTGCCTGTGTCACCTGCTGCATGTTATATTTCCAGGGGATATCTGCAATCTCGTTTTTAGTGGGCAAAAAGCTGTGTGAAAATTGTAGCTCTCTTCAGAAATTCTCACTTCACCTCTCCCCAGCTTTGCATGTTGCTGGTCTTCCTCTGGTGAGAATGGGAGAGCACTAACTAGGTGTTAGTTAGCCCTGGAAAGTGCTAATTGCTTGGGTGGGAGGTTTACCCCCAAAATATGGTCTTGGTGCTCAGAGGTATTAAGGAAGGATGAGGCACCTGTGTGTGCCTGAGAGCATCCACACCGGGATCCTGTCTCCACAGTAGCCTGAAGCACCCCAGTGCAAGGAACCAGGCCCAATGATCGGAGGCAAAAAGAATCAGATCTTCCTTATTAATAGAAGAGCCAGAAAAGAAATGTGTAACATTTTCATCTCTTTCAGCAACTGTAATTTCTTTAACAAAGGGAGGTGAGATATATGTGTAGGCAGAAGCTGACTGTTTCTGCCAGCTGCGCAGCATTGACTAAATTAATAACATCTTCCCTCTCCCAGGCCCAGAAAGACTTGTACATGGTGCTGACAAGCACTTTCTCAGTGGACTTTGCCACACAAAGGAGAAGTGCAGGCATCTGGGGCTCTGGGGTGAAATTGGGACCTGCATGCACCTCCTGTGGCAGCCACAGAGGGACCAGCACTGCTGCAGGTCCCAGCGTTACTGCCCCATCGCTGCAACCCCAGCCCTGGGCTGCAGGTCCCAGGAATAACAATGCAGGCTGCAGGAACAAGCAGTGGGTTTCGTGGATGGTTTGTCATCAGTAACTATGACTGTGAGGATTACCACAGTATCACAAAATAAATAAATAAATAAATAAAAAGGTAGTTTTAAGCCAGAAGTGGTGTATATCAGATAAACTCTCACTTGCTTTGGGAAGCAAAGGCTGTGCTCAGCCTCACCTTGTGAATATCCACTTCCACACGGTGGTATTGTGGGGTGAGCACAAGTGGCATTGAGTGGAATTTACTTTCTTGGCTGTCACAGCTGTGTCCAAGAGGGTTTGCAGCAAATATCACAGCAGCTTCTTCTTTGCCAGGCTTCTCGTGGTCTGTCAGCCTGGGATCCCCGCTATGGAAAAGTGCAACCTACTGATTCCCAGCAGGAAAAGGGACATGCACAGAGGGAAAGAGCAGAAAACAACATGGGGAGAAGCTACGGAAAGAAGGTGTTGCACTGATATTAAATCACTCCCTCAGCACTGCAATTAGTACTGTATCCCTTACAGAAACCCACAGAAATCCCCCAAAATAAGTTCTGTCACCAAGGGAATTAGCACGGAGCTTGTAGTACCCCTATGGCATGGTCTGAGAACACCGGGTGTCAACCCAACCCAAAGGAGATTTGAAACTGTCCTGCACAGATCTACTGTTAGGAGGGTTATATTTATTTATTTATTGTTTAAAACAAAACCTTTTAGATATTAAGCCTGCTTCACAGTTTATTATTATTTTTTATCTGACAGTGCATATTTAATCAAGCTGTTAATGAAACCTGAATATCAGCTGTTTTTAAAGGCGGTCTGGCATACATGCGTGCAATGGTATGTATTTATCCTGCTTTGTCTTACTCTGCATGATTATAAAGTTGAAAGTGTCACCAAGAATGAGACACAGGAAAGCATCTTCAGCTGATTTTGAATACAGAGAACACAATCGTTTTCACCAGCTTTGGTCTTTCAGTTGACCGTAGCTTTTACCTTTTTTCTTCAGGGTGAAACTACCACAGCTGTCAATTTAACTTTGTTTACTTTCCCTTTGCCTTCTTTCATACCATCACACTTAGTTGAGTATCAAATATTAGTCTGTTTTCAAATAAGGCAGCCTATGATTATTTTGTTCTTAACTACATAAAACTATTCAAATGTGTATATTTAAGATTTCAATACCAGTTATGTAACACTAGATATTTTTGGTGTTTAAATATGTTAACTTGTAAACTAATCTAACTCCTGTTGAAGCAACCTTCTGAAATATGAGTTGGCATCAGCCCATCCTACACAGATGAAAATTTTTGTCAGGAGGGGCTGGAAGGGACCAAGGCAACACCAGCAGTTCTGGCTTCCCAAAAGGAGAGAGTTTTGTCCAGCTGCAGATTAAGAGTGAATTACAGGAAATCTGTGCTGATTTAAGAGGATGATAAATGAGAAGATTTTCAAGGCTCTTTTGGAAGATAAACAGTTGTTTTTGAAAGCCTGGTTAGTTTAAATTTCTCTTCAAAAACAAAAAGAAAAACTATTTCAGAACAATTGGCCCCAAAAGACCAGCCATGGCCTCCACATTCTCTGCATTTTCTTTCACAATTATCGGATTGTCAAGACATCCCAGCTCTGCTTAAGTCCTCTTTAAAGCTAGGGCTATTTGCAACTGTTTAATGATCCTTTCAGGGGCCCACGTGGCCAAAGTGGCCAAGAGTTTCTTTAAATTTCCAGGCCTTGATCTTTAGAGCAGGGCATGATCATAGCCTCTCCCGTAGGGCAGCTGCAGCCCTTCCACCCAGCTGACCAAGAGTGTTCTCATCATGGAAGCCTTCTCGAATGAAGACCTCGCTCAGGACCGAATGCCATACTGGAGGCAGCAGGAGTGGATCTTCCTCTGTACCCACGTGTGTGGATGTTGGGGCACCTGCAGACCTGCAGTGGGAAGGAGCTGCAGAGTGTGAGAGTAGCAGGAAAGCAAGAAAGGTTTGAAAACTATTAGGCAACTTTCTTATTAATGTCCAAGAAAAGTAAACAACCTCTCCTGCAGCAGCTTCCTTATAGGTTTGGTATGAAAGCAGAAGAGCGCCGGCCTCACTGCAGTTCTCATGGCACATCCTGCGGAGGCACAACTTCAGAAATATCTGACTGTATCAGATATTATCTGGAGGAAGGAATGTGTCAGCTGACAGCAAGGCTGGAAACTATTGAAACTATTGTCAGCTGGGCCATTATTATAATTATCTCTTGTCTCTTCAAGAATTAATATCCAACTAGCCTGTCCCTTCTACAGATGAGAGTATGTAACCCTTCCAGGAATCATGTAGCTGGTTGCAAAATAGCTGCGCTAGAGATGAGGCATCTGATTGCCACCAAATTAAAAAGTTCAGCCACAGAAAAAAAAAAAAAATATTCTGGGAAAAAAGTAGCCTTGTAGAGGGGGAATCAGTAAAAAGGGAGATATGCTCATCAGAGATGTTACTGGCCTTGTTCCAGCTCCAAGTTGGTTGTGTTTGACTCTGGGGAGGTAGAAGGATGTTCACAATCTGCTCATCTGAATTGATGCAAAGTCCACAGCTCAGGTGAAGGCTGAACTCCCTTGGCTGGCTCTGTGCTGAGCAAGCTCCAGAGTTCTGCTCCTCTTGCCCAGCATGTGAAAGGATGCTGATGTTGTCTTCAACCATTTAATTAATCAGAGCTCCTGTTTGCCCATGTCTTTATGGGAGGGAGGAAGATAAACTTGTCCCAGGGAGTTAGGAGGTTATTTACAAGAAGAGTTTCTGACTTAAGTGAGCTGTCTGTGCTCCGTGAGTTTCTGCTGTCATGTCATGTCACCTTTGGCATGGTTTTTGGAGATCAGTCGCATTTAAAAATCATGTTGGTGAGCTGGAACCACGCACAGTTGCCTTGTAAGTGCACAAATTCTTTCCAGTGCTATCCCATTGAAGTTAATTGTCCTGCCACACTCAACCAAAATAATGCTGTTACATTCTCCTGGTGATGTCAGGTGGCCAATAACATTAATTTCTCTCTAGCTTTACTATGCTGTGAAGTTAATTTTGAGTCTGTCTGGGCATATTGCCAGGTAGAGCAAAAATATTGCCTTACCTAGATAAGGGCTTGTACATTCCAAGGTTTCTGGGTCCTAATTGTCTCAAGGCAGGCACCCTGAATTAAGGGACAGCACTGGAAAGTGTGGCCTAAGCCATTAGCAACAGTGATTTCAGCAGACCTGGGCTGTGTGCTGGTACAGCCTTGTGGTCGGTCCTCCAAGCTCTTTGCATGACTGTCTTAACATCAGTTTGTTTCTTTCACTATAGCTTAGTTCACCAGCAATCTGAGAAAAGTCAGAGCTGTCTAACAGCACTTAGGCTAAACGTCTTGGAGAGATGAAGCATTCTTATCTGTGCCTGCTGCTGTGTTTTGAATTGAGCATGAGAGGGAAATACATCCACAAACATTTGCTGCCACTATAGATTTAAAAGTAAAACACAGTCAGAAAGGCTACCAAAGAACTACTTCACTTGGCTGATAACTCAATTTCTTGATAAGAAAGAGGGAATGTTTTGTCTCTCTGTATCAGATAAGGAACTTATCACTCCCTGCACTGTTGGTGATGAACATGTTCATCTGGCAGATAGTGGCAATAACACTGCGTCTCCCCTTTGCACTGAGAGACATATGCTGCATCAAATGAAATTAAGGGAAATGGATTTTAAAAATTCTAGGTAAATGCTTCTTAAATCAATTTATAATTAACCTGTGGAACCTCATGCTGCATTTTATTAGAAAGGGAGATACCATGCTTGAAAAGGGATGCTTCCTGTGAGCAACAATACAGGCAGGTAAAAAGAGAGAAAGGAAGTCATTGCTATGGGCGAACATTGCTTAATTTAAGAGGTGGCCTGTAACTGAAAGTGTGAGGTTATATTTTCTTCCAACACTGCAGGACATTGCTAGATGTGGAGGTATCTCTTGTCTGATTGGTGATTTTTCTCACGTTGTGCAACCAAACCCACACAACACTTGGGCCTGCCTTTGCTAGGAGAGCCAGCTTGTTTGGGAGGGAGGGACCTTCTGCCCCAGCATTTTTTCTTCGATGTGTAAAGAACAGTTGGAACCTGCGGAGACTGAAAGCCTTAATGGGCATGTGCCTATATCTGTGTTTTGTGGCCCAGGCTGGGGAGACCTCACTAATATGACAGGGAGCATTGCGGCACTACCCAGAGGAGCCATCCCAGCTCTGGCTGCAGCACCTCTGCCAACGCAGGATCCTGGTGTGGGGGCAGAGCCATATGGATGTCTTTTGCTTCCATTGCTGAAAGTAGCGAGGGTGGAGAACACCTGGATCTGCTGGTACTCTGCAACACAAATCAAAGCAGTGGGCTGTACCCACATATCTGTGCTGATCCCCTCCTCTGGGTTAAGCTTGAGCTTCAGCAAGCTGTGTGCTAGTCCAGGCTTTGACCTTAGAGGAGCTGTGTTGCTTTGCTGCACCTGTTTCTGCTTGCCTTGGTTAACTTTGTACAAGGCAGAAACTGGACTAAAACCCCAGAAGTGGCTGGACATTAGTGGGTGACTGCTGAGACCCAAGGTATCAAACCTAGTTAGCAGGGAATTAGGACTGCAGCCCTGAACATGGAAACTCCTAAAATGGTTGGGCCTATTTGAGAATTCTTACTAATTGGCCCCTCTGTAGGTTTTTGTTTGTTTGTTTGTTTGTTTGTTTTAATTTTCTTACTTCAGAAGATGTTGCCTAAGCCCAGTCATTCCGGCCTCTGACATTCGCACTATGTCCCTTTCTCAAACTGGGGAGCGTTACAGAGGGTTGCAATTATGTCTGCAGTGGCAAGAAAGGCTTTGATCAGAAATCGACCTGACAAGCAGTGTGCTGAGGGATTAATGCAGGACTGACTTCATCAGCAGTTGAGAGCCCTGTGGAGGAGGAATTTAGGTGCTTCTTACACCCTCAACAATGCAAAGCAGCTGTCATCAACAAGGTGTTCCCCAGAAGATGCTAATCACTCTCCTCCCTCTTGATCAGCAGTTGAGTGTCTCTCTACTTATCACCTAGTCAGAGATGGCAAAGGTATTTCTTAGAAGATAAGAACATTATTTACACCCAACCTTAGAAAGGAAAGAAGAGGTGGTGAGTGAGCTGCAACCATTGTTACTGTTATCATTTGTACTGCAAAGGCACTTCACCATGCCCAGACCCCAAGGTGCGGGGCCAAGTGTGCTGCACTGGCAGCACTGCCTGTCTTGGCTCTAAAAAGCCTTGTGCTGTGTGCAGCATGGAGCGGGGAGGGCGATTTAGGGGAGCAGAGTGAATTGTCCCACACTGCATACAAGAACTGAACAATGGAATTGGGGAAGCCTCAAATGTTCTGTACCCTATCATGGCCTGTGTGACTGGGAGCAGAAAACATCTCTATTTCCTGTTCATTTCTATTGGAACATATCTGCAGATCCAAGCCATACCACTTAATGGATCAAGGGTAATCCTCATGTACCAGTGCAGCTCTGGTCTGGTTCTCCTAGAGTGGGTGTACCCTCCTGTGAGTGTCATGGGAACAAAGGAGGATGAGGTGGATTTCACCTTTGGTGAGATCAGAAATGGAAAATATGGATATGGTACATCCAGGACCATCTAACTCTGCTCCTTGTTAAGGGCTGTGTGAACATTATTCTTGTTTGTTTGTTTGTTTTTAGTAGACTACCACAAAAATATATAAGTTGATATCACTGAATGCTTCAGAAAACCAAGTTTTTTCTACGCATGTCATTAGAAATTTAGGGAGGTAAATATGCCAGTCCCCACAAATAATGTGCTAATACCCATGGCTAATATGTAATTAGTGCTCTGATATGTAACCAGAAAGCATCTCTGCCTTCAGTTCATGCTTTTCTCAGCTTCTTCTGTTGTCTAATCCCCCACCCATTCCAAATAAGCAATATTGATACTGATGATGATATCTGTGAAGCCAAAGACTCTGTGTGTGTGTGCATTCAGTGCAATTTAGTCATGGCATTTCTAATTGGCAGGTGCAATATCACCCTTCCATTTACCTGCTTGGTGATTTTCTCCTGCACCGCTGGCAGTGCGGGAGGTGTTGTATGCCTCCCTTGGTGTCCCTAAAACTGCTCTCTGCTGAACACTGGGTAGATGGGATTCTCCATCAATGGGAAATCTGGATTATTTTGCATGATGGGGATTCCTGACCACCCTTAGCTTTTCTGTACTCGGAAAATTGGAGAACCCATTTGTAAGTCACTCAATTAAAACAATAAAGACTAAAGGGTGTAGGTGTGTTACATACCTACAGTGTTATGGTTGAGACAGATACTGAGCAGCCCTTAACCATCAGACCTCAGTACCTGCAGTACCGTGGCAGCTTGGAGCTTAAAAAAAGGTTGTTTGCCTTGCTTTGCAGCAGAGTTTGCAGTCTCTCCTGAGATCAGCAGTTGGTCAAGGAGGGCATGTACCAAAAGCTGGAGAGCTCTCAGATGCCTCAGATAGGTCAGTGCATCACTGCTTTGGTGCCTTGCACAAATGCCACAGGGCAAACCTTACTGCCAAGTGGGTTAGTATTGCTGGGAACATAAGGGAGAGATCTGGGGGGAAGACGAGGGGTGGTCATCTGCCTGGATGTGTGTTGGCAACTTTTATGAATGACGTCTGTCCCTGGCACAGTGCTGTCACTGGTAGTTAGCTTTAGCAGGTCATTTGTTTGGCAATGCCAGCTGTTACTTACGGATGGCAAAGACTTCATGGCACATGAAGCCCCCAGGAGAGGCCAGCAGTGAGGATTCCTTTCTTAGTGTTCTCAGCTTCCTTAGGACCACTTTGCACCTTCCTAACTGCAGGTGTTAATGAATATGTCTGTCTCCCAAACAGCAATGTGTAGGAGAGACTGCGCCACGGAAGCTGTCACACTGGAAACTCAGACCTCAGCTTGCCTTGCTGGTGAGGTGAGGCACCTGAGGAAAAGCAGAGGAGGTCATCTTGTCACCTCTGCCACCTCTTCTTGACCTTACAGCTATTTCAGGGGCTTCAGTGAGCTATTTTGCTGCAAACTTACACCCTGTCTGTCTATCACATGCACATGCGAAACTGTGATAGCTGGCTCATATATTCGTTCCTAAAGTGGCTACAGAAGGTTTTAATGTTGTTTAATTCATTCACACTCACTGCTGCCTTTGTGTTACATCATCGCCTGTAGGCAAAGACTTTGGCTAAGCTAGAAATGCTGGTAGTTTCTGAACAGCTTCGTTATCTGGACCAAACGACTGTTTGGTGGCTTAGAGTGGGGAAAGCAAGGGAAAAATCTCAATGACTCTGTCTGTTTGGGCAGAAGAAGGAAATTCTGTGAGGGGGCCACTGCTGTACACTGTTCTTGGGTGCTACATAAGGAAGGGGTGATGTGCACCAGATGCTGGTGCTAGCTCAGCTTCTCCGAGCATGACAAAAGCCCAGATGCAAACTTTGTGGCCTAGCCCCACTTTAATACATTCCCAAACACTGATTAAGAATACTGAATGAAGAGAGAAATGCAGGTTAATGTAGCAAGCTGGCATTTTCCAGCCTGCCTGCCAAATGAGTGTTTTGGAAGTGGTGTGTAAACAGAGGCAAGCAGCCTGCACACAAGTGAGCTGGAAGGCTTGGGCTGGTCCAAATGCTGCTTCCTGTGGACAGAAGACAGAAATAAGTTGCAGGGTGAAAGGTTGTGGACTGAAGAGTCCAAAGTGGAGTGGGAAGGGAGAAATTTGGGGCATAGGGATAGCTGTATATTATTCTTTAGGGCTGACTTTTATGCCCTTAGCTGCCTTAAGAAATGTCTGCTGGGAAAAAAATGGAAGTGTGGGGGAGCTTGGAGCCCAGAGGGAAGCCTCAGGGTGCCGACAGCCCTGCAATACCAATGGTGCTCTGTGGGACTAAACAGCTTATCCCACTTAATGGGGAGCTAAAGAGGGATTCATATGTTCTCAGTCTCCTTGCTGGACTTCCACTGCCTAAGTAATCCTTTTTTTTTTTTTTTTTTTTTTCTTTTTTCCTTCACAGCAAGCCCTGTAGGCAATGCTGCATTCCATTTCCACCTACAATCTCCTGATCTGGAGACCAAATAGGTAGCTTGGAAGAGCTTTCACTTGGTAATGGGCTGTTTGTGTGATTCCTGCAGCTGGAGTGATCTAGGATTGACTTCAGCAAGCAGCTGAGGGATTTATGCTCAGCAGTGAGTTAAGAGCCTGGTGAGCTAAAAGCCGGCATGGTTTCCCACTTCAGTCCAGCAGTTCTGCCCTGTCATTACCAAGAAATCATCAGCATCATGACACTGAAATGTGTTGCTTGGCAGTTACATTCCATGGGGCCACCCATCTCCTCCGCTTCTGCTGAATGCAATAGTCCTTGCTTCTTTTAGTGCTCTGACATCTTGAAATGGAAGGCTGTAGGGGAGGAGCAAAGCAGCACAAAGAACAGGCTTTTGGAAAAATGGGGAGAGCGTGATGCAACATTCCTATAAAAGAGGGAAGCAAACAGATCAACTTCAGCATGAAATATTTACAGTAAAGCTATTGACTTGGAATTCTGAAACAAATTCCTTCTTCAAAGTAGGCTTCTTGAAGTCTGTTTGTTTGCTGAAGCTGAAAAGCCTTTGGAGTGGGCCTGTCATATTCAGTAAGCTTCTACAGGCTTGTATTCTGGGGCTCTGGTGCATTTTTTTTCAGATTGTTGCAACTCTTTCTGGTCCAAATGCAAAGGCCCCAATGTCTCACCAAGCACCTGTCTGTGCTCTTGCCCTGACTGTGTCTCCCACAGCATGAGTATCTGAAATCTTATTGCACAGGTTGCAAAAGGGATTGTATGCATTGCAGAGGGACCAAACTGACTTCCTCAGCTCTCACCATGAAGGATAATCTTTTTTTCACATACCCTACTTTCATAATTTGAATAATATAAAAGTTTAGGTCAGAAGGGGCTTCCAGAAGTCATCTAGCCCTTGCTGAGGTTCTGCATGTAGTTTTTCACCATAGCCACTCCCTTGCCATTGTGCACATGTATGAAATTTCTCAGTGCTTTGCAGCACTGCTTTTGTTTCCTCTACTTCTGTGCTCTTCATAGTCTCTTGTGTCTACCTCCAGGGGAACAGCATAAGATGGAGCTGGACATCAGGTGATGGGCAGTTTCTCCCATGTGAGAGTTTGTACCAATACCAGTTTCAATTTGTGCTGAAATTAGACTATTCCCATATCATTTTTTTTCCTTTACATTTGCTACCTGGATCCTGGAGACTCTTCTAGGCATTTGCGGTGTCATAAATGTATGTAATCCCTAATGTGAACCCAGGCAATGTGCTGTTTGGTGTATACAGAGGTGCAGTCATGATTGTTTCCTTGCCTGATCAGGGCTGGAATAAATGCAGTAGGTGGGCAATTTAAGTTCAGAAGGAGATGAAACACCAGTGAATTTAGGAATAGCTCAGCTTTATGGCAAGCCCCAAAGTGGTGCTGGGTCTCTGGAGGCAGACAAGGAAAACTAAGATTTGTGTAAGTCTTGGTTTACCCTAATGGAAGCAGGAATGAAAGCTAGGGTAGAGGATTTGTTGGGGAGTCAGTTACAGTCAGGAAAATAGGCAAGGTCAGCAAGGGCTTGCTTAGAGTTGTGAGAGTTACCCTGATTGGGGAGGAGGGCCCATCTGTTCGTTTGCCTTGGGCTCTGCAGGCAGCCATCTGCCTTAATAGCCGAGCTGTGAAAAGCACAATCTGCAGGACAAAAGCAGAAGCAGAGGATGAGCTGGGACTGCTTCTCCCACAAATAGCACTTCGTACAGGGTGGCTGTGAACGCCAAGCCTCGATCAGTGGCCCCTGGGTGCCACCAGGGCACAGCCATCCTAATGCCGCAGCAATCTCGGCCATCAGACAGGATTCTGTTTAGGTGGTATTTGGGCCTGGCCTCCATTTCAAACTGTCATTGGCAAGAGCCTCAACAGGATCATTTCTGTGTCACTTCAGGGGTAGTGAAAGTGTTTTCTTCTCGACAGAGGACCTGTGCTGTTCTTGACTTGCTGGGCAGAAGGCTCCTCGTGGCTGTGTTATCACTGGGCTGTGCCACAGGGAGCAGCAGCACGGGTTGGGTGTCCCGGGGAGAAGTGTCCAAAGCGCATTATAAACACAGGGATAGGGACCACACAGGCCTGGCGAGCTGTGGGGACTTATATTCCTGCATGGGGCTTGTGTCTGGTGTGTGCTTTCTGTAGGCTAGTGCAAACTGGAACAATTGTTTGAAAATTGTTTAGTATCACAATTGAACTCTGCTCATTAGCTGGCTAGTCTTCAGGAAAACTTGTTAAAGGAAAAGCCGCCCATTCTGATCTTTTTAATGTAACATGCTCATTACTTAGCATAGATCTGAGGTGTAATGAGCTGGTTTACAGTTCAGTTGTATTTATATTAGAGCAATATTTGCAGCTTGCACATTAAAGTAGATGAAGATCTCTTTTAATTTAGAGCAAATCTTTAGGAATTCCACTGCTATTAATAGCCTACTCCAATTTTGCAGGAAATCAGGATGTAAGCTGTAATAGAAGATTCAGGAATTAGATTATTTTATATGGTGCATTATACCATTACCATTAATACCAATGTGTTAGACTATGTAGTATAATTATAATCTATCTTAAGAATCACAACTTTTTTTTTTTTTTTTCCCCAACAGGAATTGGAATGTCTTGGCTGAACTTAAATCTCTTCCCAAATGACATAAACGAAACCAAGAAGAATAGAGAGTTATGTGTATGTAATTATATCCATTTGTGTTCTTGCCTTAAGTTACAGGGAAAATGCTTTCCCAACTAGGTCGCTTAATTTTAGAAGAATTAGTAACAGCTATATCACTGTTTATTTCCAGATATTCACTGAGGCTCTGCAACACATCAAATAACAATTAAAAAAAAAAAAAAAAGGAAAATAAATATGTTTTAGTTGTCAAAAAAAAAAAGAAAAAATATAAATCATTGTCTCTTGCATCCCAGTTGGGTGGTCTAAAATAATCCTACACTCTACATAAAAACAAAATGATGTATATGTCAATGTGTTTATATATATATGTATATATATATATGTATATACAGCAAAGCAGCCTAACCTGTGCTGCACCAGACTTGTCACTGGAGAAAGCACACTGTGTGAACCCAAGCAGCTAGAGCTCAGTATTGTGATCCACGAAGCGGATGATCTGCTGCTGATGGTGAGCAGGAGGAGCATCATCAGCACCAGCACGGAGGATGCTGTCTCAGCACATTTCTTCTCGTCTCTGCTGGGGACTTTCTGCAGGTGAAGCAGCATCTGTCGGGGCCTGAACTGGTAGGCATTCTCCATGCCACACCTTTTCTGGCAGAAATTCTTTGCATTCATGCAAAGTTTTGTCTATAGACAAAATACCACTTCTAGTTGATCTTTTCCCATGGGGAGTGGTTTCCCTGCAGCAATGCAGTAGTTCTAGGAGTGCTTTATTTATTGCTGAGAAATACTGATATTCCTGCAGGCTGAAGCACCATACGTGCAGCCCTTGTATGGCACCTTATCACAAAAGAAGGTACTTGTCATATCACTCATTTTCCCATTCCTGACCAAAATAAACCACCTAGGCAGCAGCCTGGGGAGCTGCCCCTGTGCTGAGGATGTCTGCCAGCAGTGCTGTCTCAGTCCTGGATCACGCCTCACCACACCTCCTTCCAGCATAGCTGTGGCTGCACAGGTTTGCCGTGCAGGTTTCTAGCATACTGCTGTGTCACCAGTAATTGCCTGGATAATTTTTAACCTCACATGGGATTGTTTATCAACAGCAGCTGGCCAAATAATTATATACACTGCTCTCTATGAAAACTAGGTCAACAGGATAGTACTCCTTTTTACGTCCCATCAGACTTCTCCGATTTACACCTAGGGTCAGACTTCAGGGAGAAAGATGTTTGAGCTAATGTGAGCAGCTGTCACATCTCCTCAGATGATGCCACCTTTCTAATGTACTCACCTCTAATTTTGCATCATAATGTTGGCTATGATATAATCATTGCTTTTGACAAAACGAGAAAGGAGAGCCCAGAGTAAAAAATACTGATATTTATTTGAAATGGAGGATGATCGATAAATGCATGATCTCATTATATCAGGGCATGAAGAAGCGTGGACTTCTGGCACGACAACTTTCCAGGCAGAGATCCTAAGGGCCAATGTGGTTACATGGGCAACACTACACATTTAGGAGCATGTCTTCCTTTGCCCATGGGTTGTGGTTTTCCCTCAATAGTCCAGTATGCACTATATGTGGGTGTGCTACAGCTAGGAAAGCTGAAGGTCACAGAGCTGGTTAGCTGGTGGCATTGTGATCATTTCCATTGGGATGGAGTGGCTATTAACTTCAATTTTGGAGTACCACAGGCTGAGAACTGCAGAGCCAGCCTAGCATTTCACTCTCTTGGGCTTATGTGGCAAGGTTTTGTTAGTGGGGGACTGCAGGGGTGGCCTCTGTGAACAGAGCCCAGCAGATGCCTCGTGACAGATCAGAGGCAGCTCCAGCTGGCTCCAAGGGGGACCCACTGCTGGCAGGAGCTGAGCCATGAGTGATGCTGGGTGCGTCTCTGGGAGAGCAGATTTAAGAAAGGGAAAAACTTCTGGGCAACAGCAGCTGGGAGAGAAGAGTGAAAAGATTTGAGGGAAACAGCCCTGCAGCCACCAAGGTCAGTGCAGAAGGAGGGCAAGAGGTGCTCCAGGCATGGAGCAGAAGCTCCCTGAAGCCCAGGAGAGGCCCATGGTGGAGCAGGCTGTCCCCCTGCAGCCCATGGACACCCTGCAGAGCAGATCTCCCTGAGCAGCCCATGGAGGAGCCCACGGTGCAGCAGGTGGAGGTGGCCTGAAGGAGGCCGCAGCCCATGGAGAGCCCCCGCAGGAGCTGGAGCTGCAGCCCGTGGGGAGGAGCCCGCGGTGGAGCAGGAGGCCTGGGGGAGCTGCTGCCCGTGGGGCCCTGTGCTGGAGCAGCTCCTGAAGAGCGGGCCCCATGGCACGGAGCTGTGCTGGAGCAGTGCTTGGAGAGCTGCAGCCTGTGGGTAGCCCACGGGATCAGTTTGGGAAGGACAGCACCCATGAGAGGGACCCCGCATGGAGCAGGGGAAGAGAGCGACCGTGAAGGAGCAGCAGATTCAAAGCATCATGGACAGACCACAGTCCCCATTCTCTTCTGCTGCTGAAGGGGAGGAGTAGAAGAGAGTAGAGGTGGGAGGTGGGGGAGGGGGAAGGGAAGGTGTGTTTAGGTTGCTTTTAGTTTCTCACTATTCTGGTCTGTAATAGGCAATAAATTATATTAATCTCCCTACGCTGAGTCTGTTTTGCCTGTGATGGTAATTGGTGAGTGATCTGCCTGTCCTTATCTTAACCCTTGAGCTCCTTCATGTCATATTTTCTCCCCCTATTCCTTTGAACCATAGAACCATGTGCCCATCAGGGTGAAACCACCACATTCACCTACACGAGTCCCCATATGGTGACTTCTGAAGAGGAGCAGGAAAGACTTGGGAAGAACATGTCCCTAGAGTTAGTTTCTTTCTAATGTCTGCCAGCACATGGTTGGCTCCTGCCTTCACTTAGTCCTTCCCTGGTGAGCACAGCACTGGATCCTGATAAGGATCTTTTACCTTTTGGATTCTGTCTTGTTTCTCTGTCTGACCGGCCGTGTCTGTGCTGGCATGCAGAGCAGGCCGGGACCTGCTCCAGCCCAGAGGGCACAAGGCATGGTATGGCTTGTCCTTAGAGAGCTACTCCTTCCTTCTTCCAGAGCAGGGTAGTCTCTTCCATGAGGCTAACTTTGAACCTGTGGCTGAGCTTCATTTTTTGGGATGAGAATGGGATGTGCATGTCTTTTCACTCTTAAAATATCCACCTGCTTAATTGAAATTGCCTCTGGTTTGTTAGGAGCTCTTGAGTTTATGCATTGGGAGACATGGTAGGCAGTTGTAACTTCTCTGGACCATTAATTCCTTTATACACTTCCACTATGTCCGTGTTTGTTGGCATAGTCTCTGAAGGAAAGATGCAATCTCTTACATCTCTACCCATGCTGACGTCTTTCTGCGCCACTCATCATCCTCATCAGCTGTTCCTGAACCACAGTTGGAAACTCAAAGCTGGGCCCCTCCCCAGCTGCCTCTTTCATGTCCCTTTTTCCCATCCCCTCCACATCACCAGCATCATTTCCTTTGAAGGTGTACATCATGATAAAATTTAGGACGTTGCTTCCCTTTAGGATGAGGGCACCCCAGACCCTGTGTGTCTGAGGACCACCTGCTGCCTCTGCAATGGGCACAGGACAGTAACTTCTAGCAGAAAGACAAGGTTACTTCAGTATGGAGTTGCCACAGCTTATGAATCAGGACCCATAAACACAAGCATAAACACTAATTAAACCCAATTTAAAAGTGCTTGATATTTATCAAGCTCCATTTAGTTAGGGATCAAAATTATGTTATTGATTAGCTACTGAGTTAAGCTTCATTTGTGTCATCTTCTAAACCAAAACCAGGAATATCTACCTGAAGAGAGTAAATAAATTCTAAGTCAACTTAAGAAAACGTGATTTGGTGTCACATGTATCATAAACTTGAAAACCAGAGGTTTGTATTTAAATTATATCTGAACTGAACTTTTCACTGCATAACTCAGTTTTCCTGAAAGTCAGTGTTTAGATACTTGGATCTGCTGCTTTTCTTTCAGTCCTTTAAGAGCCAGGAGCCAGCAAAGTCTGCTTTGCTCAGCAGTTTGCAGGGAGTTTTCCAAATCTGGCCAGATGAGGGGGGAACATCAGTGATATCACTGGCAGATGATGTTATAACAGTCATCTGAAAAGGCCTTTAGAGGAACAGAATACAATAGGAGTGCTGGAGCAGAGTGGGATTTATAGACCTAGATCTGGGATCTGGTCTTGGAAGATACCCAGTATTAGCAGCTTCACTGGGGCTACAGCAGACCATTAGGAGACAGTCAATCTCTGTGCAAATGCTGCTTTAATCCCCACAAGTTTAGGGGTAATTTATATCATCAAGCATAAGAGGGTTATCTGGGAACATAAAGTATTTTCTGGAGAGGAAGGAAAAAATAGTGTTTTTTTTTTTTTCCCCCTCCATAACCCCATCTTGCTCTTTGGCATTATTTCTGTTTTAAATGGGAAAATATTAGCTGTGGATCTGCTGCTACTGCTAATTTTAAAATTAATAGCTCTTTTTTTTTTTTTTTTTTTTTTTTTTTTTTCCCAAGTAGGAACTTTTAACTTCTTAATAGTCAGTGAGATATGCGGACCTTGGAGCCAACTAGAGGCTCACTACTTATATTATGGTAGAGCCTAAAGATCATAATCAGTCTTCCAGGTGCTGTGCAGAGACAGTCTGCTCCAAATAGCCTTGGAATAGGTGAGGTGTGGAGGGGAGACAGTAAAAAGATAAGGGAAAGCAGTGTGAGTTCAGGCTGCCAAGCAGGTCAGAACTGGGAGCAGCAGAACCAACTTCTCTCCCGCGTCCTCCATTGCCCTGTGCTGCAGGAGGGGTTTTCCACTGTTTTCCTGGGTGTTGTCTTTGAGTAGTTCAAGCTGATTTCTAACTCATGGCACTGACATGCCCAAGAGTCAGCCCACAGCCTCTTTCACGTGTCTGTGTGTGCATGTGTGTGTGTGTTGCTCCCCTTGGAGATGCCGGCCCCATGAAACAGAAATTCTGCCAGGATTTTCCCTCCAGTGGTACAAAGGCCACCACTACAAAAAGCCCCGCTGCTATTTCTGTGCCTCATCCAGCTGCCCTCCATAGCTTTCTGTTTATATTTTCCTCTTTTAGTAGACAGCCTTATCACCAGGCAGAGGGTGGGGGCTGGAGGTGGGAAGAAAAGCCTAAATAAAGCTGACTGCAGAGCTTTAGGTTGGCTGTGGGGGTGATGGTGGGGTATTCTTCCTCCAGAGCCTGACTTTGACCATAAACACTAGTTCCACTTAGTAACCTAAATTGCCTCAATTTTGTCCAGTTTCCCCACTTCACTCGTATAAAGAGCGATAAAGGAAGACAAGGGTGAAATAACCTCTAAATAAAAGATGAGGTAATTTTGAAGGCATGTTAGACTTTTATGTGTATTATGGCTTTTTATATAAGCCCACTGAGGGCTGCAGCATCTCAAGTATGGAGCTGTCACCTGGTATTTTCCACTTTGTGGCAGTTTGCACAAAATGGGAGCGCCTCTGATACAAACTGCTCAGAATTCCTTGCTAACTTTATGGGGTGGGGAAGGAGGTGCATTGAGGGAGACGGCTTTGTTGTTGTCTTCTGTTTTCCTCTAGCCTTAGCCATCCTTCTCAAAGGAAACAGAAAGGAACTGTCTGTATACATATCAAAGTTCTCACTAAGCTGAAAGAAGGTGTTGCCCAAGCAATCTGCTGAGCTAAATGTACTGGGATTGATGTGGGTGAAATTCTGGCTGAAATTCAGCAGCTTGTGTTATACTGCCTGGGTGACCCTAAACATCTGACCTTAAAATCTATGAACCATTCATAGTGCGATTAGTGCTGGTATGGATGCTATAACAATTCCACCAGTGTAAATGTCTATTGGTCTGATATCTTACGAGTTTTTGAAGTTCAGAATACTTTACACTGGCTGAAAGAGAATAATTTTTGCAAGGATTGCTGACTAGGGAATCTCTAATTTTCCTCTTTTCTCCTTCATTTTCTGTCTTGTTTGGAGGAGGAGCTGATGTGCTTGTGGCAAGGAAAAGTGCATAAGGCAAAGAGGCCAAATGCAGCAAGACATGCTGTTAGCCATGATACAAACTCTGCAGGCCAGGCTTTGCTTCTGCTCCTCTCCCCTTCCCTGAAGGGCATAGAGGAGAAGAGACTAGCTGTGTCACCTTTGATGGAAATCAACTTGCTTGAAGGGAATCCCTGGAAGGTCTAAAACCAATTTGGCTACATTCAGACTTGTCAAGTTGCATGTATTATGTGGGAGAGTGTCTCGCTTGCTCACCTCATGCCTCATTCCAGACTCTGGCAGCAAGGTGACCTGACCTCATTCTTGCTGTGGGACCTCAGGGGACAGTGTAGCTTACTGAGGAGAGCTACCACTCATATCAGAGTTAGAAGATGCAGTGCTTCGAAACCAAAGAGCACATGCACTCAAGGGTCACTTCATGTCCATAGGAGCCCTGATGAAAGAGATACTCTTTTGATGATGCTTGTCAAATCATCTGACTTGTGAAATTTCAGAGGTAGGAGTAGCAAAAAGATGAATCCGTTGGTCCTCCAGCAGCTCTCCTCACCTTATTTTTGAGGCAGTTTGTGCTACAGAAAGGAGCAAGCAATTCTGGTCTTGTTGCACCATAGCTGTCATTAGATATTCCTAGATGGGTGGACTCCAGGTCAAGAAGGAGACAGTAATTGGCAAACTTTATTCTCCTCTCTGGTTTCCTTAGTCCGTAGAATTTCTCCACAGGAATGGCATTAAGTCATAGGTTTGATAATGAGATCTAATCTTGTTGTAAAGAATCTGAGCAGAGTGAATCCTCCTCTCACTTGGCAAACTCTTCCAGGGTTTAATCATTCTTACCCTCAGGAAAATGCATCTTGTTTAAAGGCCGAGTTGATCACATTTCTACTCCAGCTATTGGAACCTTTCATGACTTTCTAGGAGGCAGGGTGACAACTCTGCTTGCTTCTCCTCATTCTTCATCATTTAAGCCAGATCTTCCCTTCAACATACCTGTATATAGTGGTTAACTCGCCTTCTCTTCAACTATGTAAGTCAAGCTTTCAAATCCTTTCACTGTTAAATTTCATCCCTCAAATTTTTCCCTACTCTGTTGGAAACATGAATTCCTGAAATGGATGTGGTCTTACCAGGGCTGATCCTCTCTGATGTTAATTCCATTCAGTTAAAGAACAGTTCAGCCTTTTTCAGCCCTTCTTGACAATGAGAGGTTGTATGGAGATTATTAACTACCCTTGCTGCCCTTCATCCCTGATTTCACTGCTTTCATTTTATTGCACAGCATACAGGCCCCAGAAATGCAATGACTATCTAACAGCTCATTTCTACTGAAAGAGGCACTTCTCTCCCCTACACATCCTTTCCCTGTCCGTGCCACTGTTTGTCTTGTGCTGTCACCTCTGAAACTCCCCTGAGAGCTGATTTAACTCTGCCCTGAGCTGCCCATCAAAAAGTGATGGACAGTTTTCTGTCACTTCTGTGAGCTGAAGGGACCTCTGGACTGGTTGAAGGATCTCCTGCACTGGCAGAAGGGGGAGAGCTGGGAGGAAGAGGGGACCAGCAAAGGGGAGAGAAGTGAGGGTTCCCCAGCCTCTGGGAGTTAGGTAGTCCTTCATGACGGGTGTGCGGAGGTAGGTGTAACCCCCCCCCCAGTCAGCTCAGTGTGTTCTGTCCTAGCATGTCCACCAGTACCTTGTTCATTGGTCTCCCGAGGGGAAAGTTAATTGACTGAAGGGGCTGGATTTACACAGAAGAGTGACCAAGGGGAGTCCGGCCTCCCCCAGTGATGTGGTGTGACACAGTTCCCACTGCTGCACAGCCCCTCCTACACTCCTTTAGGGTTGTCTGTTGGCAGCCCCTGTCCAGGCCCACATGAGGAGCATCTGCTGGTACCAAGCACCAGGTAGGGCTGTGGGGTCTTAGGCTCTGCTTCCAGGCTGACCAAAGCTATGGTGACACATGTCCATATGCCCTCACAGAATTGCTTTGTTTATCCATTTGGGGACCTGGCATAAACTCTCCTGGCAGAAACTTCTTTTATATGGGCTTGTTTTGGCCAATGAAAAGTGCATCCACATGAGGAGGTTTCGAATTGCCAGCAGTACCCCTAGAGTAAAACCCTCATACCTTTTCCAGCATGGCCCTGATCCTGGAAAAGAGTCAAACCTGCTCCCTTCTGGCTGAACAAATCCCTTATTATTCCTCTCAGAGCCGCCCAGGTCCCCTGGCCTGCTTTGACCCCACACTCCTCAAACCATTATTGCAACAACTACAAGGAAAGATTCAGGCCAGGCACCTGAAAGTGGCCAAAGCAAACGAGGGGGAGGTAACGTGTTCTGAGGCCCGCCAGCCAAAGCCTCCACACGCAGCCTGCAGGGAGCCAGCGAGCGGGGTCCTGGGTTCCGGCCACCTCCTAGCGGACCCAGAGCCAGAAACCAACTTCACATCGCTGGAATCCAGCCGCAAGGGAGAATTCAGCTGAGGTAAATCTCTGGAGTCCTCCGCTGAGTAGTTTATTGATGTCTTGGTTAACCACTTGTGAGATGAGCCAAGTCTATCTGAGAAACTGCCTGCTCTGGAGCTGCCAGGTGAAGTACCTGCCTTCTCAAGAGGAGAGAAGGATGGATAGGGCATATATTCCTGCCCACAGTCCTCCTGGTTATTATGAGAGAGTAAAAGACGTGTATGTGGTGCAGTGAGGGCATTTTTGACTGTAAATTCATTATTGCCATGAAATGAATACTTTTTTCCAAATAAAAGATATAGTGCCACTAATGTCTTGTACAGCATTGGAGACATAGAAAAACGCAATGCCCTCAGACGCCTCAAGAAACTTCAGTGTGTAGGGTTTTGACCCAACTCCAGCTGATGTTTCTTAGGCCAACCCCTCCAACATCTCTAGTGAAGTGCCAGCCTGTTGGTGGTGGTTCTTCACAGGAGTTTCTAACAAATTCTCTTCTGCTGTCTTAGCAGTGCTGTCCTTCAAGTGTCTAAAAGAAATACTTTTACAGAGGTAGCTGGCACATATTTGCTTGTGATTCACTCATCTGGTTAAAAATTGCTAATGGGTGTGGGCAGCCTTGTCATCCTGGATGTTCCTGTCTTCCCCTAGCTTCACTACTGAATAACCTGCAGCCTTTCATCTGTGCAGAAGGGAAGTATTGTGAAATTCCCTGTGCCATCTCCAAGTTGGCTCCAAGGTTAATGAAAAGAGGAGTGTCTCCATGCTTCTGTGTGTTGACTAAGTAAATCTGGAAATGATACTTCAACTGTCACTGCATTCCTTCATGTTCTTTTTTTTTTTTTTTTTTTTTTTTTTTTTTTTTTTGTGGCTAATCAACTGAAGCGTAGGAGATGTTGATAATTAGTACAGTTATAAAGGCCCACCTACTAGTGCTTGTTTTAATAAATAAAGCATTTTTTTTGACAGAAGAATAAATTGTTGTTAAAGTACTACAATATTTTGCTTCTAACAGTCAAAAAAGATGCATCATTCGGAAGATTATCTACAGTTGCAAGTTCAACATTTAGCTAACTAATATAACAGATTAATAAAGGTAAAACAATTTCTCTCAAGCGCCTGTGGTTCAACTAAGTAAAATATCAATGAAGTTATTTATGCTTGTCACTGAAGGGTGAAGGTCACTCATTGAATCATTGAATAAATCATAGAATCATAGAGTGGCTTGGATTAGAAGGGACCTTAAAGATTATCTAGCTCCAACCCCCCTGCCATGGGGGCTGCCCAGAGCCCCATCCAGCCTGACCTTGAACACCTCCAGGGATGGGGCATACACAGCTTCTCTGGGCAGCCTGTTCCAGTGCCTCACCACCCTTTGAGTGAAAAATTTCCTCTTAATACCTAACCCAAATCTCCCCTCCTTTAGTTTAAAACCATTTCCCCATGTCCTATCATTATCAGACCATGTAAAAAGTTTGTCTCCCCCCTGTCTATAAGTCCCCTTTAGGTAACGAAAGGCCACAACGAGGCCTCTCCAGAGCCTTCTTTTATCCAAACTGAACAAACCCAGCTCGCTCAGTGTTTCTTCATAACAGAGGTGCTCCAGCCCTCTGATCATTTTTGTGGCCCTCCTCTGGACCTGCTCCAACAGCTCCATTTCCTTCTTATGCTGGCGACCCCAGGCCTAGACACAGTACTCCGCATGTGGTCTTACAAGGGCAGAGTAGAGTGGGACGATCACCTCTCTCTCCCTGCTGGCTACACCTTCTTTGCTGCAGCCCAGGATACACTTGGACTTCCAAAATGCAAGCACACACTGCTGGCTCAAGTCAAGCCTCTCATGCACCAGAACCCCCAAGTCCTTCTCCACAGGGCTACTCTCAAGGAGTTCTCCCAATCTGTACACACACCTGGGATTGCCCCGACCCAAGTGCAACACCTTGCACTTAGCCTTGTTGAACCTCACCAGGTTTCTGTGGGGCCACTTTTTAAGACTGTCCAAGTCCCTCTGGATGGCATTTCTTCCTTCTGTTGTATCAACTGCACCACTCAGCTTGGTGTCATCAGCAAACATTTTGAGTGTGTACTTGATCTCACTGTCTATGTCATTGATAAAGATGTTGAAGAGCACCAGTCCCAAGATGGACCCCTGGGAGACACCACTCGTGACCAGCCTCCACCTGGTCATAGAGCTGTTGACCACAACATGGCTGTGACCATCCAACAAGTTCTTTATCCACTGAATAGTCCACCCATCAAATTCATATCTCTCCAGTTTAGAGATAAAGATGTGGTGTGGGACCATGTCAAAGGCCTTGCACAAGTCCAGGTAGATGACATCTGTTGCCCTTCCTCTATCCACTGATGCTGTCACTCCATCATGTAAGGCCACCAGATTGGTGAGACACAATCTGCCCTTAGTGAAGCTGTGCTGGCTGTCTCGGATCACCTTCCTGTCTTACATATGCCTTAACATAGATTCCAGGAGGATCCATTCCATGATTTTCCCAGGCACAGATGTAAGACTCACCAGCCTGTAGTTCCCCAGGATTTCCTTTCTCCCTTTCTTAAAAATGGGAGTGATATTTCCCTTTTTCCAGTCATGAACACAAGCAGATGGAACCGAGATGATCAAGGCAGTTACTGCTTCTAGCTGCCTTCTTTTTTTTTTTTTTTTTTTCCTGGTGGTCATTGTCTTTTTGAAATGCTTATGAAGTTAATCTTGAACTGCCATTGCTGAAACACCAAGGTTTACTCTCTTATGTCTTGCTGTAAGCTGCAGTGGTTTTGGGGTATTTAACTGGGCTGTTCCAGTAGCAGTGGTGTCAACCTCTGCGAGGAGTAACTGCTCCAAGCCATCTCACTTGTGTTTGAGACTAATGTGGTAATTGACCAATTCTAATTTATAGGAGCTGAAGATGTGGTCTTGTCTTGTTTGAGTTCTAAAGTTATGTGTGGCTCTGGTGGGTAAATGCAATTTGGCCTTCAGTGCGAGCGAACCAAATCATTAGTTCTGATCTATACGTAAATAGATATCCATCAATAACTTGGCCTCTGTTGTCTACTCCAACACTGCTTCTTTGTACAGGGACCACTGATATTAATAACTAGAGTTCAACATATGACTGTTCAAATAACATCCTGAGTGAGGTTTTCCATAGCAGTTTAGGCTTTGTAGTCTTTCCTCCAGAATGAGAATAATAATAACTTCCCTCAATTATTATCACCATTCGGAAAATCATCATTGCTCTCAGGCAGTAGGTATGTGTAACAGAAACACAGCCACAGTGACAGCAGCAGACCCATAAGCTTTTCTCTCTGTTTGAGTTACTTGGTCCGCTTTGTTTGCCGAGGGCAGTACCATGTCCCAGTGGCACATGGGGACATCTAATGGCTGAATAACAGACCACAGGAAAACTCCCCTCAGTATGTCTGGGTTGGTTTTTATCTGAATTTGTTCCTCTTTTGTTGCCACTTCTCACCTTAAATTAAAAAA
>VXAV01004862.1:79643-89795 GCA_013399715.1 Alectura lathami | reverse complement strand
AGGGAGGGTCTTAAGGATCTCGGACTGTGTTTTTCCACCCTTTGTAATATTTTAATTACGGTGATTACTATAATTTATTATGATGATTATTTCTATCCTAGCCTTCTCTTAGAAGTGTTCCTGAGCAGACTTTAGGTAGCTCAATATAATCACAGGGAAAACGCTGGAGACGCCTAAGTAAGTTTTCCAACATTTCTCAAAATCTTGCTGCAGGCGTGAGCGCGCAGCTCTCCGTACAGCTGGGCTGCGAAATTCTAAGTAGATCTCTCTATCTATCTATCTGGGAGCGAGGGGGTTGGTGCTAATTAACAAGCTTCTAACATACGCTAATTATGTTGATCTCTGTGTGCACATCAACTATACATCAAGCAAGTTGGCATGGTTTATGGAGAATGCACCACTTAAGCAATGACAGTGTGCGGGGGATCGTGTAAAGTTTCAAAGTTTAAAGTTAAAGCAGGCCTGCCTTAATGACTTTTGATACCGAATTAGTCATATATCAAGGAATAGAACAAATGAATTAAGTCAATGTCTAATAAATATTCGAAAACCTCCTTTAATGTTTTGTTAAATATTTATTACGTAAGAGTGGCATATTGAATATTTAATGCTATTGTTTATTGTCAATCAATGAATGTACTTGCAGCAATCCTCTCATCATTTATTCTTCCAGCTGAATTAAAAAAGATATTCTTATTAAAGCCATTTGTCTCTCACATGCCCCGAGAGCCTCCTCTTTCTCCTTCCTCCTGCGTTTTGACACGAAACAAGCAGGGATGCCGAAGGGCTGCCAGCTATTTTGCGAGTTTTGCAAACAATTGTTAGCCGGAAAATTATAATAATTTAAATTAAAATTCCCAACCCCAAACCCGAAAGCCCAAACCTCTCCCCCAGCCCCTCTGGAGGGTGCACCTGAAGGAAGGGGTGCGAGGCGGCTCCTTCGCCTCCAAAAGTCTTCCAGGGAGAAAATCCTCTGCGAGGCGTTGCAACAATTGGGCTCGAATCGGGGTTTCACCTGGACTGGGAATCATCTGCCTGAGGTGGGAATTTTTCTCAGCGCTTCGCTGCCGAGCAGAAGCGGAGCTTGCACCTCTAGATGAAAATATCGCAGCGCATCCCTCTCTGCTTTTTCTCCTCCTTTTCTATACAGGATGCCTCTTAGGCTTTTTTTTCCTTGCATTATCCCTCTTAAAACGGCCAGTAAAAGGAAGAATAATCAAAAATATTGAATTATCCCCACATAAACCCGGATCAAACTCCATCCCGGGATCTGTTCGGTAGCGGGCTGAATACTTCTGACAAAACTAACACACCAGGAGCGAGTGGCACGCTTTTATTGAGAGTATCTTGTCAAATCGAGTTGCAGTAAATTCAGCCAGCAAGACGGAAAAAAAGGCAAATCCAGCCTCATGCTGGAGCGCTGAGTCTCAGCGCTGGGACCAGAGAAAGCCTGGATGGCTGCGGTGCTTTCTCTTTGCTCCCCGAAATAATAATAATAATTATTATTATAATAAACTCAGCCGAGTTTTAACCAATTCACCCAAAAAGAGCATCAGAAGCTCCTAGCCCTGCTCGGGCTGTCCCTCCTGCAGCTGGCAACCCCTGGGCACGTCCTTTTTCATTTATCCCTCCTGGTTTTCTTTTTTTCTATTTTTTCTTTTTCATTTAATTTGCTGAATGCCCAAGCTCATGTTTGCTGCCCCATTTTAACCTGGAGGTTGCTTAATTCCTGAGCGAGATGCAGAGAAATTGGGAGGAAAACACACCTCAGGCAAGCGGAGGAAGGTCGCAGCCTCTGACAAATATATAGATATCCTGCAATTCTACAGCAATGCACACAGCTAGAAAATAAAGTTTATTTTCATTGGATGAAACAGCCTCGCCAGTCCATATTTTGCAGCGGAGCAGAGAATTTCAGGACTAACGAGCAAAAATACAGTGGGCATTTCAGCAGGGCTAGCCAAACTCCGGTTTTCAGGCAGTGTGCCCGGATTTCTATGTATTTCTACGAAATCTTGCAGGGAAACATGGCGGCTTCAGCTGCTAAGAGTGTGTGCTCTTCCCCAGGTTGAGCCTTGCTCATCCCCCAGCGCAGCACCGCACTCCTTTTCATTTATTTTCATTCATTTCTGTGTTCCACCCTCCCCAGCTTTCTATTTTCTATTTAAGGAGAGCCGTTCTCATAAAACTCTTTTTATAAGGGATCGGGGCGTGTGGGTCTCCCTGAATGTGTGTGTGCGAGGAGACAGAGGCAGACACACATATAAACATGTCTGTAATTCCAAAATGAGCTGTGTTTTCCTCTCTAATGCACCGTTTGGCTGATGAATATAGCGGCGAGAACTCTGGCTGCCGAGATGGATTTCTTCAGGTTTGTAATCTGCCCTATTTTATGGCTTGGACGTCGTTTTGGGCAAAACTTTTAATTAAAGTGTCAGCGATCTTTTAACTTGGCTTTTTATGGACCAATATTAATACTAACTACAAACTAATAATGTTAAGCTATTGTTTATGAGTGTAATTATTTTTTCCCCAATTCCCTCCTGTTTGCAACCTGCGTGGAGAATACTCACACTCCGATTCCAGGGGGGAAATGCTCTCTAATGTGTATTTTTTGTTCTTTGTATCCCAGTGCAGATTGCATAGGAAGGCTGTAGGCACGAAGCTTTGCATCCAGGGGAGGAATGAGAGCATGTTGCTAAAAAAAAAAAAAAAAAAAAGAAAAAAAGAAAACAAGATCCGAGCAGCTCCTTCAACCCAAAACAAAGCACTCACTCCCCCCAAAAGAACACAGCACAACAGCAAACAAAAAATAATATGTGTGGCATAGCACTCGCCGTCTCTCCTCTAGGTGCGTGAATAATTTATTGCTCTTCGTAGGTAAATACATCTGAACAGAGCCCTGGTGTCGTTTTGGTTCTTAAACCCAGTTTAAAGTATAGGATTTGCCTGCTTCCTGCAAGGAAGCACAGAAGAGACAGCTGTGGAGTCACAGCACTTGAATTTGACCACCAAAGTGACTACCATAAAACGGAATGAGGGCTGGCGTCTCGCATTCCTTTTGGTTGCCCTTAAAAAAAAAAAANCCAAAAAAAAAAAAAAAAAAAAAAAAAAAAAAAAAGGCAAATGACTTTAAGGCATAGCCGAGGTAGGCATCCAGAACATTTCAGCCCCTTCGGTTTTTGAACCTGCTTCATTTCCTAGTGCATGTGAAAGGTTAGAGCGTGGAAGGGAAAATTAAATAAAACCTGTATTTGCGCCTTGCAAGAATGAAGGGGGAAAAAAAAAAAAAAAAAAAAAAAAAAAAAAAGAAAAAAAAAAAAGGGGAACTTGAGTCCGGGGGAGGAAAGGTCTGATTTTGCTCCGGGAGGCTGCTCTGATATGACTGCGTGTATGAGGTGAAGCAGCCCTGTCTGGAGATTTTTTTCCCCTTTTTTTTTCCGTTCACTCGCAGCCGCAGGGGAAGGGGAAAGCGGCCGGCAAGCGCCGTGCCCTTCCCCGCCTGGGCTTTTTGGCAGCTATCCGCACAAACACCCAGCTGGTTGGGTGCTTTTCTGCTGGCATCTCCACCGGACTCCTTTCCACATCCAGAACTTCTCGCTTCTGTTCAGAAACAGCGCATTGCAAGCCAAAAAAAAAAAAAAAAAAAAAATTCAAAATCAAAAACAACTCCACAAGGCCCCCCCGCCCTGCTCCGGAGTGAGCACTCATTTGCCTGATATAATGCGAACACTTAACACATTTAACAGCGTTTTCAGCAGGCAACTAGGCAAAGCTCGAGGCTTGTAAGATGTGTTTTGCGTTACTAAAATGAATTTTAAGTGTATGTTAGAGGCATTTCGTGACCAAAAACACTGTAACAGTTGTACCAAAATCAAAACCTTGGAGCTGTGAAAGTTGGCTTTAGCTGATCTGTGTAAACATCTGAAGTTATATTTTGATTTAGGTTAATCCTGTACTTGAACTCTTCTCAATAAATCATTCCTCATTTTTTCTCCCATTGGAGAGAGAAGATCCATTTTTCCCCCAAAGCTACAATTATCTGAAAGCAATGTAAATTCGTTAGCAACCCCCCAACTTCGGTCAAAAACTTTTTTGTAAGTATTGCCATAAGGAAGTCTTTGTCCGAGCCCGTACAGTGTGGAAACTGTTATCTGGGAGGAAAAAAAAAAAAAAAAAAAAAAAAAAAAAAAGAAACTAAGAGAAAGGAAAAAAAAAAAAAAAAAGGATAATAGATTTGATACCATCCTGCCTTACCACATCACTCACTGCTACTTGCTGTGGTCTCGAGATACCTGATGCATTATTTATACCCTGAATCTTTCCCTATATCATACAGATGATCGGAGTCTGCTTTGGCTCCGGATTTGGGGAAAAACCAGGAGCTCACCAGACCTGCGCTGCTAACCTGTGCGAATGCGTTGCAAGGGAGTGCAAAAGGCACTCCTGGAGCAGATGCGGCTCCAGCAGCTGCAGAGATGTGCCTTGCTTTTGCTAAATAAGCTCGAACTTATGTGCCTGATGACTTTGGCCTATCAGATGTTCTCAGACTGATTTTTCCCTCCCTTCCACGACGGTACTACGATTACTTCCTAAGCCTCGGATGGACTTCAAATAACAGGAGAGGGAGACGGAAGGAGAGGAAACCCAAGGCCAGTAAACAGATTACTAGACACCGCGTGTGTGTACAGGAAATCTGAAGAGAGAGACAATAGCTACAAGTGGGAAGCGCTTGGAAAAGATTATTGTCCCCAAATGGCAAAGATAGATTTAATTGGATGTAAGCCAGACTTGCTAAAGAAAACTATATAAGCTGTGAACAATTCAAAGGGGGAAAAAATGACTCAGATCTCTCTAGACCTGAGCTGCAAGTTCAAAATCATGTGGACTTAATCAAGATAAAAGCAGATAAGCTATGCGTCCCGACCGCAGGCAGCGCTGCGCCAGTCTGGGCTGAAAATGTGCGGTGGAAGCTCTGCGAGGAGGCGTTGAGGGGAGCTGGGCTCGGCAACCCCCGGCACAACCAACGCCGTTCTTGGGTGCAGCCGCTCAGGCTTCCCGCTTCTGTTTTATTTTCTGACCAGCCCACGCTGGGGCAGCTGGGGCCGGGGAGAGCAAAGCAGGGGGGGTTCCATCTATTTGTTTACCTTTTTTTTTTTTTTTTTTTTTTTTGGTCTTCTGCACAGCTCGGCGGCAGGGAGATGCTGGAGCATGGGAAACGGCGAGGTTTGGAGGATTCCAGTAAAAGTTCCTTGCTTCCAGAGCCGCTGCGAAATTCAGCCAGAGGAGACAGGAAACCCAGAGGAGCTCGTTAAGCAGCACCTATTTCTATTCCATAGCCTCCCTCTCTTTTTCCGCCCTTCAAATCTCTAAAAATACTCATTTAAGCACAAAGGAAGACATATAAAACACACCCAAACCTTCAAAAAAATTCTTTTATTCGCCAGACATTCCCTCATGATAACTTTAACAGTGACACTAAACCGTGCAAAACTTTGTAAAAAGTCGGAAATTGTGGCAGGGAAAATGTGTTTTCTGTAGGTGAGCCCGCTGATTAGCAAAATAGCCTCGAAACGCAAAGTTCGGAATAGAAGGTGGGCGACTAATCCTCCCAGCCTTATTAAAACCACACACACGTTTGCCTGCGTGGTGTTTAATCCTTAAATACTCAGGAAATCAGTTCCAAGTATTGCACTTTAATACCTTGGCTCCCGCATCCCCTTTTTTATTATATTCTATATATTTTTTTTCCACAACAGCCAGCACGTAGATGGACTTCCCTCAGACAACCATTGATCAAAGCAGAATCTCAGCGCTTTATGGGGATAAACCTCAACAGTTCGCATCCGCGGGCGCGGCGGCGCTGGGCTCTCTCTTCCATCCCTGCATTAATCAGGATAAAATGAAGCAAAATCATTCAGCTGCTTCACGGGCGACCTTCGCTGAACACAGACCTCGGCTGTGGCAGACAAATGCCGCTGGCAGATGAGGGGAAGGCAACGCGGTGGAAAATGCCCATCCCTCCCCGCCTACTTACGGAGCCGCCGCAGGTACCTGCCGTCCCCGTCCCTTTCCCCTTCCAACACCTCCCCGCACGCAATAGCATTCCCACATCTTATTTTCAGCTGCAGAAGCAGAGGGTGCAGAGCAAAACCCCTCTGAAAATGTTGCTTTACTCTGTGTCCTGGGCAAGCACCGCGGCTCCGCACTCTCCTCAGAAGATCCAGAAATGATCTCCGCATCTATTCCTTCGCTGGGAACGAGGGTTTCAGTGCTTTGTTATTGCCACGTTAGCTGAAATAAATACGTGTAGAAATTAATGTAGCCTGAGTTCCAATTTATTAAGGTATTGAGCTTTAAAATACGCAAATAAATTACGGATTCAAAACTGTAATTCTATCCTCTTCGCCTTGTCCCTCTCTAAAATTTTTCTTTCCTTCTTCCATCCCTTCTAATCCTTCCTTCTTTCCTTCCTTCTAATCTTCCTTGCTTGCTTGTTTTCTTTCTGTCCCTCCTTCACTCATTACAAAATTGTGAGTTTATATCTGCATGGGCAACTCTGGCCAGAAATTCTAGTCTTCTTGGCTGTACACACACCAATTCTCATGGATCTTTATTCTTTGCTGTACTGCACACATGTATGGGTTCCGTTTGAATATTTCTATGGATTTCTATTCTGCATGGCACAGACTTTCTCAACAACACATTAATTTCTCTCTCCACATTAACTGACGGCATGGAGATGCCGAGTTGGCCTCTCCATTGCTCCAATCGCAGATTTTCGCCTCCCACCCTTCCCAGCCCAGGATATTCAGCACAACTTCTGCTTCGCCATTCGGGCAGCGTCTGAAGCAGAGGTAAAAAAGAGGGGGAACCCTTCCTGCTATTTTCTCACCATTAGGAGAAGACAAAGAGCAGGGCACCCTTTCTCCTCCTATCAGTGATTTTTGGGATGCGGGGGGGCCCTCTCAGGACCGGGGACTTTCCAGGACCACGGATCCACGGGGTGGGGGTTTGCCTCGCCCCCTCCATCCTGCCCCCGAGATCGGCCTTGAAGGAGGAGAAAAAAAAAAAAAGAGCAATAAGCCCCAAATCAAGGAACTCCCGAACTGTCTCGGGTTGTGGGTCGCCCGGGCTCAGCCCTCGTTGACCCTTGGGGATCCCGGGACGCGGTGGTGGGGGAGGAGTGGTATCAGCAGTGGGGTGCAAAAACCCAGACTCAAACCTGGCGAAAGTCCCCTCCCGGCTGAGTTTTTTCCTCTTTCTGCCGTTTTCCCATGGCCAAAGCGCGTTGGCTTTGGGATGGGAGATTTCGGGTGCGTTGTGTTGCCTTCTTCTTCTCTTTATTATTATTATTTTAGTTGCCCTCTCCTNCTCGCCTTGCTGCAGGGATTTATCCCTGCCACACCCCGACCCCCCATCCCACCCCTGGGTTACCCCCTACTTATCATTAACCCCTTCCGCCTCCGGATCAGCTCAGGCTTTTTCCAGGTTTCAATTTTGAAGTTGCGATGCTTTGCACCCACTTTGCAATCCCCGCTATTTTATTCGAATGATCCCCTCTCCGAGCCAAACCCCAAATACCTCCCCCAAACTTATTGCCCGCTCCCCACTCCTTTTCTTTCATCATGACGCGTCTATGCCCATATTTTCCCACTTTGAGACAAAAATTTCTGCCCCTCTCCCCCCTCCCTTTTCTTTCTTTCTGCCTCTCTCTCCTTACCGAGCGAACTTCATTGTTTTCTGGAGGAAATGGTAATGTTCAGACATTAAACCTTAATTGGGCTTTTCTTTATGACGTTTAATTTCCTCCACGGCAGACGTGTTTGCATCTTGCTGGGAAAAGAGGGGAAAAAAAAAAAAAAAAAAAAAAAAGAAGAAGAAGTAAAAGGAGAAAGTGGGGGGGGACTGACGTTGTTTGAAGTCCATCTAGGGGGAGAAAGGAAGAAAAAAAATCAGGATGGGGACAAAAAAAGCTCGGTAAAACCGCCCCCACCTCGTCCCTCTGGCTATTTCACCTCCCCCGCCCCCCCCGCCCCAACGCACTTTGCTCACCTCTCTGCCTCCCCAGCGGAGAGTGGGGGGAAATGGGGGGGGCACAAAATCAGAAATAAGCGGGCAGGTGGGCGGCCGTGGCATTGCGGCGGAGCTGCGCGGAGGGCGGCTGGAGCCTTAACTTGACCTTCACTTTGCGGGGCCGGCCCCCGCCCACCCAGACGGGGCAGCCCCGGCGGCTCCACCCGCCGGCACCGCTCCGCGGAGGTGCAGGGAGGGAAAAGGAAGGGGAAGGAAAGAAGGCGAGGGAAATAAAGGTAAAGAAAAAGAAAAAACGGAATGAATAATGAAATAAATTTTGAAATGAAATGAAATAAATATATTAAAAGTAAATATAAAAATAAGGTAATAAATGGTGGTGGAGAGGCTTCTCCTGCCCCCGAGCCACCGGGAACTCGATCCGCCGCAGGGAGAAGGGTGCAGCCAAGTTTTCTCCGCACCCAAAAGCCGATCTCCATCGCGGTCTCTCGGACCTTCTCGCCTGCCTCTTACCTCTCCTTTCACCCCACCGCCTCCTGCTGCTCCCCTAGACCCATGGCCACCCCAATCCTCACCCTCCTGACCCGAAAATCCTCAGCATATTTTTCCCCCAGCTCCCTTTATCCCTCCCCTATACATCAGAGCCACCCCCAAATCCTCCTTTTTCTCCCCAGAAAAAAAAAATAAAAAATAAAAACAGCGCAGGACTGCGGCAGCCAGCGTGACTTCTTTTCGCAAATAGGTATTTTCTTTATCCCCATCCGTCAAAAAAAAAAAAAAAAAAAAAAAAAACACCAAAAACATAGCGGTGCTTTTTTATTGGGTCCGGCTGATTTTTTAAAGTTGGAAGAGAGGATCCTCGGCCTTTGATGAATGCACTTTGGGGGGAAAAAAATGAAGTGCTTGTGCAGATGTGTAACTTTGTCCGTGTACGCCCGCCTTTGTGTGCGCCTGGGTGTGTGTGGGGAGACAGATGCTTTATTTCAGAGTCTCTCTGTAAGGAGATAATTATGTATCTAGTTATCCACCGAAGCAATAAATATTCTTCATCCACAATTACAGATGAAGATGGTTGGTTTAAGTACCCATAAAGTCAGTGTTTGGGCGCTGGCTGGAAAGCGAAAGAGGGAATGGGGTGTTTGGGGGTGAATGAGGTGTAAGGAGCCGCTGAGGAGGGGAAGCTAGACGGAAAATCCCGGTGGTCTCCAGCAGCACTCCGAAAATGAGCGAAACTCGGGAAAAGCCCAAACCTGGCTTTGCTGGGGCCTCTGGCAGGCAGCGGGTCACTGTGGGTGCGCTGAGTTGCTTGGTCCTCGGCTCGGCGCGCACGTCCCATCCCCGAGCTGTGCCACAACCCCAATGTGCAGGCACAGGGGGGTCACGTCCCCCCCAATCCCACGATTTACTCTCTTAGACCCCGCAGAACCCCACGGGATATATTTTCCACCAAAGAAAAAAGCCCTGGCCCACACCGCCTATTAAAATATCACATTTTCTATTATTTCTAGCTTAAGATATTTTGATTTGAGGTAAGCAGTATGGTCTTCTTTCTTTTTCCATTTTTTTTTTCCTTTGTTTCTCACCATTTTACTAGACCCGAAGGCTGCCCGACATTCCTCATTGCCACCTTGGGTCTCCAACCGTATTTTCCATACCCAATTTTTTGAATACTTTCTCCTTTAGCAGCGTCTCGTATCACCTTATAAGAGTTTACTGGTTAATCATAAAACTAAAATGAATTTCCACGGTCTCTGTAATTATCGACCCTTCTCCACCCAATGTACGTTTGAGAGGCACTGGAGTGGACTGGGTGCAAATATGAATATTAATACACATTCCCGATGGAAAAAAAAAAAAAAAATTGGCAAACGTTTTTATAATGAGAGATCCTGATGGTTTATATGTTCTCTGTGGCAGTGTTTTGCTAACTCATGTCTAAAATTAAAGCACAAACCCTCCTAAAAAATTACAGGTAGATTTTAACGCGGATTTGAGGCACATGCTCTCATATTCCAGTTACACTAAAACACGGGCTAAACATGATTTACTCAGACTGAGGGAGATATAAGATTTCTGCATTTTCCCGGTACCACAAAAGCATTGGGGAAAAAAAAAAAA
>VXAV01004862.1:58109-68792 GCA_013399715.1 Alectura lathami | reverse complement strand
TTTTTTTTTTTTTTTAAACCTTGCCAAGGAATTTTTCTCCCTGCAGGTATAAGTGCAAAGCTGCGTGCAGTGTCTCCAAGAGTGTCTTCTCGGTGCAGAAGAAGTGCTCGCAACGCTGGGCAGATGTGGAGGGGAATAGTTTATATAAAAATGAGCACGTGATCTCCGTAGGTTGCCATATGAATTGGCTTTGTTTGCTGGTTATTAAAGAAAACCCTTCCTTTGCCTTGCTCTTTCTTTGCAAAATTCCCCAGATAAGACGTGCCCGGGTGTTGCACGGCTTTGTTCTCCACTAGACCTTGGGAAAGCACATTTTCTCTTTCAGAGGAACCTCCCCTTATGGTGTTTTTCCTCTTTATTCCATTTGATTTTCGCATGATGAAAAAAAAAATACATAAAATAAAATAAAATAAAAATCCGCCTGTTACCTCTAAGACAACGTTTCGGGAGGCAGCTGCAGAGCAAGTGAATCACAAAGTGCACTGCGTGGAGGGACATTGTTAGCGTGGGCACCACAGCTAAGGAGAGGGAGAAAGGCACCCTCGGTTTCCTTGTTTTCCTTTTATTTATTTATTTGTTTATTTATTTATTATTTTCAGAGCTGAGAAATGCTTCAGCCGTGCTCAGAAATATATTAAGCGACGCACAGAAGTCCCTGCTCTTGGTGGCCTTCGTCTCCAGCGGGAGCAGAGCTCAGCGCTGCTCCTCCTGCAGACAGCAGGTCCAAGGAGGGGGAAAAAACAGTCCTAAGGAGTCCTAAGCAGCCCTGCCGCGTTTCCCCGGGAATTTCTTCCCCATCACAAACGCATTTCCCAGCTCAGGTTGAGCGCTTGGGCTCTTCAGATGCTCGGCACAGGCTGAGCACTGCAGAAAACCGAAAGCCTGAGCCGAATCCTGCCGCTTCGGGCACTGGCACTGCCGCTTAGGCAGCCTCATTCGTGCACAACCCACCGCGAGCGCCGGCTCCAAAAATATATCTCTATTTCTGCCCTGCTAGTTTAAGCAAATCCTTTTTTTTTNCAAATCCTTTTTTTTTTTTTTTTTTTTAATTATTTTTTTCCCCAGGGTGTTCCTCCCCCAAAAGAGTTGCCCAGCCCAGCGAGAAATCTCTGAACCTTTCCCCATTTGCAGGAGAGTTCTCTTCCAGGTATTGTCCTTGTAGAGGCAGATATTGAATAATCCTCACGCAGCTTTTGTTTCCTCCACCTTCTCAAGTCCCACGCGCCGCTTTCGGGAAATGTTCGTGGGAAGAAGCCGGGGGATGCTCCCTGCCTGTGGGAGCCGGGAAAAAGAGCCCCCGAAAAAGAGAGGGGCAAAAAGAGGCTGCAAAAGCAAGATTGCAGCGGCTCAGTTCAAGGTCACTGTCTAGTGTAGTAAATAGGATCGACATCTTATGCTAATGACTGTCTCGGGTGAGCATCACTCATGGCACCGAGAGGAGCCCGGGGAAAACAACGACCCCAAGTTTGGGGCTGGCTGTGCCGTGCAATGCCCCGTGCCCGGTTTGGGGGATCTGTCCCGCGTGCCCCTTCCTTGCCTGCCCTTTTTTGCACCTTTTCAGTCCCGTTCTACCAAGTGTGAGAAATAAAATTCCCCCTTCCCCTCCTCCTCATCGCGTCTTCTCCTGCGCAGCCCTCAGGGCTCGGCTCAGGGCTCCCACTTGAGCAGATTCTCCCCCAGCTCTCCAGCCTTATTTGTTAAAGAAGTAAAAAATAAAGTTAAAGAAAAAAAAAAAATCTACAGAAATGGCTCCAGTGTAATGGCCAAAGCAAAATATTTACGTTTCAAATGGGAAGGATCTAGACCTACTTTCAGTTTTCTCCCAGAAAAGACCATGCAATGTGACCCTCATTCAGGGCAAAAATCTGCAACGTATATTGCAACTTTCTGCCTGGAAAATTAATTAAAAAAAAAAAAAAAAGGCAAATTAAAACATCTTCTCGTGCATCTATAGGTTGGAAAAACAGATCCTGTTCTGGTTCAGCTTTTCTGCTTAACTGAATTCCACCCCAAATAGGCTGGGAGTTGCAGGGAGCTGTGGTGACTCGAACAAGAAGTTAGCTGCCAGGGTCAAAAGGGAAGTATTTAGAATAAATATATAGATACATGACACGGGGAATAAAATAGAGACAGGCTTTGGAAAGCCCACGGAACTGCTGTTTCGGGGTAGCTATATATCACTGAAACCTGCCCCAGCTACTTTGTGGGATGTGGAAAATGCTTGTCTATAGACACCCTATAGACACAGAAGTGTACAAGACCGCTTATATATTTATCCACACGGACGAGCATGGAGAGAGGGTAGTAAAATGAAATACATAGGAGCTGGGCAAAAAATATGAACGTGGAAAAATGGTAAAAGTATGCGAATAAAAATGTCTATGACACTTCAGCTCATTCAAGGCACAAATCATCTGGGGCAGCTTTCAGTTTTCCGGAGGGCAGGTCCCAGGCTTGCAAAAGCCCACTGCAGCCTCTCCTCGGTGCACGGAATAGTTAAATGCCTGAATATCATTATATTTTCCCCAGCTTTGCCAGCAGAGGATCTTCTCCTCCTATTAGATTAATGCAAACTGATGCCTGCATCCTTTGTAAGGCAAAGGTTCAGCCCCAACTTCGGGGAAGTTTGCTCCGTCCGCAGCTCTGCCTTGGGTGAGACCTGGCGTTCTCTACTGTAATCCCTTTGGAGGGCTGAACCCCCCCAACAACTGTAACAACAAACCGGTTAATGGTCTAGAATTCACGACTCTTGAGCAAATCTCATTTGGAGAGCTTGAAAAGCGTGTTCTCACTTATTTAATGTTCCTTGTAAAGCAAGAGGAAAGCAGTTTATTAAACCCACGGCTGGTCCAAGTGCGGAGTGAGCCAGCTGAGCTCCCTGCGAGGCAGCAGCTTCCCCCCGAAGTGGAGGCGACAAGAGACTAGACATTTTGCTGGATGTGACTCTTAAATACCCATAAACACGAGGCTTCCCAGAGCCGTCGGCAGCGAGCTGAACCACGCAGGCAAAGGCATTTTTATAAGCGAGGAACCAACAGTGCTGGAGGAGGCTGTGGGATGTGTGCACACACACACACCATGCCGGCTGCCAGTGTCCTTGGGGATAATTTCTTGGCAAAGCCATTAAAGTCTCTTGTCTTTTGCTGAAAAAAAATATAAAAATTAAATAATGTCCTTTTCATACCAAGCGCTTCCCAAACAAACAGAAACTGAAGCAGCAAACTAGCAAGAATTGTACTTACCCCAACACTGCACACGGGGCTGTGAAGCAGAGTTTCCCCTCCGGATTAGGAAGTTATTCTTTAAAGATGCATTTGGAAAAACATACATATATATGTGCAAATGTGAGCGAGTTAAAAAACGGAAAAATGTAAAGGTGATAAGAAAAGAAAATGGCAGGAAAGAGAAAAAAAAAAAATGAAGGAAGAGGGAAATCCCTTGTCCGGGATTTTACCATAAAGGCTGCTGTTGGGGAGTTATTCAAAGTCCGCGGTACAAAAGAAAGAAAAGGCTAAACTTGGGAAAGTTCCTTTTCAGGGCTTTATTGTTGGCCATTAGCCCGTCTGTCTAGACTGCAAATAACACCTTGTTTATCTGTAAACAGGAGCGGGCGCTGCCTGGGGGTGGCTGGGGGCGAGAAGATCAAGGGTGAGGGTCCCCTCGCTTCTTATGCCCACGGCTCGTGATGTCAAGGTCAACCAACGCCTAGTCACGGTCAAGGGTAATGCGAGAGTGACGTCACGGCTCGCTGACCTAATACCGGCGAGCGACGGGCAGAGCGAAATGCGTAAACGGGTAAATAAACGGGTGAAAAGAGGGGGAGCAATTCCCGATGTTGTTTTCTAATGGGAGTGGGAAAAAATGGGAGAGAAAAAAAAAAAAAAAAAGAAAGCCATTGGGTTCGTCTTCCTGAGGGCTCACGTCCAGCAGAGCTCGCCGTCCGCGCCCGTGGAAGTTGAGTGGAGAAATAAGGAGATTTTCTCGGGTTTGGGGTTTTTTTGTCCAAGCTACTGTGTAGGTTGCTGTATTTTAAAGTTCTTCCCTGGGCAAGTGCCTCTTGCAGAGCTCTTGGAAGAAGAATGACCAAGTCACTTGGTTTGTGGATTATGTTTTGCTCTTATGGGAAAACAAAACAAAACATCCTTTTGTGGGATCAGCAGGAAGGAGTAACCTCAAAATTGTTCTGAGGGTGCTATATGGTCGGACCAGCCCGGAAAACACATTTTCTCACCCAAAGCGATTGGATTAAAGGGACAGAGCAGGCAGCAAGTGTCCACGGCTGTGTGCAGAGGCAAAAGGAGGGTTCACCCCTCCCGAGCTCCGGAGGGTCTGGTCGGGTCCCGACTCGACCCTAAATCTGATGGGGGGAAGGCTCGGCCCCTCCGCGGGGTTTGAACCTTGAGGGGCTGAGCTCGTTGGGGCCGGGGTCGCCCTTCCGCAGGGTCTGCGTTCCCCGAAATCACAGCCGGCACCTCAGCACCGCCCGCAGCCACCAGCACAGCCGGGATGGAGGACGGAGGGGCCGAGCGGCACAAAAATAACGGGTATTTGAAAGTACCGGGGGCAAGTGGGCAATGGCAGGGAGTGCCTGGCTTGGGGGTCTCGCCAGGATCCGTCAGCCAAGACCATCAAAAGCTCTACGTGTCCTAAAAAGTAATAAATGAATTTATTCTCTCTTCTTTGGTGTTTTTCTTTTTTTCTTTTTTTCTTTTTTTTTTCCCCATATTTGTTTATTTCTTTTAATTCTCCCACGCGATATGAAAGAAAGACGTATAGACACGCTCCCCCCAGAATTAAACCATAGCAGACAAAACCTTCCAGAAATGGAAACTTGGTCCCAAATCTCCGTGAATAACTTGGGCTCAATGCGGAAGGGAAAATATATTGATCAACGCATCCGCATCCTCTCTAATAGTCTGGGCTCAATAACCTCCGTTTCCTCCACTTTTCCCAGGGCTGGCGAAATTCAGGTAGAATAAGGAAGAAGAGAGACAGCGAGCAGCACTCTCGCTGTCGGGATATCGGATTTGGACTTGTCTGGAGTTGCAGTTCTGTGTTTCAGTGCCTGCACACACAGAAAGAAAGCAAGAAGTGAGCTTTCTTTTTTTTTCTCTTTTCCTTTTTTTTTTTTTTTTCATACACCCCAAACTCCCATTTTGGGGCAATCCGTGCGGCACACTGCAGGGTTCACATCGTGAATCCGTCTTAGAGCAGTGGCGATGGGTTTCTTGGGGAGTTACAACACTTCCTAGCCGAGCGCCTTTTAAAGTAGTAGGAAAAATAGAATGACTGCAACCTCTGCCCGTGCTTCCAGACCAGCGAAGCTCTCATCCTCCAGAAATAAATGCAAGAACCCCCCGAGTTTCTCCGCTCGGAGAAGATAGGGAGAAATAAACCCTGGGGAAAATTCCCCCCTTTTTGCCAGCCTCGGGTGCACCCCATTCCTTCTCCGAGGCAAAGCTGTGTCCCACATTTCGCACTATTTGGGATCACTGCGGGAAACACCCAAGCCCAGACGGGGCTGTCCCGGCAGTGCTGCCGGTGATGGGGCTCCGTGGGGCACTTTGTCACCGCGCTGCTCCCGCGGAGAGACTGTTATCATCCAGACACGCACCCTGGGTGTCTGCCTTTTATATGCCTTCACAAAGCCGTACGCACACCATGCACACACGCGTTCCAGCTGAAACTCACCACTACAGCCCGCGAGCCTCCACATCGCTTCGGGTAACAACGGAGGGGTGCACTCGCCCATGTACGCACACATTTTTTTTATATAACGTACACATGTTCTATCCCCCGTCCTTATAATAACATAGATGGGTGCACCCGCACGCGTATGCATAAATTCATGTACACACCACGGACACGTTGTTATCTGGGGTGTACATCGTGTATCCACACACAGAGATACACAGACCGCTTTAGTACCCAGAACGGTGTAAATGGCACACGCACCATCACGTCCCGCACACATCCGTGCAACACAGACCTGTCGGACACGCTCACCGACGCCCAGATCCTATAAAGAAATGGACATACGCGCTCCTGCGCACGCTCCTTTAATACCCGTGTCTAAATTTACGCGGATGTATTTTTGGATACATATATGCACCGCGCATATCAGCTCGAACACCTAGCGCACCCACGCTCGCATTTCTGTAGGCATGAATGCGAGCCTTTTTTTCCAAGCTTTATATCTCGTGTCCTCTCCTTCTCCCCCCTCACATATGCGCACATTCAATGCAAACCTCAGCCGCAATAACATTATTTTAGGTAACATCCCTTTAAAAACCTTTTCTCCCCCCCCCGCCTCCCCTTTTGATCATTTAACGAGGTGATTAAATCTAGTAGATATTAAGGTAGATTGTAATCCGCCTATGGAAACAATTTCTTCGCTCGAATTTCTGTCGGAGCCGCGCAAGTTCCGCTGGCGCGGAGCCGGCTCCACGGGGCGAGGGCAGGTTGCAAGATTTTATCTGGGGCCGGAGCTGAGTCAAACAGGTTTAGCGAAACGCATCCTTTGAGCCAGAGCCATCTCGCACACGGAGATTTAAAGAGATTAGCAGCGTCTCCGGAAAGTCATCGCGTTTTCACCCGGGATAATTGCGGAGCGGAGGAAAATAAGGACAAAAGAAAAAAAAAAAAAAAAAAAAAAAGAAAGAGAGAGAGAGAGTGAGAGAGGGAAATAAAAAAAAAAAACACTCAATGGTTCAGTCTCCACGGGTTTATTTTCTCCATTTTTCACTCCCCTTGGGAACAGCTGTCTTTGGAGACATGCATCTGCCCTTCGCATCATCCTCCCGCTTTCCGTGAGCCCCTGCTGAAGCCCTTTCTGCCCAAATTTGCCGGATTTCCCCTTTTTATCATTGCTTTTCCGCGGAGGTTCGCGGCTGGGCGGCTGGAAGGAGGGATGATAGAGGCGAAGGGCTACAAAGAGATGCACACCGAGGTGGCGGAGAGCCTCTCCTCAGGGCAAAACAACAACAACAAAAAAGATATTTATTTTTAAGAAATGTCATCTGCAGTCGGTACATATCATCTGGACACCACAATATTATATACATATACAAGACATAAAAAATGATGCTTTTACATATCCAAAGAACACTGTCGATAGTGAGTCGGTCTAGAGAGGGAAAGAGACAAGCCCAAAGACAACATTGTGCATTTTCCATCTTGTCAGCGGAGAACAGGCGTTCCAGTTTTATGGTAGAGATATAGAAACCCCCTTGAGAACAGACCAAAAAAATGGTATTGTACAGCAACTCTCTTCCATGTAGGACTTAAATCAGTGTTTGACTTTGTGACATGATGCCGAGCAAGGGTTCTCCTCCCACAATAGCAGCCTTATCTCCTATGTTCAGAGAAAACACGAAGCTGGTGCAGCTTTGCCACAGGTTCTCCACACATTTACATCGGTGGGTGAAATGGCCCGAGCTATGAGAGCGGTCACGGGGGGGTCGGACTACACAGCGGCACGGGGCGACAGTCGGAGTTCATCTCTCCTTTAACATAGCTACACTCTTAGCTCATCTTTTTTAAAAAATATACACAGTTTAACTTATGGATGGATTTCTCCGAGCAAAAATCAGGTATTCACAGTCAGAGCGGGGCAGAGGGATAAATCAGAGATGCGGTCGGTGTTTTGGGGTGCGCGTGCGTGTGTGTGCATTTCTTAGTGTCGATTTTTAAATAATGAGTTCGAATCAGCAGAGTCACGATGCTGTTACCATACAAACTACCAGATAAATATTTAAGCTCCTCGCTTCCTTCCCTTGCCCTCCTCCGAGGCTCTGTCAGGTGGCTTGGAGGTGTGCTGTCTTGGATTTGCTCACCACCTTCTTCTCCTTGACCCTCCGGTTCTGGAACCAGATAGTCACTTGGCGCTCGGACAGGTTGGTGGTGGCCGAAATCCTCCTCCGCTTCTCTTTGGTGATGAATTTGCTGGCCGCGTACTCCTTCTCCAACTCCTTCAGCTGGATTTTGGTGTAAGGGACCCTCTTCTTCCTACCCCTCCGATAGCTGCTGACTTCGGGTTGCAGGGGGACCACGTCTGCAAAAAGACAAAAAAGCGAGAGGGGAACAGGCGAGGTTACTTCGCCCCGGTGCATGGGATGGGGATTTCTGCACGTCGGAGAAAAAAAAAAAAAAAAAAAAAAGGGGAAAGGAGGAAGGAGGATGGAGAGCGTCGAGAAATGTGAGCAAGGAGAAGGGGAACAGAGGGAAAGAGAGACAAGGCAGGCGCAGAATGCATCCAGAGAGGGCAATGGTAGCACTGCAGTAATAATAACAATAATAATAACAATATAAGATTAATAATGCACTTGGGGAAAGGCAGTTTTTCTTGGCGACGCTACCCACGCCGATAAACACGGAGCAGCAGGTCAGCCCACTGACTGCCGCACATTTCCAAAGGGACTTTCTGAGCGCTGATATCTCAGGCGATGTCTCAAGCTTCTCCCCTGTTTCCTTGCTTTTTGCCCCCTCGATCCCCCCACAGCCTGCAGCAGGTTTTCGGGGGGGCCCCTCGCAGATGTGCACCCAGAAACACAGATCCTGGTGCAGTGACAAGTGCATCTCCGCAACTCTTGACCCCCATGCCTCGGTGGAAGCCCCTTAGGGTGGCAAAACCAGCAAGGACGCCCCCGGCCCCCCCGCTCCGAATCCCCCTCCAGCAGCTTTTGGCTGGGCTGGGGGATGCTCTGTGCTTTGCAAAGGGGCTCTTGGGAAGGGATTCAGCAAGGTTGCAGGCAGCATCTTCACCCTTGTCCTGAAGTCATCGGGGGGCAAAGCTCCCCCCAGGATTTTCTCCCCAGTTTAGGGCAGCCCCAGTCCCTTCCCAGCGCCCTGCCAGGGTGACCTGGGCAATGAGGTCCCTGCCACAAACGTATCACCCGTCTGCTTGGAGCGGGAACACGGAGCCGAGCTGTGACCACGGTGCTGGAGGGTCTGTGAAGGGGTGATGGGGGCGGAAATCTCCTTCGGGGGAGAGTTTTACAGGGGCGCAGGAGATGGGGAGGGAAAGCAGGGGGGACGGCAGCCCCCACAAACCTAGGTTTATTAGACCCTCCCTCTCCCCCCAAAACCACGTCTACCCATCAACCAGCTCAAATCATCGCATTTCTCTCATACCAAATGCATCTGCACATTCCCTTCACCCCCTCCCCAATTAAAAAAAAAAAAAAAAACCCCCCAGGAAAAACCCNAAAAAAAAAAAAAAAAATCCCCCAGGAAAGCGCCATTCCTCCTTCCCTCTTTGTCCCGAAAAAAATAAAATAGTAATAATAAAAAAGTAAATAAAGCCATGTTGCCCCCATTGCCCCCCTCCCAGCGCACTCACACGGCCTGTCCATTCTTTCCATCCAAAGCGCACAGATCTGAAGCGTTTCTCTCCCCTTTTTGCGGTTGTTTTCCCTCCTGCGTCCTTCCCCTCCTAGTAGTGGGACCCGGGGGCTGGGGGGGAGGCAGGGAGAGGAGCCAGGAGGAAGCACACCCGTCACCTTCCTCCCGTCAGGGTACGGAGCCGGGGCATTTCTTGGCTAAAAGAAGCCGCAGGAGGGGCTTTGGGTGTCAGACCCCGGACCGACGGAGTCCCCCCCCACCCTCTGCCTCGCGCCTTCCCCTCGGATCACGTTCATTTGTCACTTGACACCTACTCCTGTAATTGTACGTAACTGTGATATGATTTACAGTCCCAGCTCCCGACACTTCTCACTCGGCTTAGCAATTACAGAAGGATTTTTTTTTTTTTTTTTTTTGCCTTGTTAAGCTTTCTCCAATTAAGGAAAATGAAGAGAAAAGCACCAGGAGACGCGCTTAGGTGAGGCAACGAACGGGAGGAAAGAAGAAAGGGAAACATTAAGCGGCGAAGTCACTTTCCAAGCAAGCTCACGGCGTGTATTTTGATTCAGAAATGATTGCTTCACCTTTTTTCCCTGCATGTTCATACACATTGCCTTGCACGGGAGGCATTCCAGAGCCATCTCTTTCCCTTTAATTACATATAGAGGCATACACGCATCTCTGTACGAATGTGCACTCTCATCCGCGCACGGGCACACGCGCAGCTCGCGGGCAACCTACCTGGGAAAGGCGATTTCCAGAGGTGCGCAGACTGCGACTGCTCTTTGGAGCAGTACACTTGCCCGTCCCAGCCATTAGAAAGAGCCCAGTGCTGGTAACCTTCCATGGGAAGCAAAGCGTCGTGCCGCGGCTCGGGGTGAGCGCCCAGCCCCGGGACCACCGACACGTCCAAATAACCGGGCATCGCTTGGTAGGAGCTGGCGAAACCGGGATAAAAGGCGAATTCCTTGGGCCTCGACGGCAGCTCCTCGCCGGGCAGCGGCCCGCCGGCCTCGGGGTACTTCTCGCCGGGGTGGTACGCGCAGGGCTTCTGCTGCAGGTTGACCCCGTGCGAGTGGGACAAGCGGCAGCCGTAGTACCCCCCTCCGAAGGGGTACCCGTAACCCAGCGCCGCGCTGGAAGCCGCCCCCGACGGGCACTGCCGGGGGGGCTCGGCGGCGGCCAGCTCGGCGTACGCTGCTCCCTGCGGTGCCGGCGGAGCTCCGGGAGGTACGGTGAGCCCCGGTGGAGGGGGGAGCACCTCCCGGCAGTGCCCTAAGCTCTCCATGCGGCTTTTTTCCCGGGGGGGTTCCTCGCAGCGGCAGGCCAAGCCGTCGGGCC
>VXAV01004862.1:8118-41914 GCA_013399715.1 Alectura lathami | reverse complement strand
CCCCACCCCGTGCAGTGTCAGCACCGCCCCCGGACCCCGGGTCCCCCTTATTTGCTCCAACCAATGTGCACTGCGCTCTTCCCTTATCCCTCCTTCCAATGCCCTTTAAAATTTATTTAAAAATAGAACAAAATAGAGCGCAAATAGAGGAAAAAAAATATAACTAGCCACTTTTTTTTTTTTTAAGAAGAAAAGGAAAAAAGAGAAATGACACTACTTTTTTCTCTCTCATTCTTTTTTTTTTTTTTTTTTTTTTTTTTTTTTTTTTCTCTCTACACCTANNNTTTTCTCCCACTCACACACAGTTTCCTCTCTCCCTAATCAGGGTTCCCTCCTCTCTTTGCCGTGCCAAAATTCCGTGACATCACTTTTAACTCAGGCACAACCTGTCCCGATGAGGCTGGAGGCTGCTGGGACCCACACCGGGTTTGTCCCCTCTGCAACACCCAGCTGGCTCTGTCACCCTTCAGGTGACACTCTAGGGGGGCAGAGATGATGTCGGGGTGCACCCTCCTTTCTCGCTGCCCTTCCTTTCCCCCAATGTTCCTTCCCATTGCTTTGTTCACCCGCGGCAACCGGAAGCGCTCCCCGCGATAAAAGATTTCCTTCCGTGGGATTCCTGTCGTGGTTGCAGTCCCCATCTCCAGGGACCATCAGCACACACCTCCAGTTCTGGGGCACGGCTGATTTTGGGGACTGGCTGCTCGGTTTCTGCTCAAAGCTGCGAGGGCAGGACCCAGAGGAGGACACCACGCGGGGTGGTGGGCAGGGACCCAATGGGCTGGAGACCGCGGGGTCTGTTAAACCACTGTACCCCTTACAAGAACAACTTCAAGGTGTCGGGGAGTTTTGCTTTCTGTGGGAAACCCCCGTTTTCCTTCTCCACAAGCAGGTGTGCTGGAAGCAGGAGCTGGGAAGGAGACATGGGGAGGAGAGATGGGGGGAAACACTCCCTGTTCAACAGCAGGACCCCCATCAAGAGCCGCTGCTGCCTCTGCAAAACCTGCTCCCCTCTGCAGCCTCCCGCAGCTGCTGCCCCTAGGAAGATGATCGCTGGCAGAGAAGGGGGCAGGAGGGCGAGAGGGCTGGTTCTGCAGCCCCCGTGACGTGAAACCCTTCTGAAGGTGCCCTCCGAGTAAATCAGGCCCCAGAGGCCAGGGCTGAGGCAGCACTGAAGGCACCCACCCGTTCCCAGTGGGCTGGGATGTTGCACGCCAGGGCTTCACCCCCTGGTTATATTTTTGAACTGTTTTTTCATTTTTTATTGGGCACCCAGGATGTTCTCCACCATCTCCAACATGCTCATGGTCACGGAGAGGGGAGGCTGATGTGCTGGCCCCACAACAGCACCCAGTGTCTGTTTTCTGGAATGTTTTCCCAGTGTATTTTCCAGGCTATACTTCATATTTCCAGGATATTATACCTTCCATGCCCGTGAAATGAGGAACTTCACACCTCTCCCTGCTGCCCTAGAGGCCAACGGGCTGCAGGCAAGGCTTCACCCCAGGAGAAGTCCTGCAGTGGGGAGAAGAGTCTTTGTGCCCCCAGCATTGGGAAGAGGGGCCCAGCAGGGTGAAGGCATTTGGGAAAGTTCCCGAGGGTGAGCCACCAGCTTTGCAGAGCTCCCCAGCTCGGTGGGCACCAGAAGCCGCTTCCTTCCCACCGCGCAGGGCTCCTTTGGTTTTCCAGCACGGTTTCTTCGTTGGTTTTCATTTGCATCGCCTGGCAGTCCGTAAGGATTTTGAAGTATTTTTTTTTTTTTTTATGAGAGGCCTTTTCCTCTCATTTTGGTTGTGTATTTTGCTTTTCCTCTAGCTAGAGGGGGAGGTTCAAGAAATAATGTAATGAGGCTCACGTAATTGCTTTTGGATGTGCCTGCAGATGAAATCTTGGATAAATTATATCTTGGTGGGAAGACTTCACTTGACTTTTTGTTGTTGTGCTTTTTCCCTTTCTTCTTGCCCAGCTGCTAAAAAAAAAACTCATTTCCTAAACAATGGCTGGAGCTCAGGGACTTCTGGGGTTTTTGTTTTGTTTTTAGAAGAACAACAGCTTTACTCTTTACCACCTTACAGGGTTGTTTCTTTCCCCTCGTGTGCTTCCCTGTGCAAGCAGAGATTTATTCTGTCTTAAAAGTCTCCGTCTCACAACAGATTTTTATGAAAAATCGCTGCCCTTACAAGTTGCTCAGGCTCATTCTTTGCCTCCTAAATTTGTCAGGCGTAAATTCAGCAAAATAAAACTTGTCAACAGGAAGAGAAATTGCTCGCGCTCCTATGAAATAGTTCTCTTGGTAGGAAAACGGGACATTCACCGGGTTTAAACAAAGTTCCCTCTTGACCCAGTCTGGGGTTTTGTTGGAGGATTGATGGCTAGAGATGGCTGTGCGTTATTAACGAAATATTGTGGACAAATGCCTTGGTTTGTGCAAAAAATAATAATAAAAAAAAGGGTGAGGGGAGATGGATGAAAGCATCCATTGGAGGAGCTCGGCCGGATGCGGAGGGTGAAGGGATCGGCTGTGGGTATGTGAACTGATTAACAACATCTAAATGCATCCCTCCTTACACACACCCACAGCTAAATATGCCTTCGGCTGGCACAGCTGAGGGAACCTTCCCTCTCGGTCATGTCTCACATGGATAAAAATTCTTTTTTTCCAGTCAAACCAGGGATTTTTCCCATGACTCACTGCCTCCTCCTCCAGCCCTTTCTCCCTGCCTCCAAATCTGAGCCTTTTCCCCCTTCTCTTGGATATTTTTGCATCATTTATTTCCATTGCTAGAGCAAAACTTTCCAAGTCTGTAGAGAGAAAAATGGCAGCGAATGGCCAAGGCTCTTCCAGCCCTGGGATGCTGTTCCCAAAGGCTTGAGAAATCACCAGGGGCACGGTTTCAGACGTTCCCATTCATCCCAGGAGCCTCAACAGTGCCCTGGCCAAGCAGGATTAACTCTGTGGCCCTTCTAGGCATGGTGCCTCCTCTACCTCCAATCCCACTCTACTTCAGGCAGCCCTGCTCCCCGGAGGTGTCTGGAGCTGGGCCAACCTACACCTGCCTGGTTGTGACCCATGGCTCATGCTGAGCTACAGCACTTCCCAAAACAGACATTGGGGAGGGAACTCAGGGGTTCAATTTCTAGGATAAATTTCCAGCATTAAAGGAAGCATTTCCTTCCCTTTTCCCTTCCCTTCCCTTCCCTCCTTCCTTCCTTTGTGTTTGCAAGGAGTTTTTGGTTGAAGCATCCATCCTGGGAGTGAAACACAAGACAGCAAGATGGGAAAGAGGAGATGTTGGGAACGCCAGTGTTGGGCTCCACGTCTGGATGGACTGTTTGTGGGATGTGCACCCAGCGCCATCAGCTCTGTTGTCCCAGGAAGTGTCAGGGGCTGAGCAGAACCCGCCGTGCGAGAGTCACGTCTAGGGAATCAGGATCTCATCCTGGGATTTTGGAGCTTTGGGATGCAAAGCGTTGCATGGCGCACTTCCTCCCAGCACAACGCTGTTGGCGTCACCGCGGCGGATTAGGGTGAGTAGAGTCAGCAGAGGGGACAGCAGAGGAAGCTCACCCCTTCATTTGCTGGTGTTCGTCACACACGAACCAGTTCTGCAGCACCACAAGCACCTGATGGCACCGACCCAGCAAAGGGTGTCCAGAATCTGGGACATGAAACCCTCGGCTCCGTGCTTTGTGGGGACACAGGGGACATCTGTGCTGTGGCAAATCTGGCTCCAGGCAGACACTTGCTGCGGGCTGCAGGTGGGGTTTAACGACTCCATCAGCTCCTTGCTGCTCCCGTGTCTGCACGGCACCGCTCACAATGCGCTCAGGCTGCAGCCGGGGGTCGCAGCCCTCTCCTGTGGGGTTGCTCGCTGTCTCCTTCCAGGGCTTTGAATGGGATTTCTGGAGTCTCAGCAGGGCAGTAAATGGGATTTCTGGGGACTCACCACCTCTGGGGAGGCAAAGCCAGTACAGTCTGCCCCCGTCATCACACTGGGATGAAAATCAGACCGGGGAGTTTTCTGTTTGCATGCCGATGACACCACCCTTTGACTCCGTGACTAAGCTCTGGGGATGAGCCATACCCGCTCGCACCTTGTTTCTTCTTGCCAAAAAGTGCACCGTGCTGCAGGCACCGGGGAGACGGGGATCCCTCACAGTGCACTGATGGCCACTGCATTTCATCAGGCCAGACACCAGGAGTGGTGTGCCAACCTCCCTGTCTGCTGGGATCCCTCTTTAAAAACACCTTCTTCTGCACACATCTGCAAAGCCCGCCCTCGCCCTGCCTCCCCCCAGGCCCTGGATCCAGCTCTTCCCACATCTGGGACAGGCTCAGCTGTGTTTGCGGGGGAGAAGGCGAAGGAAGGGTGTATCCATGGGAAGTTTTGTTCTTGCTTTGCCCCACAACTTGCAGGAGTGGATTTCATCCACTAGGAGTGGAAATTATGGATGCCAGTAGGAGATGGCCATGCCCAATGAGGGCCTTTCCTTGCATTTCCTCCTATTTTCACCCAGAAATTATTCCCATAACTGCACTGCTATTTTAGCACATCCTCATCCCACAAAGTCCTTCCTCAAGGGAAAAGATTTGATGCTGTTATACCTAGCAAGATGAAATCAAGAAAGCCAAGGAGAGGACCAGAGAGCAGCCACAGCTTCTGGAGAGCGTTGAGTTTCCAGCTCGTCCATCTCCGGAAGGGGTTGGGTGCCCTTAACCATCTCCTCACACCTCATCTGCTGCCTGCTTGTTGCTGGCTCTGCCAGTAGATTCCCGGTGACCTCGGCCACGTCATTTCCCCTCCTGGTGCCCCAATTTCCCCTTCTATAAAATGGAGATAATGGCAGTGATTTCCCTGGCAAAGTATTCAGAGAGATCTGGCAGAGGGCGGTTTGATCGCTGTCTGACAGGTGGACGTGGGGTGGCCGGGAATCGTGTGGCTCTCCAGCACTTGCCGAGCTTTTTTCAACCTCGAAAAAGCAAATCAAGCCCATGAATGAGGAGAGCGCATTCACCAGAGCCAAGGGAATGTTATCCTGAAGCTACAGCTGGTGGGATGGGATGAAGTCACCCACGTGGCTACCTCGTCTCACTGTGGGCCTTCCCAGTGGAGATCTGCCTGAGCTGGCCTTTCAGCACCACAGATTCCCCGTTCTCCACGATTTTAACGCCTCCCTTGTTGTAACAGCCAGGGCTGTATTTCATCAGCCATCCCCAGAGATTCTGTATGAGAAAAATTTATAAGCTTGGAGGACCGTACTCAGAGATGAGCTAACGGAGGGCAGGGGTGCCTCTTCTGGGAAATGCTTTGGTGGTCTGATCAAGGCAGGGAAATTTACCTGTCCTTGCCATCCATCACACAAAGGCACCAGCCCGCCCAGTGGTGTTGGCAGTCCCCGCCGAGCTGGGCACACTGGAAGACCAGCAGGGACGTGGCTGGCCATCGCTAGCATCCTGCAGAAATTGCATCTGAAACGGAAATAATTCCCTCTGCCTCCATAACTCCTCCCACTGGGAAGGGGCCACGGTGCGCTGCTTAGCCCAGGCCCACCCCCATGGTGACTCCCAGAGGCTCCCCTTGTCCCTTCACGTAGCGCCAAGAAAGTTTGAAGCAGAAACCAACAATCATTGATCAGCAAAACAACCCAACTCGGGGAAAGTTGGGAACCGGCACGTTCACTTTCTCCCTGTCACTCCTCCACTGAACTTATTTATATTAAAATAAATTACCAGCCGTCCTGTAAAACACTTTACTGTCAGCTGTTAAAAACGGCCTCTCCCTCCAGCTCCTAATGCCACGTTATCTGGCAAAAAGCAGCATTTGCAGACGGCAGCCATCAGCCGCGTTGATTTGTGTGGGCTCGGGGAAGAAGGATGGCGCGGGGCCGTGGGACGGACGCTGATTTACGAGCCGGGGTGGAGCTGGCAGCTCGCTCCTTGCAGCCCCAGCTCTGCATGGCTGCTCTGGTCCTGGTCCAGCTGGGAGGGGGCTGCTGGGAAGGGAGGATGCGGGGGGTGTCCTGCTTGCGTTCGCCCCCATGGGATGCCCAGTGGGATCATGCACCCAACGGCTTCCTGCACCGTCCTCCAACTCACTGCACCAGAGGTGCTGGGTGAACGCTCCCCAGGGCATGGTGCATGTGGTTTTTTGGGTGCTCCCTGAGCCAGCAGCAGGCATTGAGCTGTTCATGAGTCCTGGGGTGGAGGAAATGCTTTTTCCAGCGGGTTCATGGATGGTCCCTGGGAGCGGAGACTCGCTGACGCCGAAGCAGGACCGGATGAATGGATTTTCCATTCACAGTACGGTGCGGGCTCCGGCCGCGCGTCCCCCTGGCCTTGGGGCAGCGTTAATGTCTCGCTCTGGCAGGGAGGCCCCAGAGGTTGCGCTGGTGCGGAGCTCACCCAGACCTCCCCGGGACAGAAATGCCACCCGGCGCCTTCACCCGGTTACATCAACACTGCAGGAATTTAATTACCTTGGAGACCTTTAGCTCGGTGCTGATATCAATACGGCCAACAGGTCTAAAAGCCACGGAGGGGGGGATTTACACCGGCTCACATGGACGCACACAGAGCATGAGTTCTTCAGGCAGGCAGCTGAAGTTCAGAGATGGGTTCGGTGCAGATTTTGCAGTCAGATCCATGTCAAATGGAGGAGAAACCCCAGAGCTAGGAACGACAGCTCCGCTCCGCCTAGGCTGGAGATCAAACCCAACCGGAGCAGGTATCGGGGCACAAGGAACATGCCCATAGAACCCCCAGTGCCCCCACAGAGCTCTGCAGCAACAGGGAAAACAGCCATGCTGTGCAGCCTGCGGGTCTCTGTTCCCGGGGAGGAATCAGGGCCCTCCGAAGTCGTTGCAAAACTCAGCTTCGACCGAGCAAAGATCGCGGCCACTGCCGTCCCCAGCAGCTTGCGCAAGCCCCCGAGCAGCGCGATGACGTGGCAGGGTTTTCCTTATAAAACTTTTTTTTGCCCTGCTCTGCAGGATTGCAGCGGGATGGAAAATTCAGCCGGGCATGTGCAACTCTTGGGTCGTGCTGGATGCAAATTACCTTGATTACAGGCTGGGTAATTACAGCCGCAGCGCTGGCAGTTGGAGGGCTGCGGGGGGAGCCCCTGTTGTTTTGGTTTGGGTTTTTTTTTTGGTTCTTTGGAGTCTGCCTGTGAATTTGTCTTAAAACTTTCAACAGAGCAGGAGTGTGCGTGCGTGGGGGGACTCTGCTGGGCTGCCCCGCTCGCGGCGTAAATCACTTTTAGGGAACCATAAATCCATCTCTTCCCGAGCCCTCCAGCCCGTGAACGCAACGAGGCGGCGGCGGAGCTCACGCTTCACCGGCTGCATGCGGCTGTGGCAAGAAAAACACTCTCCAAACTGCTTAGAGCATAAAGAAGTCTTGACAGTGTAAAAGCCCTTCATTCAGAGTGGGCAGACACGAGAGGGTGTAAAAGGGGCCCGGGTACCTGCGGGTATTTAGGTAGGGTGGGGCGGAGGAGGGCTGGAAAACTGCGTGGATACAGGGGACGAGGAGGGCCGGGCATGTGTTCGCGTTGTCTCAGTGCAGAAATTGAGTCCCCTGGGGACGCTGGCACCTTGCCGCGCGCATCCCCTGCGCCGCTGGTGCCCAGCATCAGGGCATTGCCCCACCGAGAAGCACGCGGGGCTTTGCGGGTGGGAGCTGCCGGCCCCCCGACGAGCTTTGTGAACAAGTGCAATCAGCATTCAGCATCCCGCTGAGCCCTCTGCGCCCAGCGTGGTAACGGCGGTATGAACGTGCCAGCGAGACGCAGCATTATTCTTATTAAAAGTAATTTACGCAGCCCCATCGCTTGACATTTATGTTTCGAGGCTGGCATAAATCTGGCATGCCTCAGGCAGGGGGGTTCTGCATGGACGGGCTGTCCCGAACGGGATGCTCCTGCCCCGAGAGCTTCTCTTCGAGCCTGGAGAGACGAAGGGCAACGCAGGGGAGCAGTTTTGGGGGAAAAACATGAAAAAATGAGGAATGGGGGCGAAGGAAGCATGCAGGCTCTTTCTCCTGTTCTGGCTCGGCTGTTAATTTGACGGCGAATGACGACGGGTTGGCTGTAAATCCGGACGCAGGCGGCGCGAAGCCGGGCTCGGCGCCTCCAGGTGAGGCTCGGCCCCACGGGGTTTGGCTGGGGGTGACCCCGGTGCGCGGCGGGAGGTGGCACGTCCCCGCGTCCCCCGGCCCGCCGCGCCGTGAGCTCATCGCTCGGGGGATCTCTGACTCAGCGGATGACCCCCCGGACGAAACGAGGGGGGAAAAATACCGGTGCAGAGGGGAAAAAATGGAGAAGGAGCAGAAAGGTCAGGGAAGCTGGCTGGCTTTTTTGCCTTTGCCACCCCGCACTGCGCTGTCTCACAGCCCTGATGTGAAGCAGTGCTATTGTCACGCCGTGCCTCAGTTTCCCCACCTCTAAACCAGCTCCAGGAGGTCTGGGAGGGCCCTGAGGTGGGATGTGATGGGTGAGGGGTGTTGGTATGGGGTTGTTCTTGGATGGGCGAGGAGAAGACCCTGAAGAGCCCCCGGAGGGGCTCCTCTGTACCCAGAGCTGCCCCATCACACCGCATTTCCCCAGGTCCTGGAGAAATTGCTGCCATGAAAACTGCACGGTGACCTACTTGCTGCGGAGCTTCACTCGGTGCTAAGCAGAAAATAAAGGCCTTTAACTAAATCTGCTCTGCTTTCCGTGCCCTACATCCCTGAGTGCCTCTTGGGCAGCGCGGAGCCAAAAAGGCGGCGGCAGTGACCTGCTTCTGGTGCTGCCAGTGCAGCCCGCACGCCTTGAGGAGATGCACAGAGGGTCTCCTGCAGCCCCCTCCTTCCCCATCCCTCACTTGGTGCCTTAATTTCATTTTTTTTTTTCAAATTTTTCCTTTAGCTGGGGTAGCCAAACAACGTTTTCACAGATTTTCTTTGTTGCCCCGGGTGGAGTTGTCACCCTCAAGGACACGGTGTCTGGGGGACCCAAGGGTGGTTCGTCCCTGTGGTGCCTCCCGTGCTGTCCCCTCCTTTGTCCCACTTTGCTGTGGGACGTCCACGGTGCATCCTGCAGCAAAGCGTGGTGGGACGGTGGCAGAAGTGGGGGAGCGGACCGCTTGGGTCTGCGGCAATGCTTTAATGCCTTAATATCCCCCCTTTTGAGGGTACAATTATGGATCGGCTGCACCCCGCTGCCGTAAATAAACCGGCATCAAAGGCTCCCTGGCGTCAATAGGAGAACACATGTACTTACAGGACTCCGGGTGTTTGATGCTAATAAAAAAAAGATTAAACGCGAGGTCGTCATCACGCGCCACAGCGGTGTGCACAGCCCGGCTGGGCCGGGGGGGGCAGGATTGAGCCCCCGGGGGCACCCCCGCCTCAAGACCCCTCCCATTGGGTCCCCAGCCCCTGCCCCCCCCCCCCGCCCCGCGCCCACACCCCGCGTTGGATTTCAGGAACATTAATCACCCTCCCTAAACTGACAGTCCGGCTTCGTAGCCGCAGCGATTATCCGAGCGTTTTAATGACACCTTGGGCCCAAGGTACCAATTAGGCATGTCGGGAGAAGCAGCGCCGGGAGCTGATTCAGCCCGACACAGCCACAAGGCAGGGCCCCGTGCCAGGCAGTCCCCGGGATGCGATCGAGCCTTTGGGGCTGGCATGGCTCCGAGCTGCCCTGGGGAGGGGACAGTGAGGGGCCGCTGCCTTCTGTTTAGGGCCTCGTGTGCTGCTCACCCCCCGGCTCGTGCGACAGCACCTGCAGAGTGCTCGGGTTTGTGGTGTGGTGTACGGCGTGCGGGATCGTAGGGGAATTGGCGCTGGATCGTGGGGTGCTTTGGGTTGGATGAGGGGTCATTTGGGTTGGATCGTGGGATGCCTTGGGTTGGATCAGGGGTCATTTAGGTTGGGCGGGGTCTTGGGTCTCCAGACCAAGTTCCTGCTCAAAGCAGGGTCAGCTGTGGGGTCAAATGGGGCTGCTCAGGGCTTTGGTCCATTCCAGTCTTGAGAGCTTCCAAGAATGGAAACCACAATAAAATCTACAGTGTAGGAGGGAGATGGGATGGGATGGGATGGGATGGGATGGGATGGGATGGGATGGGATGGGATGGAATATAATAAGATGTGACGGGGTGCAGTGGAGTGTGAGGGGGTGCCGTGGTGTGGTCCATCTGAACAACTTCTACCCCCAGGTGCACCCCCAGCCCGCGGTTCATCCACCTCCATCCCTTTTACCCCACTCACCCTGGTCCCCCTTCTCTGCTCCACACGGGAGGCAGGGAAAGCTCCCAGAGCAAAATCTGGTCTCGAGGGCTTGGGAGGAGCTGCGGAGCCAAGTGGATGAGGTTCTTCACCGACAGCTGCTTTGCCAATGAGTTTTCCACACAGTCATCGGCATAAAAGGGACCAAACAACCATGGGGCAGACAAGCCTGTGGGGCAGGAACCCCCAGAGCAGCTCAGAGGGGAGATTGTGCTGCTATTGCGCTGACATCGCCTCTCCTGGGGGGTTTCTCAAATCTTCTGGGTCCTTGTGGGATTAAGCGAGCATGGCAGTGGTGGGCTGACAGCTGGACTCAATCTTCGGGGTCTTTTCCAACCGTAATGATTCTGTGATTCTGCGACTCTCTGCTCCCAGCGTCCCATGAAGAAGCAATGCCACCAGGAGGGGTTTGGGGCCGGGAGCTGAGTGTCGAAAATGGGGATGTTGCACTGATAAGGATGGATTGAACGACCGTCTGCCCACACAGCCGCGGGGTGGGACACATGCTTCGGCCCAGAGTGGAGGTGCTGGAGCTCTCCAGGCGGCTCCCGCAGCCCCAGCCGCCCTTGCGAGACCCAAAGCCTCGCTCTGTGGTTGGACCCTTCTCTCCCTTTGGGTCCCCCAATACTCGTGGCCTCTAGGAGACCTCACGCCTCCACTTTCTGCCCTCAAAGCCTGGACTTCTCCACAGCCTCCCTCTCACACCAGGCGGTCAAGAGGAGGATTTCCACTGTGGGAAACCAAAACAAAGCAGGAGGCTGAGGGCTTGGGCAGCAGCTCAGCCCGCGGCCGTCCTCCACGGCCATGACTCAACGCGGTCGCGGGCTCGGGTTCTCACATTCCTCCCTGCACGCAAGGAACATTTCCACCCTCAGAACGCAGCGTGCCCTCGGTCCAGCACCTTTCCCCAAGGGAAAAGCCACAGAGAGGAGCAGGGAGCCTCAGAGCCGGCGTCAAGCTGTGGGCAAGGCAAGGAGCTCTCTGTGGTGACACCAGGCCCGTCTTTGCCAGCTGGCCTGCCAAAAATGCGTCTCTCCAAAGGCTGGCAGTGACAGCTGCTTGGGAGCTGGCTGCCTCCTGCTCCTCTGGAGCTAGAAGGGCTCTAAAGCCAACGAGCTGTCAAAGCCTGAGGGCTGTAAACATGTGGTTTTGCCACCCAAGGTCTTTCTCCTTGGCTTTCACCATTCTGGTGTTGGGTGTTTTTTTTGTTTTTGTTTTTGTGTTTTGAAGAGTCTGTGGGAGCGGACAAATTTAATGCACACAGCCTATGGCTCCCCGCTGCGCCTGCAGGTACTGGAAGCTCAGGCCAAGAACAACCCAGGGTTTGGGATAATTCGCCGTGAAGCCACAGGGCTGGGGTGCAGGACACCTCACTCCTCTGCCACGGCATTGGCCAGCCTCTGCCCTGAAATTCTGAGCCCTTGGGGAAGAAAGCGAGAGTTTTTCAGCTGGGCCTTGCCTATACTCCCAGATTTACCCACGAACCCACATGACTGGTGCATGGCACACAGCTCCCAGTGCACCTGGGGCTGGCTCATTCCCGGGAGGTGTCCAACCAAAAGCGACCAAAGTGCCCCAGGTGTTTTTAGGGAGAAGAATGAGAGGTTTTGGCTGCCAGACCTCCAAGGCCTCCCTTTGACAGCCCAACTCAAAGCCTCCTCAGATCATCTCCTCCTCATAGGGAGCTTGGTGCTGGGCTTGGATAAAAATTAACGCAGATACAGCCTCATGAAGCAGTGCAATCGTAGCAAACCCCACCAAAACCCCCCTGGTGTGGTGGCTGGGCTCAGTGCTAGGACTCATCCTGCTACTCGCTGCTCAGGCGTGTGGCTTCTCGCGTCCCCAGCAGACAGAGGGAACAGCTGACTCCTCCCTTTGCAGCAAACTTTGATGTGAAGCAGCAAGGGCTGCTCCTTCTGCTCCCTCTCCTCTGGGGTTCCTGCAGGGGTTGAACAAGCAGGGCCGTGTTCCATTACGCTCTGGTCACTCTCAGCATTTTTCTTGATTGTTCCCCCAGATCGTTCCTGAAAGAAGCACTCAAAAGCAGCCGCGCAGGCAGGACCTGTCTGCGATAAGGCTGAGACCTCAAAGGCTCCCGTTATAGGCACAGGAGATACCTGCAGAGGGTGAATCACTGCAGATCGGTACCCGAGATAGCGCAGGTGAGCTGTCCTCGGCGGGCGCGTGCTTCCCCCACCGCCTGTGTCAGGGCCGGGTGGAATCAGGCCACATTCGGAAGCCACGGGGTTTCGACGGGCCATGGGGTGACCCCAGCCACAGCGGCACTCTGCGCTGAGCAAAGCGGGGCTCACCCTGCCCCTCCCATTTTTGGGCCCCCACAGGAGGCTGGCTGCACCCGTGGGCGCGTGCAGCCGACTGGCATGGCCCGATGCAATAGCAGGGAGCACACCAGCTTCTCTTTTAAAAGATTTTTTGGGTATTATTATTTTTATTTATTTATTTATTTATTATTTTGGCAACAGAGCATTGGTTTGATTCCAGGGCATTTTTCAAATAGCTTTCAGAATCAGCAGGAGGTGGGGCAGGGAAAATCTGTTCTGCAGCTAAGCTGGGATATCCAGGCTTTATTCACCACTCTGAGGGAATTAATTTGCCACTCTGAGGGAATTAATTCACCACTCTAAGGGAATTAATTCACCATTCCAAGGGGAGCTTGGTGATGCAAATGGGAGGCGAAGGTGCTGAGCTGAGCGTTGCAATTCCTCTTTCTCCTGGGCGCGCGGGAACATGGGGGTGACTCAGAAAGCTGCGGTAGCTGCTGCTGGGAGAGGAGCTAGTCTGAGCCCGTCAACACACGTGAGAGTGGGCAAGGGAGGGCAGGCAGGGTGAGGAGCAGCGTGGCGGAGGCAGGGAGAAAGCTGCAGGTTCTCAGAGCAAGTGGAAGAAATCAGCTTTGGCAACAGCAGCCCTGGTGGCACAACAGGACAGGAGGAGGAGTGTGGTGGGGAGCATCCTCCATCCCCCGCCATCCTCGTCCTCCGGTGGTACCTGAGGGCTGGGTGGGAATGGGTCTGGCCCGTGTGTGGGTGGGTGGATGTCAGTTCATTGGGCTGGGGTCCCACAGGGCAACCCACCCCGCCCCACCCCGTCCCATCCCGAGCAGCCCATGCTGTGGGCGACCTGCACCAACGCTGCTCCGTGCGATCCCTTGGGCACCCTGGGGCACCTGGAGGAGCTCCAGACACCTACACATGGGCAGCACAGCTGAGTCCTTGGAGACTCATCCCACTTAACCCTAGAGGGCCACAGGGAAGGTGTCCCCGTGGTTGCTGCTCCTGCCAGCCCTCCTGTACCAGCCACAGAAGGGCCCGGATGCTCCTCGATGGTCTCATCGGTGCGTTGGGCCCCAGCTCAACCACGGCGAGACACAGGACAGCAAAATCCCCGGGGGATTCCAGTGCACGGAGGTGGTGCCTGGAGCAGGTGCCCCCATCTCCATTTCTCCAGGCTCCACTGTGGCACGGGACTGGGCTTCGTGCTCCAGTGCTCACAGACCCCGGTCTTGCCCCACGTGTTGGCCGAGCGCTGCACACAAAATGTTCCTGAGCTGCACCCTCCCCACACAGCCCCTTAGAGCACTGCAAGGTGGTGACGAAGAGGAGGAGGAACCCAACAAACGGGCCACAAAGGTGGGAAGACCCCAGCGAGGGGCACCTGAGAGCAGCTTCCAAGAGCTCAGGGCTGGTGGGAGCAGCAGCGCCGGGGGCTCTGCATGTGAGTTTGGGCAGATCAGGTCTGCCTCAGGTCGCATCCCCCACGTGGAGAAACCGAGAGACCCCTGCCCTCCCCTTGGGCAGGGCTTTATCTTGTCTATCAACAGCCACAGAAGCATTTATCGTCGATGAGCAGCTCCTAAAAAAGCCCTCCCGTCCTGACCTGTCCATCCTGGACGGCCCCTACACGGCATTGGCTCCAACAGCAGAGCAGCCAAGTTCACGCCGCACGGCCCGGGTCGGGCACCCGCTGGTCCGTGCCAGAGTCAAGCCAAGCACCCCCTGCTCCACGCTTCTCCGCCCTCTCCCTTCAACCCCTTTTGGGGTGGGCGTAGGGTTAGGGGGTGCCCTGGGGAGGTAGAGGATGGGGTGGCGAAGGCAGCGGCCGTGCCCAGCCTTGCTCCCCCTTCGTGTGTGGAGACGTGCACCCAAAGGGCTGAGCAAAACGCCCCGGCGCCGGCTGGCAGAGGCGAGGGGCTGGGTTTGTTCTAGGCAAGGAGACAACCAGGCCAAAGAGTCATGAGCTCTTGGCTACGGAGGGGCCCATTCCTTGTGGAGAAAATTACTGGCAAGTGGCTGAGCCATTGAGTGCTTCTCCCCAGCCCTTCCCTCGCTGAGAGCAATGTGAAGGCAATTATTAGAGCTGCTTCTGCAAGGGAAAGGGGGAGGAGAAGTGGGGGGGGGCGGGGGGAGAAGAATAAAAAAAAAAAAAAAGAAAAGAAAAAAAAGAAAGGGAACAACCTGGAGAGCTGAAAGCTGCTGCCTGGATGTGGGTTTTCAACAAGAGTGCTTGGCACATCTGTTTGCCTAACCCAATGCATCACACAGGCTCCGAAAGCTATAATCAGGCAATTTCAGGGTGTGGAGCCGGGCACTAAATAAGCACTGAGATAAGTGCACGCATTGTTCACACGCCAGGAGCAAAAAGACGTGCAGACGGCGAGCCCCGTGCCGGCCCGAGAGATGGGGCAAGCCCCAAATCCCAAATCCTCCAGAGCCTCGGGGCTGGCGGGGACGTCCCAGGGCTGGATCCGGGCGTCCCATAGCAGAGTGCCCGCATGGAAGAGGATGGGCGCTGGCAGAAAAACCCACGGATTTAGGAGAAAGCAGCCTGGCTTTGCATCCCCACGCCAAAAAACCCTCGGTGTAAGTGTCAATGGCGTCATCGTGGAAAGGTGGTGCTTGTCACAAATAAATCACCCCTTGCCTTTTAGCTGTGATGATAATTATATGGTGTCTTAAGTATCTGTACAAACTGTCAGGGGAAATATATGGTGAGTAAAGAAACTTGGAGCTTGCTAGCAGGGAAATGTTAAGGTGTCTCAGCTTAGCTGCTACAAAGGAACCTTGTCTGGATTTATTTGGGGGTGGGAATGATGAAAGGTTGGATTCGTGTCCTTTCTTGTCCGTCAGGAGACGTTTAATGCGGTTGTATAATCCTAATGGTTTTTTTGAAAGGAAAATTAGAGAATTGGAGATTGGGGAACACACGCGGTCCCGGGGAGGGAGGGCAGCGAGGTCCCCTCGGCGCACAGGATCCTGGCACAGCTGGATCCTGGCACAGCTGGATCCTGGGGACAGCTGGATCCTGGCTCAGATGCACGCCCTGCGGCGGGCAGGGATGCTGGCCCAGCCCCAAACCCACTGGGGAGACGCACACGAGGGTGGCCGTGCAGGGCGTGCACCCAGGGCTGCAGCCGTTGCAGTCGGGGCAGGAAAGCCCCAGCTCTGGGCTCCCAGGCCACGCTCCATCCCTCACCCACCGCCGTGGCCTCCGTGCACTCGGCGGCAGCCGCGGTGCTAGGAGATGGGACCACCCTTTGCTTTTCCTCCACTCAACCCCAATTTGGGTCACTATCCTTGCATGGAAATCAAATTTACCAAAAATCCTCCCTTTTGCCAGAATTGCTCCATTTTGCTAAAACTGCTCTGTGTTGCCCAAACAAACCAAAAACAACAACAAAACCCAACCCATCCTCTGCGTTACTTGCCCTCTCAGGGCTCCCAGGTGTGAAGGAGCCGCACGCAGGCCGGGCTCTGTCACCGCTCTCTCAGTTGTAGGTGTGGTTGCTTACACAAACTGCAATTACCCCAACACAACCCCCACGGGGGACACAGCCACCGCGCCAAAGCCAGGCCTGCAAATAACGCACCCCCGGCAGATGACGGCCACTTCTGTGGTCACCCCGTGTTTACGGGCAGGGAAACTGAGGCACAGGGCCACAGCTTGCTCCGGGCCGTGCCCCTCCTACCTCCCTCCCTCCCCGTGCACGATGTCCCACGTGCAGGCTCCTGAGCGCAGGGATGCTGCAAGCTCACACACGCTGCAGCAGGGTAATCCCCGCCGCTGCAGGGTTGGCTCCTGTGCTACGGATGGGTCACAAATTATGGCGGTTTTTTTTTTTTTTTTTCTTGGGAGGGGGAAGCGTGCCCTAAAGGGGGACATGCTGGGGTGGCTTGGCACACTGCACCCCAATGCAGTGGGTTTCTGTGTGCGAGGGGAGTGCTGTGAACTGGTGCCACCACGTCCCTGTCCCTATCCCCACCCACCCAGGGCTCATCCAGTTTGCAGCGGGGATGGGGCAGAGCATCCCCTGGGGGGGCTGCATCCTGCTCCAGGCTCCCCCCCCTTCCCACAGGGCACCCCCTGCCCTGCAGCAGCAGCATCCCAAACCCATACCCCTATGGGGCAGCCCCCACTTATGGGGCTGTGCCCTCAGCCAATCCCCCTCTGCCTGCTCTGATCCTGACCAATCCCCTGCTGCCACCTGGGCTTTACTTCCAGCCAATCCCCTGCTGCCACCTGGGCTTCACTTCCAGCCAATCCCGTGCAACCACCCATATTCCCAGCCAATCCTGTGCTGCCCCATCCCTGGCTATATAAATCCAGATGGGGCCATGCAAACCCCGCAGGTCTATTTTTTTGGGGGGAAAAACTGGTGCTTTTTCTCCCCTAGAAGAGGGCATTCCACATATCCTAAAGCTACCCCCGTGCAGGCACAGGGGCTGCATGTTCCCCACAGGACCTCTCCCCTGTCAGGGGGTCAGGTCCCCTGCCTGGTAGGACCCGCACCACTGAGCTCGTTAGGGCCTTGTTAGGTCATTAGGTCTCATTAACCCCTGCCCAGTGTCCCAGCTCTGCCAGCACATCCCACAAAGCCACAATTAGGACAAAGCTGAGCTCCAGGTAACGTGCTCCTCGGATGGGAGCAGCATCCCAATTTTTATTTTATTTTCCAATTCCCCTTGTTCTCCTCCCCCGGTTCCTTTGCCTGTTTATTTATTGGCCTTTTATTGCAGCAGTATTTGCATGGAAACTGTTTCCTGCTGTTCCCTTCCTGCTCCGAGCCAGCATCCGCGGTCGGGATATTGCAGTTTCCATGGCAACGCGTTGAGATGCCGCAGAGGACGGCTTCAGGTGGGAGCCGGGCAGATGGAGCTGGCAAGGAACAAAGAGGGGGTGAGGGGGAGGAACCCCCCCACTCTGTGCAGCTGTGGTGGTCCTGAGTGGAGGGCTCCATGCACCTCCAGGAAAATGCTGTCCCCTCTGATGGCTCTGGGAGGTGCAGCTCCCCTGGACTGAGCACCCAACCCTGACAAACACCTTTTCCTCCAGATTCCCCGCTTTTTCCTCCAGATTTGCCCCATTTCCCCCCGAGGCCACCAGCTGGGGCTGTATCCTCCCCTCCCTGGCTGCAGGAGGTTAATACCAAGAACACGGCTGGGTTTGTGGTGGGGTGAGCAGGGGACAGGGCTGGCCAGTGAACCCCATACCCCAGCCTCTTGGGCCCCAGAACTTTGGTGCACTGATTCCAAGGGGATGCTGTGAAGTGCACATCTCCCTTTCCAGCACAAAAACCGCCCAGCAAAGAGCAGGATGGGCTGTGTTAGGTAGAACCCCCCAAAGCTGCTGTTTTTTTTTTGTCTTCATCACCTTTCATGCCCTTGGGCAGCTGGCGAGAGCAGAGCAGACCCTGAGGGCTTCCCACTCTGCAGCCCCAGGGGACAGGGCGCGGCAGGACGTCTGTCATCCGAAATGCAAGCCCCGAGCGAGCCGCCTCTCCCTCCGGACCTTCCCCAACCGCATCCCAGGGCCATTGGCAGCGCGCGGTGGTGGCAGGTGCCCGCCCTGAGCCACGAGCCCTCGTGCTGGCTGCCCCCCAGCTCGCTTCTGGGCCACGTTTTGAGCAGAGCTCCGTCTCCCCCTTCGGCAGGAGCAGCCCTTGGTACCTCTGTGCCGCCTTTTGCTGTGTTTTTATTTTTATTCCTTCACCAGTCTATAAAATGGCAGTAATAGGTGCTGCAAATCAAGGGCGTCTGGCTGCCGGGCGTGCTGCCGCTGCCGATGGGCTCTTTGTGACCCCGGTGCAGCAATGCTGCTTTTTTTCTTTTCTTTTGCAGGAGAAAGAGCTTGGAAAAATAATTCTGTGGCAAACTAAACCTGCGACAAAGAAGGGAGCCATTACTGCGAAATAAATAAATAAAATAAAAATCCTGCTGACTGCAGCCAGGATGCGTCTTTGCAGTATATTACTGCTTATTGGAATATTCCCCGCATCCACTCTGCCATATGTTTGTCCTCCCTCCTTTTTCGGCTGTGCTGCTTTGCTCAATTACATTTTTAAAACCAACCCAAGGAGGAGCGAGGCGGGGGAGCGGCTGGAAGCGCACCGGGAGCTTTTCCCTTTCGCGAACCATCCCGAGGATCGAGGCACGGCGCTGCGCGGGCGGCCGGACCCGGCTCGAGTTTCCTTTCCCGTTGGGTTCGGGAGGGAAAAGCCCCAGCGCGGTGCCCGCGTCCTCCGGTTTTGGGTTCCCCTGGTGAGGCGCGGTGGAACAATCGGGCGCTCTGTTCCCGCTCCTCTCTGTTCGTACGGTAATTAGAAAGCTGGGAATGACAGCCCGCTTAATGAGGGCTGTAATGTGTACCTGCACCTCGCACAACAGCTGGCGCTGGAGAGAATGCAGCCATGTTTCTTTGAGATGGGCTAATAGGAAAATCTTGAGCTAACAAGGAAATAAATCTCCCCAAGGCTAAACTTCGCAGAAAATGGGTTTGTGTGCAGAGAGAGGAATTTTAAACGAGCCGGCCAAATCCGCCCCGGCTGGAGCTGCCGCGGTGCCTTCAGCCCGCTGGGGGCTCAGGGCCCGGCCTCGGCGGTGCTCTGTGTGGGTGTGACCCAGGGCTGGCGTGTGCTGGGCCGTGGGGTTTGCTGTGCAGAGGGGTCCGGTGCCAGGGGGAGGCAGTGAACCCCCCGGGTGTTGCGTCCAGAGGGGCCGATGCCGCGTCGTGTTGGCTCTGGGCTCCGGTTCTCCAGGTTCTTGGAGGCAAAGGATGGGATGGAGGCTGGCAAAGAGACATTTCCGTGGCCCCAGGGGGCTGTCAGGGGGGAGACCTGCGGGACGAGCAGCACGGTGGCCGGGTCACCGGGGTCATTGTCTTCATGGGATGGATCCCTGCCTCTGGTTGTGCATCCCTCTCCCCTGGAGATGGAGTCTCATTCCAAAGGGACGCGGGGTCCTGGGGGCATGTCCCCAAGGAGCTGTCACCTCCCCTGGTCTCTCTCCCCTTCTGCTTTGCTGTCACGGATCCACCAGCCCCGGCTGCCCTTTGTGGGTGGTGGCAGCAGGAAGAAGAAGTGAAGAAGCTGAGATGTCCAGCACCCAGCAGCCACCACACAGCCCCTTTCCCCCTGGTTTTGCCACGATACCAGGGCTGGTGGCACCGTGCCCAAGCTCTCCCACTGCAGAGCGCAGGCCCCGTCACTGCAGGGGACCCTGCGGAAGCCTCCCCTGCCCCGCGTGGTCCTCAGCCGGGGCCAGGAGCAGGATGGGGCCGGGAATCCCAGCCCTGGGCCGATGATTTGCAGCGCAGTCCGGCCCCGCTCGCTGCGTGCCTCCTCCCCACGGCTCCGTCGGACCCGGCTCAAGTTCTCCCCAGCACTAATTGATTTCTGCTTCCTGCCGGCTCCCTTCCAGCCCCCCGCCAGCTCCCAGCCCTCGGGAACCCGCAGACAAAGCCCCAGGCTCTCAGTTTCCTGCACTCAACCTCCAGCCATCTGATCAAGTGTCTTAAAAATCTGTTGATTCCTCTTCTTTTTTTTTCCTTTTTTTTTTTTTCTTTTTTTGCCCTTCTCCTTTCTCAGGCATCCTGGGGGAAGTTCCCAGACCCGTTCCTCATTGCTTCCAGCCATCTGCTCCGGCCCTCGGTGAGGAAAGTCCCCCTTCCTCCCCGGCTCCCCTTAAAGACCGTGCTAATCCAGCCCGCTTGGGTCGCACATGGCTTTTGCGAGGGACGTGGGAAATGGCTCCTGGCAGGACCTGCCCTCAGAGCCGACGCCGGCCGGCGTTTCAGCCTTTTCCCAGCACTGCACAGGCAGCCCCCGGCCGTTGTCAGCCTGTAAAGGCAAATCCCCCAAGCAGCGCCTGGGTGCCCTCCCTCCGTCCCTCCTCGGGCCGTAATTTCAGCCTGAGGTGAACAGGAGACGGAGAATGTGTCGGAGCGGCCTGGGCCCCTGCTGACCCGCCCCAAAGTCCTGCCTGCTGCAGGTGCCCTCGTCATAATGCCTCTCCCTGGTGTGGATTCTCACATGGCTCATAGGGCTGTGCTTTGTCTGTGGGTTTTCCTTTAGCAGGAAAGGTGTCCATGGAGATGGGGCAGCAAAGGGGCGTTTTCAGCCCAAAATCAATGGCCCAAAAGCGCCCAGCTGGCGTTGGGCCTTTGGGGTGGAGGCAGCAGCGCTGGAGATGCTTGGTGCTGACTGGCCGCCATCGCAGGGGAGAATCTCCATTCTGTCCGTCCCTTGGCCAAAAAGGCCCGCTTTCCACCCAGCAGAAGCCACCAGTTGATCGCGCCAGCACTCCTTGTCCGCTGGGTTCCCCAGGCTGTGATTTCGGTGCTCCGAGGGGTGCGCGTCCCCTCCCGGGCTGCCGGTGCTCTGCATGCTGTGGGTAACATCCCGCTTTTTCCATCTGGGATGAGATTTACGAGGCGGCAGCTCCGTTCAGATCTAGGTCTGATTCCGACGGTCGATGCTGGAATGTGATATTTTCCTAAATGTCCCTGTAGTGCCATGAAATCCAGTTATAAAGAAAACAAGGACATGTTTTAACAATAAAACCAATGTGCATGATCTAATTAAATGGCATAATAAAATTAGGAAATAAATGCACAAAGCATGAAAACCTGTTCCTTGAAAAGTGAATCAAATTGGCCACTAAAATGAGCGTTTATTCCTCGTGAAGGAAGCCGGGATCCTGCCCGAATCCTCCGGGCTGGCTCCGGGTTTTGGGGAGGTTTGGCCGCTGAGGGCTGTTTTTCTCCAAGCTCTGGACTGAGCCGGAGGCAGCCGGGAGGGGGGAAAGGAAAGAGATGTTTGGGAACGGATGCATTTACCTGCTGGAAAACCCATCCCCTGCGCAAGGTTAATAAATACGCCGGGACGGAGCCCGGCGTGCCGGCTGGGCTGGGGGCTGGAGGATGGGGCTGGGGGTGAGGTGCAGCAGGCAGGGAGCTGCCGGCTGCCCTGCAGAGCTGCTGCAGGCCCAGGGCAAGGAGCGAAGCTGCCGATGGATCTCTTGCCCAACTCTTAAGCTCCTCTCAAGTGCTAACAATATTAATCTCCTCTTATCCACGAGCCTCCTCGTGCCCGCCAACAACAAGTTTGTGAGGCAGCTCGGATGCAGCAGGAGCCCTGCCAGCACCGCGACAGCCATCCTTTTTGTTTTGTTTTGTTTTGATTTTTCTTCTTTTTTTTTTCTTTCTTTTTTCATTTTGAGATTTTGCAAGCCTTCCCAAAGCCAGCTGCGGAGCTCCCGGCCAGCCCCTCGATGGCGCACGGCGCGAGCAGGGGGGACGCGAACAGCCACGCGGCTGTGGGGTGCTGAGCCCACCCGGGTGCCCGCCTCCTCCCCTGCCCTCCCAGCGCTGCCTCGTGACGCCGGCAGAAAATTCCCTTTCCTCTCCCGCTTGCCACCGCCGTCAATCCTTCACCGGGGCCATCCATCAATTAACTTGGCGCGCTCTCCCTCGCAACTGTCTGTGTCATCTTGCATACCCCCATGGTGTTAAATAATTAAACCGTAGCACGTTGTAAAAGAGAAAAAACCAGCGATCTGTCTTACAGCTGCAGAATAAAATCATTTGGCACCGACGCCGAGATCAGATATCCTTCTGGCAGGCGGTGGTGCCTGCTTCTCTGAGCCAAAGCCGTGCACGGCTTGGTGGGATTTCGCCTGGCCTCGCTGCCAGGTTTGGGGATTTTTCCCCCTGCACTGGGAGGAAAAGCCGCCCAGGTTTGGCCCGGTGGCGGCGGGCTGGAGAAACCCTCTTTGAAAGCAATCGTTGCCCAGCATCAGGCGGCACCGCGGCCTCGTGGCTCTGCGTGGGAGCGCGGAGCGGCTCGGCGGTTGCTGTCGCCAGCACGGCGGCGGGGCGGGTGCAGGGTCCTGCGTGTGGCAGCGGTGCCGTGCAGCGTGCAGTAAACCCTCCGCAGGGGCCTTCCGGCACCCCCGAGCCCACGGGAGATGCAGGGCCGCATCCAGACACCATCGCAAGTGGGAGAAGGGGGCAAAAAATGGGTAGAGCCCCCCAAAAGTTTGGGGTTTGGGTTTTTCCTGGCAGTTTTAGCTGCTGAAGAAACTTTCTGATTTATTCTCGGCCCCCATTTTTCACGCTTAAGGGCATGACACACATTATCATTCACCACCTTCGTTTACATGTAGCAAACATAGGTCAATTTATTTCTAAATCCCCTTTTTTATGGCTCTATTGAACTATTTGCCACATTATTTATACGTTAATGCGATGAATCCCTCTGGATATCACACTGTCTAATAAATAACGCGACAAATCATTAAGCAGGGTGATAAAATCAAGCCATTTAAAAATACATCAACCTGTGTTGCTTTCGTGTAAAATAAGCTCCAGGGGCCCATCAGAGAGAGGGGGAAGGAGAGGCATACACACACACACACGTGCACACGCGCAAAAAAAAGGCAGAACGCCTCCTTTTACCAAATATCCTGGAAAATGAGGAGCTGCTTGTTTGAGGGCTGGTGATTTTGCCGTGGTTTTTATGAGGCTGGATGGGGAAGGCTGGGAGGAAAGGGGGAATCTGGGGGATAACATGGGAAGGAGGAATGGACAGGTGGACGCGAGGCGGCGTGGGGGACCCAAACAGTGCAAGACTCACCCCAAAACGGCGGCCGGCTCCTCCCAGCCGTCTGGGTGTGCCCGACCTGCCGCAGCACGCCAGGGCCTGGGGGCACGGAGCGGGGCCGAGGACCTGCAGCCCCCGCCGGGGCTTTCCCCAGCCCTGGAGCGTGCAGGGGGCCCGGGAGGAGTGGCTGCGCTGAGGGTGCGTGGTGGCATCGTGCTCGTCACCCTGTGGGGGATCAGGTAGGGGGTCGGGGGTGCGTTTGGGGTCACGTCGCTGGTAGCACCCAAATGCAGGTGGGGGTGAAGGAGGTGGCTGGGGACAGCGGGGAGGCGGCGATGGAGGGGTGGCAGCATCCTTTGTCCCCTCGCCTTGCCTCCGACACCTGCCTCTGTGGCTCCGCACAGGGGGTTGTGAGACCCGCGCTCCATCCTCCCCGTCAAACAGATCCACCGGCTCCACTGGGATGCAAACTGGCTGCAAATGGGCTCCACTGGGATCCCACGTCATCTCTGGATCCCAAACGGATTCCATTTGGATCTCAGATCATCTCTGTTTGGATCCCAGCTCATGCACATTGGATCCCAAATGGACTCCAGCTGGATCCCAAATTACCTCTGGATCCCAAATTATCTCTGTTTGGATCCCAAACTGACTCCACTGGATCCTGAATCAGCTCTGTTTGGGTCCTAAATCATCTCCGTTTCGATCCCAAATCAGCTCCTATTGGATCCCTCTGACTGGATCCCAGACTGTCTCCATTTGGATTCCCGATCAGCTCCTGTTGCATCCCGGATCCGCTCCTGCTGGATCCCCAGGCCATCTCACTGAAGCCAAATGAGAAAACCCGCAGAACTCGCCTGCTCGCTGCTCCCGAGCCATCGCTTGCCTCTGGCACTTACAAATGATGTAATCCACTTTATTTGTGTGACAACAAAACGGTTATTATAGTAATAAGTATAATTAGCACAAGACAATTACCATAATAATACATTTCCTTTGTTCCAGAGGTACTTCTAAAAAACAGGTTTATTTAAGATTTTGAAAAAAATAAATAAAAATTGCTTAGCAAGGCACAGCAATGAAGCATTTCATTGTGCCGATGCGTGGCAAGCACAAAGCAGCTTCAGCCCAAGGCCTCAGAGGCTGCTGGCTCTTCTTTGTATAGAGCTCCTAAAATCCTATTCCATCCCCAAAATCTCCTGGCAGATGGGAAAGGTGGGGGGAACGCTGGAACCTCCCAGTGGGTGCCCCAGGACTTGCCGGCTGCAGGTGAGGGAGCTGCAGAGCTGCTGGCCTGTGGCTGCCGTCGCAGGACGTTCCCCAAAAGCTCCTTCAGGGCTCCTGGAAGGTGCTGCCAGCTGCAGGCAGCATAATTCCAGCTGCTGAATCCCGGCTTTTTCTGCTCAAGTCACGCCCTCTGCGTCCCCCCACGGAGCAAGGGAGGCTTTGGTCTGGAGGCGCTCCGGGGCTGGGGGCTGCCCGCGGGGGGCTTTGGGCTGCGTTAAACCCACGGAGGTTAAAAAGAGCCCCAAGGGGAGGGGGCCCCGAGGAAACACGCTGCCACCGCGTCCCCGACGGTGTTGCCCTCGCTGGGCCTCGTGTCCCCACGCTGCGTAGCGGGGTGGCGGGGAGTTTGTCGGCCTCTGGGCCAAAAAGGACCGCTCCCCCCCGGCAGAGCCCACCAGCGGATCACACCAGCACTCCTCCGCAGTGTTCCCTGAGCTGCCCGCAGTTTTGCATTTACCCCTGCACGCGTCCCAGGGATGGGACCTACAGAAAGTCGCCCCTTGCTCCTCTCCTTCCCATGAGCTCTGCCACGGGGACGTTTTTTCCTCCTCCTCTGAAGCGCTGTGCTCTCTCATTGCCCCCTCTCCCACTGCACAGGCAGCCCTGAGCACAAGCCTGGCCTCGGTATTTTTAAAAGATGCTTTGAAAATTCACTCTAGGTCTATTATTCCCTCAGCCTTATTATTTTCAGATGCAGAGAGCGCGCCGTTGGCAGCCAGCAGCCGGAGTTAATGCAATGCAAATGCGATGAATCCGCCGCAGCTGAACCCCCGACGTCCCAGCGCGCGGCTGCGCCCTTCATTTCTCAGCAACGGGTCTTTGGAAAGGCACCAGAACATCTTCTGCGAAGGATTTGCTCCTCTCAAGTCTGGTTCAACTGAAAGTTTATTAGTGGAAGGGGGGTAATGAAAATAACGTGAGCTGGCATCGTAAACACGCACACTCGCCGAAGGAGCCGAGCGCAGTTTGGAGCCAGCCGTGTGAGCGCCGCGGTGTCGTATTCCTCCCATCCTCCCAGCCAGCCAAATGCCAATAATCAGCCATAAATAACACCTAGGCTCCTCGCAGCAGGTTCATCCACTGTAAACACGAACCAAGCTGGAGGAATAACCCTGGGATGGAAGCAGCCTGGTGGCCAAGCGAGAAGCTTTGCGCAGACGGAGCCGCCAGACGCGGAGTCGCGGATCTGAGCAGCTCCTTGGCTCGTCCCACGGCTGCTTGGCCCCCAGGAGCAGCCCTGCCTCGCTGGGGGGGGCGATGTACTCCGAGGCTGTGATCCTTTCCCCAAAATCCCAGGGGGATGCTGGTATCGGTGGCTGTACCTGCAGTGCTCAGGATGGTGGGGGACACAAAGCCCAAGCTCCCTAGGGATGGAGCAAAGCTTGCACCATCCGGGGGGCACCTGCTGCCAGCCCCAGATCCAGCGTGGGCTGAATCGCAGGAGACATCAAGGGGCTCCTTGGATCTGTGCCCCCCCCAGATTGCTGAGCTCCCAGTGATGATGATGGTGATGGTGACGGTGATGGTGATGGTGATGGCGATGCCCAGCAGATGGCCCCTGTACCGGATGGCCAGGAGGTGCCAGCGGTGCCACCAAGGTGCTGAGATGGAAACGTGCCCGCTCCCCACCCCGTCCCCTCCCCTCCGCAGGAGCTGCCGCAGCCTGGGCAGAGCAGCGTGCCGTTAAGTCGGGCAGATTCCCACCCCGGCCCTCTCAGCTGCTCTTTATAAAGCTGCAGCTCTCGTTAGGGCCGAGCAGGAGAGCACGGAGGGCTCGCACGGGCGGGGGAGGCGCAGCGGAGCCGTGCCTCTGGTTTGAAGGCAGTGCCGTGCCCGTAACACCGTGCGGATGTTTAACAAAGCAATTTAGTCATCAGCTGCCTTCATTTTCCTAATGTGTTTTTATTTTTTTTCTCCTCTTTCCCTCCCATACGCTTGAAACATCTCTTTTTTTCCTTTTCCTCCCCAAGCTGCAGCCCCCAACACTCTCTCTCCCCTCGCGAGGACAACCCCAGCACTCTTTGGGGAAAAACTTCCCCAAAACGGGTCTGTAAGAATAGGATGGAGTGAGGACCCCAAATCCACAGCCCGTGGGAGGGCTCCAGGACCATGACCCCCCCATGGTCCCTCATGGCCATTTCTCTCCACCCCAGTCCTCCCAGTATGGGCAGGAGCCCCAGACTGGTCAAACTGGGAGAGACCTTTGGGAGCCAGCAATCAGCTTTGATTTTTTTTTTTAAGAGAAAAAGACAGGATCTGTCCTTCTGTCCTGCTCAGAATGGATTTATTCACGGCACAGAGAGAAACCCGTGGCAAAACCACTGGAAGGGATAAGGGTGGAACAGCCGTCGGTGGCCCTGTGACTTGGAGCAAGCGGTTCCCCAGGGCTGGTGGAGGGATGTGGGGCTGGATGTGGGCCGTGGGGACAGAAGGGTGCTGGCCCTGAGCGGAGCCATCACCTGTAGGAGTGGCAAGGGGCCAGGGCTGCCCCGCTTCAAAAAAATAACCAGGTGTCAGCCCGCTGCGAGCTGGCCAAGAGAGCGGAGAAAAGTCGGCTTCTCTCCCAGCACAATTCCTCTTTGTCGCTCGCCACGAGGAGCCGCATTCCAGCGTCACCAGCCCAGGCCAACTTCCAAAAATATCACTTTCACGAGGAGGTATGGTTTTCAGCTTCCTCTCTCGGGGCTAGGATCGCTCCCTACCCCCATGGCAGCGCAGCAGCGTCACTCCCCGCCAGCCCGAGCGCAACCCGCGCGGTTCCGCCCCGGATCGCTCCGCCTGCAGCCAAGAAACAGCCGAACGTGGCCCCCTTCCAGCTCCCATGAACGGGAGGTTTGGAAACCAGCTCCCTTTTTTTTCTTTTTTTTCTTTCTCTTTTTTTTTTTTTTTTTTTTTTAAGGAATTCTCAACGAGCAGAAAGGGAGGGCAGGAGCCTGAGCATTTTTTGTTTGCTTTCTGTTTTGAAGAGACACCTCTGACGTCATTAATTTTAAAAGCAGAATAAGGCAAAAAGCGGAGGGCAGAAAGTGGCTGTTTATGCAACCCTCCCGTGGTGTGTGTCACCTAATAGCTTCCAACCTGGAGGCCAATACCAACAGGATTAGGCAGTGATGCTCAAATCTGCCAGATTACATGGAAACCAGCAGAAGAAAGAGCCCGAAGGAGGTGAAAGCGGGACCCTCCACCTTGTGTAGACATCAGAGAGCACACGCGGATGCTCATTCGCTCTCCGTGGCCACTCACCATGAGCCCAAGGGACAGCGCCTGCCCTTTGGGGACCTCCTGCCACCCAGGATGCATTTTTCTGGTGGCCGAATTTCAAAGAGAATCTCCTTGCCCAATCTCCCCCGGATTAGCCCCAAATCTCGGCTCTCTTGCGTAAACTGCATACCTCGAGGATGACACCGCCGCCAATTAGGGATCATGTGTTCGCAGTGAGGCGCATTGGTATCGTTGCGAAATAAAATAAAACGCAAATATCAAGTGGAGCCCATTATATCGCTAATTGGCTGACGGCATGGAGAGGGTGTTAAAACGGGTCTTTGAGCGGCGCGTTAATCTCCCCGAAGACAAACTGTTTGTTTTCACGTTTTTACGACTCTTCCTCCCACACACATTGTATATTTTGACCCAGATGATGGACAGAGTTATGGGAGAGAACTGTAAAAAGTAATTACAAATTATGAAAAACATATATAGCCTTTTCAGCCTGGTGGCTGAGGCAGTGTGGCCGGTGTCTCGCGAAGATTTAATGCTCCTGGGCTTTATTATCTCCATCTAACCATCCATCCTGATACAGCCACCGCGGTACGGGCTGCTGCCGTCGTGGCCCCCAGCGAGGCAGCCTGCAGCAGCGATAAGGCAGCAGCGCTCCCGCCGGGTTTATCGGCCGCTGCGCCAAGGTCGAGGTGCTGGGGCCGGAGCAAACCCCATCAATCCCGCTGATGTTAACGAGGAGGGGATGAGGCAGCGTGCTCTTTGGCTGAGGGGCCCCAGCGCGCCCCGATCCAGGGGTGGGCACGAGTCCACGGGGTCCCCAAGGCCACCGGGATCCCGCGGTGGCGGCTGGTGGCCAACGGGTTGAGCCGATGCCATCGCTGCGTTGGTGCCGGGATGCATGGCTGTGGTGCAACACAGGGTGCATGCTGCAACACGGGGTGCATGCTGCAACACGGGGTGCCTGCTGGAACACCATGTGCCTGCTGCAACCCTTGTGTGCAACAACCCGAGCCCCAGCACCTCCCGGTCCCACCACGCGTGCGTCGTGCCAAGAGCCACACGCATCTTTGGTGGCAGTAGGGGTGCACCCGCAAGCCACAGCTCGGTCTCCAAGATGTATTTCTGGGAAAAATAACAAAAAAAGCCAGTGAGGGAAACCCATCATGGGGTAGCCCCTGGGGGAGGTGCTCAGTGCAGTCAGGATGAAGCCACAGTGCCCCCGCCTGCGCTTGGAGAGACCGCGAGGCCAGATGCTGGCGAGGAGCTGACGACGAAATGAAAACCATCAGGTTGGAGAGGCTCCAGCTCCTCGACAAGGCGACTGCTGCCGCGCCAGATGAGCCCCGGCCAAGAGGCGAGGGCCAGCTCCCCGTGGGGACGCCGCTCCGTGCGGCTGCAGCTGGAAGGGGGCTGCGAAAAGAGCACCGTGCCCAGGATTCTACAGCTGGCTTCCAGAAAGGTGTAGGTACCCCCGGAGGAGGTCAGGTGGCAGGTAGCAGGGCACCGGCTCCCGGACCGCTGCGACATGTAGGTGGCTTGGAAAACGTACCAAAATGTTGGGTCAGTGGTGAGGTCTGGTCCAGACTGGGGACAGGAGGACGTGTCTAAGCCCAAGATCGTAGAATTGTGGAATCGTAGAATCTCAGAATCACGGAATCACAGAATCAGGTGACAAGTTCCATCGTTGGGATCTCCATCCTAGAGGCCTTCCGGTCGTGGCCATCTCCATGGTCCAAGGTTGGCTGGGATTCCTCCCAGATCCCCTCCAGCCAACGCTGCTGGTCCCAACACTCTGAGCAGACCCCGGTCCCGCCGCGTGTCCCGCGATGTGCTGGTCATCTGGAAGCCAGCGTCGGCACCACGGCTGGGGCTGGGAGCAGACGGAGTGGCTGCTCTGTAATTTGAGACAAAGGTGGTGTTTGGAGGTGGAGTTTCTGGGGAGGAAGTGGTCCTGGCAGCCTTTGGGGTTTACGGGAGTGAAATTTGGGTTCGGCTGAAGTCGCATTTGGTCGGGTATGGTGTGGGCACACTGCCACGGTCAGCCCTGAGCAGACAGGACTCCCCACGGCCTCAGCCTTCGCTTGGAGAGATGTCCCCCTTGGTAACACTGCCGCACCCAAACGCATGGGGCCAGGAGGGAAACTGAGGCACAAGACCCCACATCCCCCTGCGTCACGGCCAGCCACGATCTTCTGCACAGCGCCACCAAGTGTCCCCAGGAGGTGATCCAGACCGGTTATCCACTGCCCATGAGCCCAGGGGGGATGCTGTGGTGGCCCAGGACTCTGATTCCCCTCCTGCAACAACCCCTTTCTTCCCTGTGGCTGGGAAACGTCACGAAATCATCTTCATTGTGCGAGTTTTATTGCGCCATAAAAAGGTGTGAACCTTCCAGTCCAGCCCAGTGAAGGAGGGAGAAAAAGATAAATAACACATCCCCATAAATCACATGGAAATTAATGGAGAGAGCTGAAGATACAGCAAATAAGGGCACGAGCAGGAGTGGCAGCGCTGCGGCAGATCCGCCGTGTCCTTCAGGGAAGGGTGCACGAGATGGTGGTGTCAGGATGCAGCAGGGAATGGGATGCTGCTGGGAATGGGATGCTGCTGGGAATGGGATCCTGCTGGTGTTGGATGCCATCGAGCATCGCTTGGGCCCTGACTGCTCCTTGCCTCAGTTTCCCTTCCCCACCTCCGTCTATGTTGGATGCTCCTGGGGCTCTCTCTGCTTCTCCAAGGCCGATTCCTCTCCCCCACGGCACCAGCCCCCCCCATTGGCACCCCAAAGCTGGGGTTGGCACCCCAAAGCTGGGGTCGGCACCCAGGCTGCCTCACCATGAAGCCCCCAGCCAACAGCTGGAGCCCGAATGCCCTCTGGCTCCTCCAGAGCGCTGGATCCAGCTCCTGGAGCAACACCCCGCTCTCCTGGCTGCTCTGACCACCGAGCTGCGCTCCCACGTGTGCTGAAAGATTTATCCCTGGGTAGTTGGCTGAGTTTCTAATGAGAGCCAAGACGGATGCTCCACTCACCAGTTAATAGGCTGGGTCTTGGATTAGTCACACTAACTGGCATCAATGCGCTGATTTTCTTTTTATTGCACATTATAACTCATGCCTGGGGAGGCGAGATAGAGTGGAGCCTCGTGGCTCTGGGAAGATACGGCCGCGGCCGCTCGCTCAGAGCTCTGCCAGGTCTGCGCCCCAAAACGGGGCCCCAGGAGGGGTCTGCGCCCCAAAACGGGGCCCTCGTGGTCTGCGAGAGATGGAGAGAAGAAGGAGGGGGCAAAGCTGGGGTGCTGGGATGGGGTCTGCATCCTGGCATCCAGTTTTGGGTTCTTTCGGTGGCTTTGCCATCCTCTTTGCCACCCGAGGAGGAAGGAGGAGTGCTGATGGAGCCCACCCTGCATCTCCTGCAGCTTTTCCCGCTGGGTTTTGGGGCTGAGCCAGGCTTTAGGTGCTGGGGGGTCCCCTCGTCGCCCCCAGCCCCTGGGAACAGCAGGACTGGGACAGGCCTTGCCCCACAGCCCCCATCCAACGGGTGCAGCTGGACGCTGCCCCCTGGGTGCCCACTGCATCGCTGCGGGGTGCTGGGTGCAGCTCCAGCACCCCCAGCCCTGCGGGGCCGGAGGAGCTCCAGCAGCAGCCGCAGCAGCTCCGTGCTCATGCGAAGCTGTTATCTCCCCATCTAGTGACCGCAGCTCGCATAGCAAGGCGCGCGACGTGGCGCATGATTTGGGATGCTCCCAAATTATTTCAGAGCCGCAGAAACACCGGACAGAGCGAGAGCTCCAGGAAAGCTCCCCCCAAAACACAGACCCCGCGGGGCACCGCTCGGACGTGCCAGCAGGGCGGTGCCAGCCGCTCGCCGAAGCCGTGCGAAGGGTGGCCCACATCCCTGCGCGTCCCCATCTGGGGACACACGGGGCACCCCGAGGCGTCCCCGGTGCTGGTGGCCGCGGGCACGAGGCGGCTCGGACCGCAGCTGCCGGGGATTTGCCTCTGCTTCCCCCGCCCAGCCGCCGGCCGTGATTTACGGCGCCCGCCTCGATGCCGCCACGTGGCCACCGCCCCCGCGCCCCCGAACCCCGGTGGGATTTTGGTTTTATTTTTGTGTTGTGTGATGCACGCTTTGTTTTTTTTTTTTTGTTTTTTTTTTTCTGGCTTTAGGAAGAAAAATAGAGAGAAAGAAAGACGCGCTGCTCCGCTGTGATTTCAGGGTGTGCGTTTCTCTGCAGAGGGTGCAGCCGGGCCAGAGGCAATGGGCACGGGCTGGGGGTGCACTGGCAGCGCTGGCAACCCTGGGTTTGGGCTCCTCCACCCCAATTTCTTCTTTTTAGGGCAACGTGGGGATTGAGGCCGCGTTTTTGCTCTGTCTCCATTCAGCCAAACCCTCTTTGGCGACGCGCAGGCCCGGCGTCCCCACCCATCACCGTGGCATTGGGGCACCCCCCAAAACCAAGCCGTGACTCACTGCAGACAAAGGAAAAGTCGCGATTTCAGCCTCCCCATTCCCTCTGTGTCCCAATGAGGCACCTCGGGCTTCACACACCGGGAGCGGCCGGGGAAGAGGCACCAGGCTCCATCCCAGCGCTGCCGGGCCGGTGATTCACGTCGCCTTTTCTTCTTCCAGACACTTCCATCCCTTTCCTAACCCCTTTCCAAAGGCAGAACGCGGCTGATAATTGTTTTCATGTAAATTAGAGCCAATTAAACCAATGCAGAGTTTACTGAAAGGCAGACGGACTTTCCACGGAGCGAAACCTGTTTGGATTTCATCACACCGTTAATTACAGGTTAGCGCGGAGGCCAACGGGGCGATTGCGTGGCTGCACGTTGGGTGAACATTGGCCTGCTGCAGATTTATTTTCATTGTTTCTAGTTTTTTTTTTTTTTTTAATTTTCTGGGGAAAAAAAAAAAAAAAAGACAGAGGGCAAGCAGCCACAGGACCTCTCCTGCCTGCTCTGTACATCCTTGTGTGACCAACTGCAAACCATGGCACCCGAGGCAGGAACCAGCAGGGAAATTTGCTCTGGGTGCAGGGGCCATTTTTTGGCAGGAATGCAAGGGGGGGAATTGCTGTGCAGCCCCCGGTGCCTCGCAGAGCCCCAAAGGGAGGCAGAGCCTTGCCGACACATCTGCGAAATATGCAGGGAGCAAGCAGCAACAGGTTGGGGCTGCAGGCACCGCAGCGCCCGGCGCGCCCCGGCTGACGGGGAAAGGGGCCGGCAAGGTGTCCTCTCCCTGCGTCGTTGCTCAGGTTTCTCCCCCTTGGCACCCCCGTGTGGCTCTTGCAGATGATGCCCAGTGGAGGTCTTGGAGAATGTGGCGTGGGGCGAGCTCGTTGCTCGGCTTTGCTGCGCTGGTTCGGGTGCTGCAGCGGTGCAGGAGCCACGCCACGGCGGGGAAGCTCCGGTGGTGCAGAAGAAAACAACCCGGGGGTGTTTTCCCCCGCGCAAAAGCAAAGCTGAGATGGGGGTGCAGCAGCACAGCAAGGCGAGCGTGCTCCGGTGGTGCAGAAGCGGAGCTGGGGCGAGGACGGACGCAAGAGGGGAGCCCAGGCGCGGTGCCCAGCGTGCGACAGGCAGCGTGGAGACGGGCACGCTTCCCCGCTGCAGAGCAAAGCTGAAACGTGGCTGCTGCTGTGGGGCAAAGCGGCAACAAGCTGGGGGTGCCCTCCCCGTGCCAAAGCAGAGGGGAGCTGGGGAGGGTCCCTCAGCGCAGAACCAGGCCCGGCCCCGCGGCCTCGCCGCCTGCACAGACCCGACCACGGCTTCCCCTGCGGGCCCACGGAGCCTGGGCAGCGCCCTCCCCACGCAGCACGCTGCAGCCAGCGGNGCCCACGGAGCCCGGGCAGCGCCCTCCCCACGCAGCACGCTGCAGCCAGCGGAGCCCAGCGGGGTCCTGGCGCCCAGAAACGCGCCCTGCAGAGGCAAAGCCCTCTGCACCCCTGCAAACCCCGGCACAGCACCGTCACCCCAAAGCCCCGCTCCCCTCCTGCCCGCAGCGAGCCATTTTCCTTCCGAGCAGCAAATAAAATCTAACTCGCGGGGTTTGCTGCCTTTTTGTTACAGCGCGGGGGACTGCAGCCCTTTGTGGGTTTTATTTCTGCCCTTTCCTCTGT
>VXAV01004861.1:150086-177819 GCA_013399715.1 Alectura lathami | reverse complement strand
AAAAACAACATCCCCCCTCCCCCCCCCCCCCCAAAAAAAAAAAAAAAAAAAAAAAAGAACCAACAATAAAACCCTAAACTACAGCGTTCTTTACTGCTTAACCTTTGTTACCAGTGCCTTCTTTAGGAAATGAGGCATGGATTGTAATTCCTGTTTCACTGGTTTGCAAAAATGAAGACAGAGGAGAAAGCCTTCTTGTGGTGGAGTTAGACTCAGCAGCTAGAAACTGAGCTGTTTGTACGGGAATGAGGGTAGGAGTCTGGAAAGCACTAAAAAGCCTTGTTATGGGAGCCACAAATGATCTACAGGGTCGATGAAAGGCAGCTAAGGAGCATTGCTCCTCTTGTGGTGCCAGCACAATTCCATCCTATAGGTTCCTTGAGCAGATTCCCCTCCGGCTAGCACTCTGCTCTCCTGCCTGCCTTCAGCCAAACAAGTCTTCAGATAGACTTTGCTTTGCCTACTCACTGCCTTGCCACTATAACATGTCTTTCCTCTAAGCATGACAGTTTGAGTTCACCCTTTTAAAATAAAGTCAGAGCTATTCAGGATGCTCCAGTTGTGCTTTCACAAGTGCTGTACACAACAGCACTGAGGTCTGCACAGCAGCTTTGAACCTCCTTTCCCAGTAGGTCCTGGGATGACATTGTTGCACAGATAATTACTTGTGTTATAGATATCCCTTATACCCACACTTTCTTCTCTTCCATTATCTCCAAACCATAATTTCTACTTTTTAGTGAAACCTTTTCTTTTATTCTCTTGGTGCTAATTGTTGTACCACGCATTATTTTATTCAACCCTTTTCAGCTCTTAAACTCAGGCATTTTGTTGTTTTTGATAATTTTGAATTCTTCCATCTGCAATGTCTTTATCTCTCGGATCTACAGCAATCATCAAATCCCTCCTCTTCCTTTAGTCATAACTGTTTAGGAAAATATATCTTTTGTAAAAGAGTCACAATGGCTCACCTTTGAACTGCATTAGAAACTTTTTATTCCCGTCCGTTAGTCCTTCTCCCTTCAAAACCGGTTGTGGTCTCCACCCCATCCTCAGACTGGTGCTTACTCACCTTCACAGCTTTCAAGCAAATCGTCTGTTTCAGGATGTTACTGGATAAATAAGGTGCCAGGCATGATGCTAGCAAATAGATCAGTGAGGTTCTGGGACAAAAGATTTCTCCTATTTTGCTTTTCCAGGAAAAAGTTTTCTGTCAGTGAGTGTGGGGAGGAGATATGGGAGGAAAGCAGCCACAGCTGCTGTCAGGTAACACAGAATCACACAGATCTCCAGAGTTCCCCCAGTTCCACCCCCCTAAAGCTGTTCCCCAGAGGAGACAGCACAGGAAAGTGTCCAGGCGGGTTTGGATCTCTCCAGAAGGAGACTCCACCACCTCTGGGCAGCGTGTGCCAGGGCTCTGTCACCTCCCAGCACAGAAGTTCTTGCTCCTGCTCACATGCAACTCCCTGGGTTCCAGCTTGTGCCTGTTGCCCATTGTCCTGTCACTGTTTGCAGTGCCCCCCAGGGTCCCACTGTCCCTCTTGGCCCCCAGGGCACACTGCTGGCTCGTGGTCAGCCTGGTGGCCCTCTCTCAGAGCTCCTGCCCAGCAGCTCAGCCCCAGCCTGCGCTGATGGGTGTGGATGTTCCCCCCCAGGTGCAGGACCCTACACCTGCCCTTGTTGAGCCTCATCAGGTTCCTCTCTGCCCAGATCTCAGCCTGTCCAGGTCCTGCTGAATGGCAGCACAGTCACCAGTGGGGTTCATCCTACTCGGTGTTCAATGTCCATGGTGCAGATTAAAGACTCAACAGAGCTGTCTCGAAACCCTTGTGCTCAGGAGGGAGAGCTGCTCTGGTACAGTGCATGCAAGGAAGAAATATCGTGTTAAACCTTCATCTTGCTATCAGCTTCTGAACACCTCAGCCCCCCGTGGAGACCACTCACTTTCTCAGCAGACTTCTGCCATGGCTTTGCAGACCTGACAACGAGCCTCAAGATTCCATCTTTCCAGAGATCTTCAAAGAGCAAAGTCGTCAGGACACCAGCTCTGGAACCACTGTGCCACCTGCTGATTTTGATGCGATGCCAGAGATTGGTCCATTACCCTCATTGTAGGCACCAAGGCCGCAGCTGCTGGGAATAACTGTTCCAGGTTAAGTCTTAGCAAATATCTCGGCCGGTGCACATCTTAAAGCTGACTTAATAACTCTAAGAAAATAAAAACAAAACCCACAGCAACCAGCCAGGCATTACTGATATACAGGACATGGAGAGGGAGATGGCTGCTCAACACGTCTGCTGCTAGCTGGGTGCATGAGTCCATGGGGTTGGCTGTGTGGCCAGCTAGCCCAGCCGGGATTCAACTAAGAAAATGTAGAACTGAAACAGCCGAAATTCAGAATATCGTGAGGTTACAGGCAGAGAAATTCTTTGCCTAGTCCATCCAGTGTCACTGCCTTGATCTGAATTCAGCCTTATCTGTCACCTTGGTGATTTTTCGCATGAGCCAATTGCCATTTTACTGGTTAGGAGAATTAATTGTGTCATCCCATTTTTCAGATTCTTCCTCCAGTTCCCCCCTCTGAACGAGGGACTTTACAAACCCACAGGCTTTATTGATGCCCATTGCAAATAAACACAATGCCTGTAAAACTTGCACTATTGTTTTATGTTTTTGGTATCTCAGTGTCTCAGTGTTGTGCAGCTGGGAGTTGTCTGTGTCCTCCTACTGCAACTGACACTGGGGCCCCAGATAAACTTTCCCACAAGGCTCAGTAGCCCTAGAAAGAGATGAAAACATTAATGTCTGTGTGTCAAATGCAGGCAAAATGCTTCTTGCGGAGCCAACTTATAGGGTCAGAAATCCCTTGCTAAAGGTGAGCTGAAAGCTAAGGAAGACTTACTGAATTTCTCAGAGCACCACATTTTCTTTAATTGACATTTTCTCCATGCTGACATCTTTCTGAGGGCTCAAACAACAAAAGAACTTTCCTAAATCTCTTGTCTCTTATAATAAAAAGTCTTTCAGACACAGGCTGAATTGTGTTTTCTCACACCAGGTGGAAAGGAGGCAGACACCAGGGTAAGAGTTTATATTTTCTAGTTCCTTGGATGCTTTCCTTCCGGGGCTGGATTCTTAGCATTGCATTAACGAATCCCACTCCCAGGCAGAATTGTCTCACCAGCCTCGTTTATGTGCTGCGAGATAAGGGAATGACTTTGGCTGGTTGTCAGTTAATACCCCCGCTGCTGATGAATTCGTGCCACTGGCACTGGCAGCAGGGAGTTGGCACTTTCCTGAGCACCTGCTGTCAACAGGAGGTGGAGGACAGAGAGTTTCTGCAACATCCGTGCTACAGAGCAAGCAGGCCCCGGGTTCTGTACCCACCTGCTGAGGGTGGGCACTAAGAAATGGGCATTTCTAAAAGGAAAAGGAAAAAAGAGAAAGAGGGAGAAGAGGGGAGAGGAGAGGTTCAGGGCAGGATGTCCCCATGGCCTCCACCCAGGTCAGGCCATCCTACCATATACACGAGAGCTGTAATTATTCAGGTTGAACACTTGCGAGAGAATAACTTTTTAAATTTCTTTTATTTACTCTTTTTTTTTTTTTTTCAATGAACGAATGATAAAAAAAAAAAAAATCCAGGAAGTGGAATTTGGAGTGTTCCCTTTCCTGCTTGCGTAGCAGCCACAAGGCTTTGAAGACTTCAGGAGGGGAAATAAATGAATGCGTTTCTCCAAGCCTCACTCCTTGCACAACCCTTTCACTGTTCTGGGGTACTGAAATGAGCTCAGCCCAAGGGTCAGGGTGGGTTTCATTGAAAATGGGCAGCCCCTCCCAGGGTTTGGCAATGCAAACCCGTTAGTTGTGGGAGACACAGGACCTCACTGTGAACAGATGTGGCTTTGGGGAAGTCTCTTTCTGGCTGCTTGTTTTGGGGACAGAAAATCCCTTTGTTTAGTCCTTGCTGAGCAGGAGGTAGATCTGCTAACAGATGAGGAAAGAGAGAACACATGGAAGGGGAAGGAAATGTGAGTGCATGCTCTGTACATGCAGAGGATAATCTGAACTCAGGCATAAAAGTAGCACTAGTTGTTTTTTTTTTTTTTAAGACTAACCCTTAACCCATCAAATCCACCCCAAGAACATATCTCTATCTTGTTCTTTCTCCTTTACTTCTCACAAAATCTCAGAATTACAGGAGCTGGAAGGGACCTCTAGAGGTCATCTAGTCCAACCCCCAAGGAATAATCAGAAGAAATATATAATAATCATGAATCTTTTTGAACTTCCATAGCATCTGTGTAGTGGTGATACTCTTCCCAACAGGTACTTGCACCAGCCCTAGAAGGTGTGTGCTGCAAAGGGACTGAAACAAATTCTTCAGTAAAGAATTTGGTGTTCTACAAAGCAGAATATAATGCTGTGCAGAAGGCTGGCCTCAGAGACCTCAGAAAAGCCACTGAAATATAAGCTCATGGCTGGAATATGCGAATTTCCACACATTCCACAGTTGAGATGTTGGACATCCAGCAAAACATCGGGCAAACCATGCTCATACAGTGGGGGATGCTGCCTGGGAAGCAGCAAGCAAAAAGGATTTGGGGTTGAATTGTCAAGTCCCGATGCCCAATGGGATGCTGTGGCCAAGCAGCTGACAAGTTTTGTGTGTGCGAGGTGGGGCAGCTTGGGTAGGAGGTGGGATCCGGCTGGTGACCTAGGGCTGTGTTGGTCATCTTCGCTCCCAGAAGAGGAGGTCTGGAAAGGGAGATCTCAGATACAAACCCATCAGGCAGAGAGCTCTGCTCTGAGCCTTCTCCGGCCTTCACTGCCTTGACAAATGTGTTGCCTCCTGACCAGCAGCCTAAGACTGACTGATTGCAAGTATCTTGATCACTGAGGCCTCCCAGTGCCGAAATCCCAGGGGCTGTGTTTGTGCTACGCACAGTCCCAAACCCTCTGGTTTGCCAGTCACCGTATCCATTATAATGAAGTCCTCTATAGGAGCGAAGCCAAAGCAGAAATACTTCCATTTATCCTGCTTGAGCCATCTGGACAGAGGCAGGGCTATGTAATGTAGGAGTGTAGGTGTGCTGAGTCAGCCAGAACATCCATCTAACCCCGTGCCTTGCGTCTGACCATGGCCAGAAACAGAATCCTAGGGAAAGGCAGAAGAACAGAGCCTTCAGTCAAGCGCAAACAGGATCCTCCCAGTCCTGAGGCATGTTGTCTTAAATGCTTCCCCAGCTGAGTGTTGCCTCTACGCATTTAGCAATTCTCAGTTAATTTCTCCTCCATTAATTTGTCTGGTCTCCCTGTGAGCCTGCATAAACTGTCAGCATCTGCATGACCCTGCGGCAAGGAGATGCATGGCTCAGATGGGAGGTGCCATCTCCATAGAACACTCTCACATACGTGGCCCTCACTGCCAGCCTTCACTGCATCCTCTCATGCATCCCAATTGCTTCCTGGGAATGATACGGGTGTTCCAAGCCAGGTCTGGCACACAGCGTCTTCGGCTTGCACAGAGCCCTCTCTGCAGGGATGTCCTTATTCCTCAGCCTCCCAACAGCAGGCTCAGCAGGGGCAGATTCACCACACAAAGTATTATCAAGTCCAACAGTAGTGTTAGCCTGTTTTGGCATTAAAAATTCCAAGAAAATGCAGGGCCTATAGTTTCAGAGTTGGTGCACTGTTAATGCTGTGTTTCTAAACAGGACTTTAAAGGAGTTAGAAGAGGACTGAGATAACAAACACTGTGGGATTTCAGCAAGGGGTAAGTATTTTATTCTTGTGGGAAACAAGTGGCTTTTCCCTCTAATCTTTTCCACCCCTAAGCTAGATGAAAGAGTGCATTACATCTTGCAATAAGGGGAAATATTTCTGAAGGTCTCCCTCCACGAAGAAGATAATCCTCTGCAGTTTCTGGTTTGTTGTTTACTTTTATTTCCTATTTAATTGGAGCCTTTCTATTAAAAAATTAAAAGGTTTTATTTATTTATTTACTTATTTTTGAGAAAAGGCTATCTTTGGTCATAACAAGCCTTGCTGAACATTTTGGGAGTTGCTCAGAGCTCTGAGATTTTATGCAGTATCTCTTTTTGCATTGAGTTCCTTTATTAGCAATTTGCTCTTTGCTCTTCTGTCTCGTAAATGCATCTGCAGCCCTCTCTGCCAGGCTTGGAAATACATCAGATCTGATGGACAACCTGCAGAACAGAAAGCAGAAGACGGACAGAAGGCTCCCATGAGGTGCACCATGTCAGTGGGCTCTCATCAGCCGAGCATCTCCCTGGCAGCAGCCCTTGCCTCTTCACTCCTCCAGCCGTGTTTGTCAGCACCATGCCTTGAAGTGTGGGACCAGACACCAAGGATGAGTGATGAAACGAGGCAAGACTGACAAGAAGTGAGGAGCTGGGAGGGTGCTTTCCTATTTGAATAGGAAGGGTTCAACAGAAGAGGAGAGGCCAACAAAAGGGGAGCTGTCAGGGATCAGGGCTAGTCAGAAAATTCCTTTAGCCCAGGGTCATCCACGGTTCAAGCACCTGGGCTATGTGCAGAGGTGGACATCTGATTGGGAAACGCCCTCTGTGCTGTCACCCTCATGGACAGATTGAGTGTTGGGAAGGCAACCTGCTCTGCACAGCCAACATGAGTAAATAAGGCTGCAGTGTTGGGAATCAACCCCGAGTGCTGCAGGAAAGCCAGGAGGCACCTGGCCATGCTTGCAAGATCTTCAAAAGCTGTCGGGACATGGTCCTGGGCAACTGGTTCTAAGTTGACCCTGCTTAAGCATGTGGCTTGGTCATGATGACTTCCAAAGGTCCTTCCCAACCTCAAAAATTCAGTGATTCTGTAATCTGCTGCTTTTTGCAAGGGTTCAGTCCCCACCACTTAAATATGGGACAGATCTTCCACTGACAGGCATTGGGTGCCTCCACCGGGTTTGGTTTCAGGTTATATCTAGCAAAGCCAAGTTTTTAACTGCATCGGAGAAGCCAACCCTCGGCACCAGAGGAAGCCGAAGGGCAGTTCCTGCCCATGCCAAGGAGAGGAGGAGCGGCCTTCGTGAGGAGAGAGTGTGCAAGAACTGCTGCAGAGCAGGGCAATTCAGTAGCTGTTTCTCCCGGATCACGTTATTGGGGTATCGATAGCAAGGCTAATGGCCCTACAGTTCCAGGTTCCATGTGCAAGACTTTTGTAGCCTCTGCTGAGAGGCAGTTACTTTTACTCTCGTTGGCAAATCATTGTTTGCTTCTCATGTTTCGAAATGCAGCTGGGTTCCAGCCTTTCCTCACCAACCAGCGGAGCCGAGTGAATCCATGCCCATGTGCTGCTCTTTAGCAACACAAACAGCACAGCCAGATTCCACTTAGCGGGGTTTGCTAACCGTTCAAGCACGCAAGGCTTGGCTACAAGCATGCCAGCTTGCTTCTGACGGCACTTTGAGCCGAGAGTGCAGCGGGGGAGTCACAGGCGGGTTAAAAGGTGGCTGAACGCTTGAGGAGTATCCCAAAACAAGCTTGATTCTTGCATCAAGGTCAGGTGTGTCATTTATCTTCTCAGTGTGATCAGTTTCCCTTTCTCCATTCCACTCACTGTTCTGGAGGCAACTGTTGACTCTTGTAAACCCTGTTTCATTCCGTCTGCCTTTCCCAAGTCTATCAGCAGCACCAGGTTGCATTTGTCCAGCCTAAAGGGCAGTCTGTTGCAGTAAAAACTCTGAGAACCCAAATGGGAGATCAAGTTATGAAGCTAGAGCTGAAAGGCTACAGCCCTGAGAAGATATGCACAGATGACTGTGCTGAGCTTGGAGGGATCACGTTCACCCATTTTGAGCTGCACTCAGTCGCAGAATCATCATGTAATTATAGACTAGCCCAAGTTGGCAGGCACCCACATGGATCACTGAGTCCAGCTCCTGGCTCCTCACAGAACTACCCAAGAACCAAACCATATGTCTGAGAGTGCTGTCTAAATGCTTCTTGAACTCCAGCAATGTCGTGACGACTTCCCCAGGGAGCCTAAAAAGTACAGCTTGAGTGGTGTACTAAAGCCTCTCTTGCTCAGCTGCTTGTTGCAGCTCGGAAGGTGGAAACTCGTTCCTCCTTGTGGGTCTGTCCTCAGCTCTGGGAAGAAGAGACGAAACACGGCATCCAGTGGATGAGTACCAGTTGCTGTTATTGCTGGACTTCACATACTTAAGTCCTGCACTACATCAGTAAGTCCCAGGTGCCTTTCTAGGCTGGCAGATCTTCTGTGCAGAACTCCAATGGTAGCATCTTGGTATGTGCATTGGACTTACGGTCCAACCAGCGCTGCAGATATTATTTTTGAAGTCTTTTACACAATTAAACTACAAAGCTTAGACACATCTTAGAGGTGAAACCCAAGCTAAAGGCAACACCCTGTTGCAGCAGAGTTGTAGCAGAGGTGTTACAGTGAGAGGTAAATGCTATATTTTAGCCAAATAGGCAAAGAGATATTATTCAAGGAAGAGATCTGTGAAACATGAGCCGAAGTTTGAATTTTGAACAGAAGGAAACAGAGGTGAAGGAAGAAATTTAGAGGAAGCAATGGCAGAGCACTAAGCCAGTCCAGACTTTTGGTTCACTTTACACAGGTATGAAATTTGAGGTCTGGTGGCTACACTTAGATCCAGCTCCCGAGAAACTGCATTTTGAGTGCTGGAGCTGCCTAGAGAAGAGTTTCTCCCTGCTGGGAAGTGAGTAGGGCTCAGAGGAGAGGAGGGGACCTGGGAGAAGCCACTCCTTTTTGTTTTCAAGTCTGGTCTAAGGGTCAGGCTGCTGATGGAGTGGTGAGGGATGGCTGACTCATCAGGCTTTGTGCTGTTTCGCAGAAGCCATGCAAAGCTCCTGACACCCTCTGATTTCACATTACATAAAGTAGATACACCCTAGTGCCAGATGTGCTATACCACATGCCTCTTTAGCAGAATCCTTCGTCTCTCCAAACCATGTCATGTTTGTGTAGACTCTCAAGAACCAATTATGCAATCTTTCCCATTCTCTCTAGCCAGCAAACATCCAATTAAAATGTGCAGTTACCATGGTTTCTTCCTCATCAACCTAGGTAACTTAGATGTGAAGTCTGGGTTTGTGGAAAAAAAAAAAAAAAATCTGGTTAGGAAATGTACTCATTATGCTGATGGCCTTAAAACGTTCTGTTCAGCCCACTTTGTATTTTGTTTTTTTAATGGTATTCTTTTGTTGTTTGGGGTTTTGTTTCTGTTTATTTGTTTTTTTAAGTACTCAAATACATGGAAAGGGAAGAGCTTGGGAATGGTTTGCCATTACAAATACATTGTATTCAGAGTAAATTTAAGCAGCCAGAGAGGAGAACTGGAGCTGGGGAGTGTCTACTGGAGTATATGAACGTGCTGTTGGAAATAACTCATTGTTGGTAAAAGCTGGGTTTAATTGTAGTCTCTTAAAATCCCCGAAAGTCATATAAAGAAAAGAGATGTACAATAAAGTATGTCTTTTAGGATGGAGTTGAAAATGAATGTTGAGCTTATAAACAAACTGGAGTTTCTTGAACTGGGTTACAAAACCATTCTCCAATGCATGACTTTTGTCATGCTGCATGTCCAAACATCCTGCATTTTGGGTTCCCTCCAACGCAGAACAAAAGTGGACCCAAACACCTGGCTCCATGCAATACCATAGGCATCAGGCAATGCAATGGAAATAATTTCTCCAATTTTCCCCTCTGGGAGAGCAGGAGGCGCTGCGGGCAGGTTACAGCAGCTGCAGCAATGGAAAGCAGAATGTGTCAGTAATAGAGTGAAGTAAAGCTCAGCTGAATCCCATGACATGTTGAGACAGTGCAAACCTTCCTGGGTTGTGATAGACACCAACAACAGAGTTCACATCTCTCCAGGCCATCACCTCAGATGTTATTCCTTTGCCAGCCTAAGGGAACGCATAGGGGAAAATGGTTAAGACTCACTGAAATGTTAGTAGGTCTGCAGAGAGTAGCAGTTTATCATAAATAATTTCCAACAAGTACATAATAATGATGGCTGACCATAACATTATCTGCAAGTACTTGCGGTATGAACTACAGAGCAACATGTTTTGGATTTGGCTTAGAAGGCAGTGCCTTTTCCACACCATGAAATGGTGCGTCCTGACTGTATTTCTTCCCTTCTCTGCCAGATTATGTAGAATGGAAACCTGGGCACAGAAACAGGAAGGGGGCAGTACTAGGCTATCGCAGATAAGAGCTGGGTGCCTAGCCCAACGTGAGTGTGGACCTGCTGCTTAATGGAGATTGGTCTGATGGAAACAGTGCTGTTATGCTCTGGGAGATCACAGCTATGGGAATGCACACGGGATCAAAGCCATACCTTGCAAAGATGCTGCCAGTGGACTGCAATGATCCTCTGGTTTTATTCCTCTGCAGAGAGGAAACTGGCTTTTCTGACTTCCCAAATTAGGGGAAAACCAAAAACAACAGGTTGAAGTCTGCACCATAGCAAATAAATGCAGGACTGAGAAAGCTCCTCTGGAAGCTCCTCTGGAAGGCAAGGCATGTCCCGGACTTGCCTCCACCATCCCACTGGAAAGGGATCGGGGCTATCAGCTCTCCCATTTTGATAGGGTCTCTGGTAAGTTCAATCTGCGCAGTTTCAGCTCATGAGATCATCTGCTTCCCGAAGGTTGGATGGAACAACATTTCACCACTGATGGAAACCTCAAAGCAAAGCAAATCCACTGAAGCCATAATTATGTCTTTATTGTCCAGGGCCAAGCTCTGTGCGGCCTGGCAACGTGCCTTTCATTCTGCAGAGACGGTTACATTTATACTACATTACACATTGTGGGCTGGGGTTGGTAGTGCCGTTGTAATTCAGCAAGGGACATCTCCATTCAGATCACTCACTTGGCAGTGTTCGCCACAGCGCTGTGAGGGCCATGTGTATGCAGATCCCATAAAGAAGGACTTTGTTGCCTTTCTCCCAAGCAAGTCCCTCCTGGCCACCACATGGAGTGATGTAAAAGGGCTTTGTGTTGCCTGTCAGCAAGAATGCTCCAGCTGAGACAGAAAAGGGCATGGACGAGGTGCGTGCACACAGACAGGCAGCAGAGAGGGAGCAGTGCAAAGGTGATGGCTATTTGGGCTGGTGAAGCAGCATAGGGTTGGAGTGTGACCTGTGAAAAAGAAGTTTTAGAAGTGGTACGATCTAGGTGGAAGAGCTGGAGGAAGGGAGATGGATTTCCTGATGAGAAAGCCTTCTCAGAAAGGATGGAGAAGGATGAAGTCCATGTGGGTGGTGTGATGGCAGCAGCAGATATGGGGTGTGAGCCAGGGCCAGCTGAGTGATTGATATCATTGGGGACTTCAAGGGAGTCCAGAGCTCAGGTTTGTGGTGGGGTAGGATGGGGAGGGAGGAAAGCTGATGGCAGGTGGGAGATCATTAACGTGCTCAGGTGTGGACAAGAGGGAATCTGATGGGGATGGCTGGAGAGGGGAGAGGGGAAGAGGTCTTGAGTGAAACATGACGGGCAGAGTAGAAGGAGGGCTGCTTGTTACATGTAGGAGAACAAGTGAGAAGAGCTGAAGATAAAATCCAGAGAGGGTGAGACAAGGGAAGAGAGGAGAAGGGTTAGAGAGAGGCTGTGGCATATGTAACAGCAGAGAAGAGACAGAGGAGAGGGGATTTTATGAAAAGGCCCTCAAAGAGGAGAGAGGATGGGTGAGAGATACCTGTGGAGATAGGAGGAAAAGTGATGAGGAACAGGCAGAGCTGAAGTTGAAGGGGGCTAGGATAACAGAGAACGAGACAAGTAGGGAGCTGGAGAAGGGTGTGTGTTTAAACAGACAGCATGGGGTGGGATACGAGGAGAGCAGATGGGCTGCTGCAGAACCACTATGAACATGGTACCTCCAAGTTCTCTCCCTCCTGCAAAACTGTTGAGAGAAGTCCTGCCCTTGGGACAGGGGCTGTCCTTTCTGCTCTATTCTAGAGTGTTTCCACTAGCACATATCATGACACAGCTTCCCACTATGTCTAGCCTAGTTCTTCCCTCTCCTGGAGATCCTGGAGATTTCCTCCAAAGTCAGGACAATGCCAATGGACTCTTTGGACTCTTGAATTGTTTGGCACTGACCTGTCCAAACCCATCCCTCACCCACCCTACGTGTGTTTCAAAACTCCAGCACAAGTAAATCTCAGGATCTTTTTTTTTTTTTTTAATCTGTTCAATATCTCCTAGCACACTGATTTTTGGCAAAGAAGTTGGCAAAAAACAGGTGATGAGCTTCATAAAGGCATGTAAAGAGCTCAGAGTACTCATGACCACAAGGAATTCCATCAGCAGGAGTGGCAAAAAACCTTTCAGTGAGGTCAGTGAGGGATCTGTGGTTTGCCCCAGCTACAGGGGAAGTCCAAGATGTGACGAAGCTGATGTGATTTGACAACTCCCATGTGTCTTGGCTATGATCAAAAGGCTGCAAGATGGTGGTGGTGGGTGGATCATATAACAGCAGAAGATGTTGGGCTGTACTAGTGAAGGAGGGCTGAGAAACAGGAACAGGCTTAGTTAGAGGAGTATGCAAAGTTTGATGCCATGAACCATTGGCAGACGCGTGTCTGTCGCTACGCATTGAATAAATACTTGAATTCCAAAGTAAATGTTGACCCAAGCTAAGAATAGTATGTCAGCCTAATCCTCAGACACCAGTGGTAAAGGGAAGGAGAACACCACGCAAACCACACCAAATATTTAGTGTGGACAGCATCCCTGCTAATAATCACATATCATTGTGCTGTTTCTATGAAATGTGTTTCTTCCCCACAGCACAGGCTATCCCAGCCTCCCGCCCTGGGAGGGGTGAACAGAAGCAGATTCGACTCTATGGGCAGCAGTAGCCCATGAAAGTCCCCAGGCTCCTCAGTGCATCTTGGCCATACTTTGACTTCGTGTCAGGAGACAGTGCCATGACTAGCTGTGTTTCTAAGGCAGATGCAGGTTTGCAGGTATGGGAGGAGACAACGTGCCCTGTAGCTCATCCTCCAGTGGGGTGTGTTAAGGGAAGAGCCAAGGGTGTACTCTAAAGAACACTGGGGCATGGCTTGGACATGCTTCAGTCCTGTAACATAGACATGGCCAGAGTGACAGCAGTAGGGAAAAGCCCTTTCATGGGAAGATGTTGGAGTCAGCAAGTCTGCTTAGGATGAAGAAGTAATGGTTAGCTTTTGGGTTCCAAGAAAACACATGGGTCAATGGCAAATTGTATTTAGGCGGGACAAGGCTAGTTTACTCATCAGGCTGGGTCTCAGGGGCTCTGCCAAAGCTCTCTCATGAATCATTTCACCATGTGTTAGCTCAGTGGAATAGCAACTGCCTCTTTCAGCAATGTTGTCAACATTTCTACATGTGCATGTTGTGCTGTGAAGAAAAATTCATGACAGCAGTCATGGAAAGAAATAGATCCCTTGGTGTGATTGTAAGGTGGCAGAACTAAATAAAAGGATGGGAAATTTAGGCACTGGAGAGAGTTGTTTCAGGATATACCTGAGATGAGGAGGAAACACCTGCTGCAAAGTACTCAGAATGGCATCATTTGAAGGAAAACCCAGGGAGAGGATCCCTGCATAAGTATCCCGTGTTATCCTGCAGATATCCAGATACTACTGGAGTCCTCTCCATCGAGTCTTGAATAGAACATAATGAATAAAACGGCCTCCCTTCTCCGGGCCATTCTACTTCATTTAATCACTAGGGAAGTACCCTTCCCATCCCTGGCTCTATCTAGGCATGGCAGGGAGGTTTCTCTAGATACATAAAATGTTTTAAGCAACATAAATTCATTTTGTCACATTAAGAGTACATTATTTCTGATTATCTTGGCTCTTCCACATTTAGGGAGAAGATAAATTAGCATCCTGAGTTGCCATGGTAAATAATATAGCTGCACCTCTGCGTAATGCCACTCTGCAAATACTTTAATACTGAATGGCTGTAATTTTTCTTTGGAGTCTGGAAAATATATTCTGAGACTAACTAAAGAGTAGCTGATGAAAGTAATTTTGCAGCAGTCTCTTAAGTATCCCCTAACCCGTCCAGTCAGGCACAAAACAGAAAAATAAGAAAACTTATAGTTCGATTTTTTTTTTTTTTTTAAGTATCTTGAAACAGAAATTGGATTCAGGATGTGCTATCAATGCACTTACTGGGGATGTGGGTTTGCTAGTGATTAATGGCAGGAGTGCCTTCAGCATGCATCTCTGTTATTTATTCAGTATGGACTGTGGGATAAGAGCAGCACACGGCAGAGAAGTTTCAGCTCTCAGTGCAGTCAGTAACTCTCAGGAGTGATGCTGCTTCAGGGGAAGTGTTGAACATGGTAAATAGCTTTGGAAAACTAACTCCTTCCAGGACTCCTATTCCTTTCCCTGATGCCATCTCCCTGACTTCTCCTCCATCCCATTCTCCCCACAGTCTGAACAGAAACTCTGTGGTGACAGGACAGCATGAAGCATCCTCTCTGGCAGGGCAGAACACAGATCCACAAATCAGCTCTCGCTTGGTGTGCAATCTGGCCATGCTTAGGTGATGGCAGTGAAGGAGCTGGAGAGAGCACCTGCTCAAGGCTATAGGATTGTAGAATTGGTCTTGGTTTGCAGGCACTACCTCCATCCTGGTGTGAAAGCATAGAAGGAGAGAAGGGCTGGAGAAAGGCAGAGGGGAAAGGAGCTTCTGTCTTCTCAGAATCAGGTAGAATTAGCACACATCCCTGTAGCCGCAGCAGAGCTGGGCTGAAGTTTTGTCCTAGCACATTCTACAGCGGAGGAGATCAGCCTCAGCCAGGTCCTCAGGTTATATTCTAGACCAATAGTGACCATAAACGCACTGGAAGGAATGTACTTAGTCTTTACCAAAGATATTGATTAGCCAACCAGCATCCTGAAGGGGTGGATTCTGGATTAAACTCGGATTCACTGGAGAGCATTAACAAAGGTAAATACAGGAAATCTTCCTAAAATCTTCCAGCTCCCCATTGGATTAGACTCCTCTGAATGTTTATGTTGGGGCTCTGAAGATTCTGACCCCAAAGCCCAGTGCATTTGGAATATATTCAGTGCCTTGTCCTGTTGCTGAAATCAGCATCTCACAATAGGGTAAAAGAGAGGCAGGTGCTGGCTTTTTATCTCTCCTGCATTTTTGCACACATTTCCTCATGATTTCAGCACAAAGCTCAAACATGAGCTAGGGGGCTGAGAAGGGTGGGAGACTGAGGAGGAAGAGGTATAGAGCAGATGTTTTCCTGTGACAAAATACCAGTGGTACGTCTTGGAATAACATGTTGAGACACCACTTTCTTCAGGACCTTTCTCATTCATTCACAGGCCCAGAATACATGGTGTGCTTCAACCACCAGGCAGGCTTGTACTGTCAAGTTTTCATTCCTCCCTGTGGTTTTGGTGGCTGAGAAAGCTGGAAATCAGGATTACTGGATATTCTCCTACCCAGCTCCATGTTCCTGGGCTCATCTTCTGTGATGCGAGTGTCCACAGTGCTACAAAAGCCACAGAGCTGGTCAGGGGCACCTTGTCCTCTTTGGAGGAACACAGCTGGGTGTTTGGGACCTGAAGGGTAAAGCATGGGGAGGAAAAAGAAAGCTTTCTCACGAACACATGAATCAAGAAGTGATTCTCTTCCTTTTCCCATCTCAGAGCAGCAGACTGCTGTGGATTGCAAACAAAATCTCTCTGAGTGTATTTCTCATGTTGACAAGACCTCTCCTCCTGAAGCCCTCATCCCACCCCAAAGCCATCCCTGCAATGTTATAGATACACCAAGAAGAGAAGGTCACCAGAGCTGCAGACGGCAACATGGCAGTCCCCAGTTGCAGGGGTTATTTGCTGCAGAGATGGTTTTAAGGCAGGTTTTCATTATGTGGAAAGTGTGTATCCAAGCCATCCTGCAGGGTGGCGTGGTGCCTGTATTTACAGTGTTGGCAGCTTTCAATAGCAATCTATTTTTAATGAAACCAAGCTGGAATGTGGTGCCTAAACCCTTGATTTAAGGCAGATTTCTAAAGGGAAGATTTACGCAAATTTGCTTGATTGGAAATTAATTATTGCAACAGTCAAGTTCAGCTCAAATAATCTTGCAGAGACAGCCACAGGAGTCGGATAATTCATGTCGGAGAGAAGACATGAATTTACATTCCTTACATTTCCATTTGGAAGTTTTCCTAATTCTGGAGTAAGCAGGAGGCATCGCAAAGAAAGCAAAGGGCCGGGGGGACTGGTAGTGGGTTGATTCATTCCCCAAAGCCCCCCTGTGAGAGGCATTGTGTGTGAGTTATGGCCAACCTGGTTTCGCTGCAGACTCATTCGATGTGCCAGCACTGCAGGATGCTCCCGTGAAGCCAAAGAGAGTGGGTGGGACCAGGTGTGAAAGAGAGGATGTGTCTTGTTCCTGGTGAATGAGGGGCTATCATTTGCAAGGTTTTGTTGATTTTTTTTTTTTTTTTTAAATAGATTTGCTCAATTTTAGCTTTGCAGTGGGGAGACAAATTTAGGGAATGGGAGAGGAATGGAATCAGTGCCAGGAGTCAACAAATAATGGGGATACTCGATGTTTAAAGTCACCCTGTATTACTGGGTTTTCTTTAGCAACTTAAATTCATTATTTCTCATTTAGTTGCATTTCGGTGCTTAAAGTATAACAGCAAACCAGCAGTCTGGTATGCCCTCAGAGATGTGAGTCCCTCACCTTCTGGTAGGGCATGCCAACCTGGTATTGCATTTATTTATGGCAAGATGGGGACACGGGGCTCTGTCCTCCATCAACATGTTTCATGATGAGCACAGTGCCATTCTCTCACTCCCGCATCATGACCAGTGGTCCCCAGTACTCACTGACTGGTGTACCCACGACATCACCTCTGGGACAGGTTTAATTGCCAGTGAGCATCTACAAAAAGCTTGGAGGTTAGCTCAATGGGGGAAGATTCTGATTTGGTTTTTTGTGAGGATCCAAATCTGCTCCTATTTTCAAGGTCTGGATTTGGGCATTATTGCATCTGGATCTGATGCAGAAGGGAGGTGGCAGGGAGCAAAGAGTGGGGAGAATGGCATCAGGTTGGGAAACCCAGCGACGCCTTGGCAGGACGCCTGCTCCCAGCCCGTCTCGCACAGTTGGGAGTGATTAACGAGATGAAGTTCTCCTCCTTCCCCCGCCGCATCCCGCGGGGCTGTCCGGGTTGGCGGAGACAGTGGTTTGGGTTTCTCTTGTTCCCTCGGCTGAAATGCAGCTCCGGTGACGAAGAGGGAGGCTCTTGCTAGATTACTTCTGCTGTTTCCAGCAGTGTCTGTACCTCCTCCTCATCTCCGTTGCCTCCAGGGCTTCAAGTCTGGTTTCCCTGCCTTCAGCTCTGCGCTGCACTTCAGGAAACAGCCAAAGATGGGAAGGATGATCCAGATCTCTGGAATGCTGAAGGCTATCTTCCTCTTTGAAGCTGGCTTGTTTTTCCACCTTTTTCCAATTTGCTTTTGGTCAGTGTGACAGGAATTTCTCTGATCCTTTCCTTTGACAAAGGGGGAAGCTGTACTTGTCATCCCTCTTCTTTCCAGAACTCAAAAATGAAGAGAATTCTGACTGACCTCCTGCACCTTTGAAGCAGAAATGACACCTTGCACCTGGGGGTCGAGGGTCCACCTGTCTACCCACAGCTATCAGTACAGATCTCCACGATCTCTGTGCCTGCAGACCACAGGTTGGGACCTGCTGAGTCCCCTGCCACATCCATGAGGGATTTCTCTGGGAAGAGCTGCTGGCTTTGACCTCAGATGTGTCTTACTATAATAGCTGGCATCTCAACAAAGTCCGGTTCTAATCCAGTGCAATACATACATTAACCATGAAAAAGGAACTGTCTGAAAATAAGGACATAGGAAATCATCATTTTGGCTGCACTTCACCTTGCATACTCTTTTACAGCGGACAATACTGAAAATACGAGAAGAACGTAGCGCTGTCGTGATTATTCCCCACATACACTCCCAGACTCCCATAATTTATCTAGGATCATCCCAAGTCATAAGGCTTTTTACATTTAATATCCTTCAATTTATTCTTCTTCCCTGATTTTCTCTCGTCACATTTAAAACACATGTAAAGCACTGTCAGTGCTCTCTTAAGGAAGGAGTAGGAATCCTTCCCTGGAGACTCAAACTCTGCCATACACTTCCTTGGTGATGCTGAGCAAGTCAGCCCAAACGTTACCAAGAGAGCCACAAATTCTTGCTTTCAGTGAATGTGGTTTGAGGTGCTGACGTCTAATCCACCGCGGTGCTCAGCAGTCAACAGCATCTGGGTTTTCTGGGAGATAATGTGGAATTTAATCAGTGCTAGGGCTCCTCCAGTTTCTTAGAATTGACAAGTGGCTTCGAAACACATTGGGAGGCAAACAGACGGAGAACACCATGGAGCACAAACTACATTTCCTTAGGAGATCTGGATAAGAATAAATAATGGTAATATTAACAATGATGAGTAGAGGAGCATTTTATTTTCCTGCCACGGGATGCTATGTGTACAATGAATAACATAAAGCATTAAATCTGCTGTGAGAAAGTGGCTGACAGCATCCTTTTAAGCTAATTAAATTAATTCTGGGTAGCTTTTTCTTGCTTGAAATTAGACAGGGTAATTTTATAGATATTTAGGTCACTCTGAGTGCACATACTGTATTTAGCAATGCAGGCTTTCTGACTAATGCAGCTGTCTGTCTGCATTCACGAAAATCTAACAATTTTTGTTTGTAGTTAAATTTATCCCTGAATGAAAGATGAAAGATGAAATCTTGAGGATTTCTACTGGTTGTTCTAGTCAATGAATATACACTCTCCTTTGAGCCTGAGGAAGGAAAAGATGGCCTATATTTTTATGGGAGATCTTAAAGAGTTTTAAACAGATTCAAAGATTATTTTCCCCTTGTTTTGTTGTTCACCACACTCTAATTAGTTCATCATTAATGGGAATTTAATGTCCTATTTAGCTGCAGTGGGTGCCCTTGCTAATGTTATTAGTGCAGTCAGCTGTATTTGACATTTCTGAGCACAGGTCCTAAGAAGGGAAAGACTCCTTGGGGTGATTCTCCTTGTTGACGAGCCCAGAATTTCAGGTTTTCATCTGGCTCGTGACACTTGGCTTGTGAAATTTGGCCATCGGAAGCCTCACCTAATCCAGGACTCTCTCCTCTTGAGTCAAAGAGGAGATGATAAATGGTGGAAGGAAGACGATCAGTACATGTCCCACCCCCTGCTGCACCCTCCTGCCCTGTAGTGACCAACAGCTTAGAGCTTCCAGGCCAGAGATGACAGCTGGAATGTCACATTTCATTGCCACCAAGAGATCTATCCTCCAGCAATTTGAAAATCCCTGAAATCTATCAATAGTAGATATCAATAATTCTATCCTCCTTGAAATCCAAGACATTTAGTTCCACCAGGCTACACCATATTTTCTGTGAAAATAGAGCTTGCTTTATCTGTTTGCTCAGTGCTGCACCTTTGACATCTTTGGCTTAAATTAAACCCACATCTCCCTGCTTTGCCATGGACTTTTGTCTGGGATGGCTGGCTCCTGGTGACAACTCTGGGATTTGACGAGGCTTACATTATGTTCTTTAAAACTATTTAGTGCCCGTATGAGATTTTTTTGGTAGAGTACGTAGGATCTTGGTACTTACTGCTCCATTTTTGTCATCATGGTCCCAGAACTGAGTAGTTCTGCACACGTTTTCCCCTTATGTATGAGATGACACCAGTTCGCAGTTAAGGACTGCAATTTTGTATGGATTCCTACATCCATTGCAGCTCTGATAATGAGCCTGCTATGCTGCTCTGGATCTATGTTCTCACTTACACCGAAGTGAGAAGAAGATCAATTCAATGAGATGTAGTTTTGTGACAACTGGAATCAATAACTACAGCAGGCAGCTTTGGTCCACCAGGGCAGTAGTGTCTTGTTCATGACTTCATGTGAAACTTTTCTCCTTAGAAAACTTGATTTTTTTTTTTTTTAATTTAAAAATAAAAATTAAGTATTTTAGCCAAAAGAAAAAAGCCTAAGCTTTGGGACTGTCACAGAAAGCTGTCACTTCGTGGGCCTTCTGCACCCTTAAATGGAAGAGTTTGCGGTATTTCCTATCCCGTCACAGGTTCTCCCCTCAGCATGCATGATTAATTTCTGTGGCCAGGGTACATAAGGGAATATTTTGTCTAGCTGAGGACCTTTAAAGTGAGAAGTAAAGCACTTGTTCCAGGAAACAGAAAATTGTAGTTTCTTTTTCTCTGGTTTGATGATCTGTCTTACTGCAGAAACTCAAAATACCAGTTGTGGACCTGGCTTGAGCTCGGCGTTGTGTATAGCATGGAAAGACTGTCCCTGTCCCAAATTGATTACAATTGATGAGCAAGACAAGAGACACTAAAATGGTTTCCAGGAAGGTTCCTGCCTGCTGCCTCTTGATAATGGAGCTAGCACCTTTGTTGGTGGATGTCACCGGCTGTGTTATCCAATTTGTAGGGCTGTTACATCCTGGAAAACACAAAGATCATCACTGTTCCTTACATTTACGACTAAGAGCAACCTCTCTCTTCTGCTGCCAGATTGCTCCCTTGGGTTAAAATCCTCTTGGGTTGTAATCACTATATCATTTTGTCACCAAGGCAACCACTGCATTCAGTTTGGGAATCTCAGCACACGTACCTCTAGCTTTGCTTTTGGGCTCTGAAACATTTCCTAAAACTGCTTNGTCCTACCTGATGCAGAGGGCCTGTTTTTCCAGGGATAAGCCTTTGGAGAAGGCAGTTTTCCTTTCTGCACCCACACGGGAGGTCCCTAAATTATGTGAGAATGATTTAACTCCCTCCTAGCCTGCTGAAATCCTCTGAGGTTTAATTACTCAGTGACACAAAAGCTGCCAAGTGTGCCAGAACCAGTGGCCAATCTTCCTCCAGATCTTGCTTTTGACATTAATCATTTCCAGCTGTTTCAAAGAAAGATGTAAGAAACACCACACTTGATAAATTATGCAATTTTCCCACAGGGGAAATTTCATCCTAATGGGCTGTTGGTAGCTTGTTTGTGCTCTGCAGTATGAGAAGTGATGTCCTTTTCAGACCAATCTAACATAGCTGAAGATGCTCCATTAGAGAGATAAATGCCAATTTCTTTCCTTTTTTTTTTTTTTCCTTTTTTTTTTTTCTTTTTCAATCTTGCTAACCCCTGTGCTTGCGTAATAGCTCTTGGTGACGAGTTCCACAGCTTAATGAGGCATTGTAACAACACATTTTAAATTGATGAGGTGCTCTATTTGTCTTTTAACAGTGTTGGGGGGTGCTTTCTGGTTTTGTTTTTACTTTTGGTGTTTTGTTTTTATTTTTTTTTTAGTTATGACAAAGAGATTCCCAGCCTGCTCTCTTAGAACATCCAACACTTTATCCATTTCTTTCGTGTCTCCTTTTAACCAACTGTGAATCCCCAAAGGAAGGAGAAGCCTTCCCCTATTTTCAGATCTGAAATCCTTTTTGAAAATTCCACCTTTCTCATTAGTGACTTGAACACTGGGAAGAGCCAGAACAAATACCAGATGTGCACTTCAGCAGAACGGCCAATGGCTCCATGAGTTGTCCAGGAGCATGGTGGTTTCACAGGGGCACATCAGGTTTGACAGCATTTGTCATGGAAGATGAAAACTTTTCTTCCAGCAATTTCATTTGGAAGAAGGAGGAGCAAGAAGAAAGCTGCATTCCGACTCTGTCATCTCATTTTGTTTTGAATTTGGTGCTAAACCAAGTCAAAACAGGATGAAGCAAAACGTTGTAAAGTTAAAATTAACTTTTTTAAAACCGCAATATGCTGAGATTAAAAAAATAAAATATCCGTGAGAGATTTCAGACTTCCAGGTTAGAATTCATAGTTTTTGACAGAAATTTTAAATTTTTTGGAGAAACAAAAATCTCTTTTTCACAGGAAGTCCAAACTAAAGCCTTCAAATGTCCCTATTGGGAGACAAGATGAATTATACTGTTGTTAAAAAAAACTTATTGGGGCTCAGGGAACGTGGATTTATTTCCTGGCATGGTCACAAATCCCCTCTGTATCTCTGAATAAGCCATATGGAAATAAATCTTACTAAGGGTTTAAACATCACAGTCCTGAGTGCTTCATTACCCCTTTCTGAGGTGTTTAGTGCCTGGAACAGGACCGAAGTTCCCAAAGAGATGGGAACAGAGGCTGGGGAAACTGTCCATGTGGGAACAGCAGATTTGGAACATGCCACATTTTCTCATTCAATATTTCTCATCTGTTCTAAGCTGGCAACACTTTCCTGAAAAACGAACATGTTTCCAAACCCCTTGTAACTCTCAGGGCTGAGTGAAATGGTAAGAAATACGTAATCCTTTGTGCACTGAGATTTAAGATACCAGGAGAGATTTTTTTGCCCAACAGTCCTCAGGGCATTTGAGACTCTTGTGAATCTCTTTGCTTTAGATTATTGGTCTGTTTAGTTTTAGGGGGACTTTCCTGACTTCCTTTCATGATGCTTCAAAAAATTACAAACTCTTCTTTGCTCTACAGCTGCAAGATATCCCCTGCACTAACATCTCACGAGTATGGGTCCCACATTCCCCAGAAGGTTTGCAGGCCTGATTCCAAAGGGGAGGTTAACCTCAGTTATAGGATGGAATGCACAAGACCAGTCCTGCAGCTCCCACTACAGAAATAGCTGATGGGGCTCTGAATGCCACCGACACTTTTTAATGCCGATTTTTTTTCACACTGGAAAATGTTTTTGGGAAAAAAAACGGCCTACACAATCACATAGCAGAGGAAAACATGACTGCTCTCTTGCCATGACATAGAATCATAGAATGGCTTGGGTTGGAAGGGACCTCAGAGATCATCTAGTTCCAACCCCCCTGCCATGGACAGGGCTGCCAGCCACCAGCTCACTAGATCAAACTGCCCAGGAACCCATCCAGCCTGGCCTTGAACACAGCCAGGGATGGGGCAGCCACAGCTTCTCTGGGCAGCCTGTACCACTCTCTCAGTGAAGAATTTCTTCCTGATGTCCAACCTCAACCTCCCCTCTTTCAGTTTTAGCCCATTTCCCCTTGCCCTATCATTATCCATCTGTGTAAAAAGTCGGTCCCCCTCCTGCCTGTAAGCTCATTTTAAGTATTGGAAGGCCGCAATGAGGTCTCCCCGGAGCCTTCTCTTTTCCAAGCTAAACAATCCCATGACATGGTCAGCTCTTCCATGCTCTCTATGGAGGAACACCACATCTGAAGCTGGGTGTCACATCCAGGAGAGCATCTTGGTCCCACGCTCATCTGCATCATCTACTCCAACTGTCAGCCCACCACCACCATGGCCACAAAACCATGTCCTTGAGTGCCACATCCACACGTTTCTTGAACACCTCCAGGGAAGGAGACTCCACCACCTCCCTGGACAGCGTGTTCCAATGCCTAACCACTTTTTCTGAGAAGTTTTTCCTAACATCCAACCTGAACCTCCCCCGATGCAGCTTGAGGCTGTTACCTCTCGTCCTGTTGTTGTTACCTGGGAGAAGAGGCTGACCCCCACCTCACCACAGCCTCCTTTCAGGCAGTTGTAGAGAGCAATAAAGTCTGCCCTGAGCCTCCTCTTCTCCAGACTGTACAATCCCAGTTTCCTGGACACAGATCTCAGTATCCAGGGCTGGAGTTGCAAGACCTGGCTTTATACTCAAGGCAAGTCCTTTGCATTGGGGCAGCTGCTTCAACTGAAATCTTTAATGCGAAGCAGAGCTTTGGGACAGGTCCGTGCCTCGGGCTGAGCCATGCATCTTGCTAGCAGACAGAGCCACTGCAGGCTGGGCCCTCTTGCTGAAGGGTCATTTAGTTTGAAACTTGCTGCTCTGTCAGGGCCTAGAGCCACCAATCCCCTGGGCACGGTGAGACCCATCTGTTTACCAAGCTCTGCACGTCCAGGGCATGACAAGGAACTTGGCTGGGCTGGGCTGAGCGGGCTGGTTTGAATCTTGCCTCTTTCTTGTGGGATCGTGTCGGGGGAGAAGCGAATCCAGAGATGGGCTTTGATGCTGGCACTCACAAGCAGCGTGCTGCAAATGTGGGCGGGGGGTTCCCGCGCTGCAAAAGTGCTGAGGGCACAGGCAGCGGGTACAGCGACACTAAAATAAATTAAATATTTCTCAGGAATGGGGTGGGGATGTCAACAAAACCTCTGCCTTATGCAATTGCCGCCAGCATTACAACAGATTTAAAGCAGCTGCTGTTGGCTTTCCCTCTTTGCTTTCATAAAGTGGTTGTTTGTGTGCTGGACGCTAGTGGATGAGGTGGTGGGGAGGGAGAAAGGGGCATGCATAAGGGAAGCACATGGGCTGGGTGAGGGGATGGTGCCCAAATGTGCCATTGTTGGCCAAGGACTGATGGACAGCTTGAAGCTCAGCCAGCCATAAATGGAGAGCAGTCCTCTTGTGATCCCGGGCAAAGAGAGTGAGCCGAGGAGGTCCATGGAGGGCCATAAACAGGGAGCAGTAGGGCTGAGCCAAAAGGATGTTCCTGGAAACACCAACTGGAGAAAGATGTTGCCATCAAGGCCAGACGAGAGGCAGTTCCTAGTTGCTGAGGCAGAGGATGAGAAGGGCTGCAATGAGATCTTTGATTTCCTCCTCCAACAGAAGGAGAAGGCTGGGTTTGTTGAGGTAGCAAGAAGTAGAATCATAGAATCACAGAATAACCCAAGTTGGAAGGGATCCACAGTGACCACCAAGCCCAGCCCCTGGCTTCACATCGCACTACCCAAACTCAGACCTTGTGTCTGAGCACGGTGTCCAAATGCTCCTTGATCTCTGGCAGCTCAGGGCTGTGCCCATTGCCCTGGGGAGCCTGTTCCATACCCACTACTCTGCTAAAAAAAAAAAAAAAAAAAAAAAAAGGAAAAGTGGTAAGATTTGGCCACTGCTTGTGTGCAGAACTGAGAGGAGATGGCCAGGTGCAGGGTGACACTGGGGTGGTGGCCTCATGCTGCAGGGAAGTGGCTGACCCTGCTGAGCTCTGGTTTGGCTATGCTAAGCCTGGCCTGGCACTGAGTTGTTCAACAAGAAACAGAATGGAGGATGGGATGGTGAGAGATTCACTTGCAGCAAGGAGGAAGGACGTGACTGGTGTGTTTGATGATGAAACAAGCAAGAGATGGGACAAGAGAAGGAAGGAAAATAAAAGAAGGTGATCAGGTGACATGCAGACATCTATAACAGAGCACTTGAGTCCGTTCTCCTCCCCACAAGCAGAAAAATTCCCCAGTTTCAGATGCAGTAAGACTCTAGTTTTAGTTCTTTGAGCATCCTGCTTGAAACTCTCCGTAAGATAAGAGAAAAAACACATGAACTAAGTACTGCCAGTACCTAAACATGCAGAGTGGCTGCCAGTGGCTATGGCTCTGCCATTATGCCTTGCAGGGAAGACCAGGATTAATTTTCCTTCTCACCTCAGAAACAACATCTCTGGCACACAGCACTGTAGCAACATCAAGGGCTGTGAATTTAAAATTCAGCCATGAAAAGGAATGGATATTTCCAGTTCAGGCCCTTTCCCAACACAAATATACTTGCCTTCACTCACATATTGCTGCCTTTTTTCAGCCCTAGAATTCACCATCTTCCTTCTGTTTTATTCTGTAATACTGAAACATGCTCATGTGAGGGTGAGCATGTCTTTATATATAAGTTGTATTTCAGCAAAACCCCAGGAGCAATCAAATCATCACTCAAATAGAGACACTCCAGCCAGATAACTACAAAGATGTGTTTTCCATCATTCCAGGAAATTGTCCCTCAGCTGTCTCCAGCAATCCTATTGTGAATAGATGTCTTTTGCCACTTTCCCAGAATGTCCACAAATACAGGGGTTTTCAGATCCAGGGAGGACAGCGCAGGAAAACCAAGATTTAGTGTCTCAGTGGAGGCAAAGAAATTGTTCTGCCAGCCAGCTCTCCACATGGAGATGAAATCATCTCCAGTCCTATCAATGAGGCAGACAAAAAGTCATTTTTCTGAGTCTCTTCTGGCCTTGACCAGCCTTTTACAGCACATCCTTTGAGCTGGTAGCCACATGCATAAAACCTCCTGGTTTTGCATATTGCTCTAAGTAACCAGCTCATTGCAGAGCTGTGTGTTTCCATCTTCACCATGTCTTTTATCTCTGCATGCTAAAAAAAAAGAAAACACCTGCACAGACACGGTTTCATTTTACTCTGAGCTTCTCTGGTGGGAAGATCAAAACGAGGAAGACTTTGCTCTGTGTGTTAGGTTTCTCACCAGCCTGATAATTGTTTCAGGCCTAGAAAAACTTTGCACATAGAGCTTGAGGCCACCGAGTGGAATCCTTACCCACCCAACTAAGACATCCTTCCTATCCACAGTCCAGTGACTATTCCCTCAGGAGCAGCAGGAAACAAGCCCAGGACAATACTGCTCACCTTCACCACAGTCCTCCTGAACTCACGAGGCAGCCTGGGTCAGGCTGTTGAACCAGACTGGGACTCCTCCACTCCTTGAACCCCTGAATCATTCCCCCTGCCCTTGTTGCACATCCCCAGCCAGGAAGGTCCAGACGTGGGTCTGTTTCAGAGGTGGACACCTCATGCTATGGGCTCACTGTGGTCAGGAGTCACCAGGTCAATCTGATCCATCAAACAGACACTGTCTGCATCAGCCCATCTATTTTGCAGCCTGGTTCCGCACACGTCCTCCATCTCCTCCATCCCTTCCCCATCTCTTCTCTTCCCTGGGTGCATTCAGCTGACTCCCTACCAAACACCCCTCCACTGTGCCAGGCAGTGAGTGGGAGTCTGCTTGACTTACCTTTCCCGGGGAGAAGCCTTCCTGTCTGTTAGTTCCTCCCCAACAGAAGAGGTCCTGGCAGCTTACCCCATCTCTGTAACTTACTTTCCCTGGAGCTTAATTTTACTTTTTGTTACTTTTTTTTTTTTTTTTTTTTAAGAAATTGGGGAAGAACTGTGTAAGTTAAGAGCTGAAAAATTCCACTGAAGACTTAAACACAAAAATCTCACTTTTTGCTCAAGAAGCCTCTGAGCTGCAAATTGCAGACTGATAGAGTGTTGTGGGGAAGAGCTTCTACACACTGCCTCTTTTCTTGTGCTCGTCCTTCGGCATCTGCTGCTGTCACCGCTGCTGGAGGATGGGACACGGGGTTACATGGACCTCAGCTGCAGGTCTGCTCTTATGGCAGGGGTAGGTCTGAGCCTCTCCAAGTGCATTAGAAGTAGCTTGCAAAGCGGCACAAGCTGAAGATTTTCTCCCTTCACATTTTCCCTTCTGATTATTTAGTTCAGGATTAACATTTTGAAGTTTGGATTGTTTGGTATTTCTATTGCATTTGTGCCATGGCGGTTGTTTCCTTTCGCTGTTCTCTGCACCATGCACCTTTTTCCCCCTGCCTGTTTTGTTTAGCATTAGAAACAAAAGCAGGGATATTTCTAGTCACACTCTCTAGCTTTGATGTGAACTGAAAGTTTTCCTGTCCTCAAGGTGAAAGGAGAGCTATCTTGTGTTACCAAAATACTTTTTTTCCGCTACAGGAGACTTCTGAACAAACGAAGAACTGGCAGAAAATATATATATATATATATATATATACTCTGCGTAAAAATC
>VXAV01004861.1:126070-150036 GCA_013399715.1 Alectura lathami | reverse complement strand
CAAGAGCAGCAACTGCAAAAAAAAAAAAAAAAAAACTTAGAAAATCATTTAAAAAATTATGATTTGCTATTTAAGTCAGAATTCCTGTGTGCTGGTCAGCTCGAGGGTTGTAGGGAATATTCTGGCAGACAACAGCTCAAGAGCCCTCAGTGAAACATGTGACTTTGCTTTTGACCATTGATTTGTTCTCCTTTTATTTAGCATCTCTTTCATAAAAGCACTGGTTGAGGAGTCCTGCAAGCTCTGGACTACTTTAATGCAAGAGAGAGCAGGCTGAAGGGTTGTGCAAGAGGCGAGGCAGCTCTGCCCACTTTATCTGGGCATTAAAGGGCTCAGAATAAAACACAAAGATGAAAGAGCCTGTAGCACCTTTTCCCCTGCAACAATATCATGAGAGTTTTAAAGAGTATTAATATAAATAAAGAATTGGGCTTTCCACGCATTACCTGCAGTTTTTCTTCAGATATATATATGTATATATAAAGAGGTAGACTAAGAAAGTCCAGATATTCTGTTTTCTCACAGCAGCCATTATTTGAGAACAGTACTCACATATAAAAAGAGTTTTTACTTCAATTTTTTTCCAGAGCTTTTGAAGCTAATTTGGTTGCTGTCTGGACCAAGTACTCCTTGAACAGAAATAAACTCTTCCTTTTAACATTTGAGATCTCAACTCGTTTGCTCATAACACGCCTACTTCAGTGTAGAGCACTGAGTGTGAATCAGTTCAAATTTTTTTCCAGTACAGCATTTGTATTTCTGTTGTATCACATTCCCAACTGGGGCATAAAGAAAAATCAGTGGAGGATGTTTAGTCTGAACACACACTGTGGGTCTAAGACCCACCATCTCCATGGCACCAGAGCAGTGCTCCAGCTGGTTATATTTATAGACAGCAGACATTTAAGGAGGTTTATCCATCAGAACAGGTCCATCACAGAATGATACCACTTTCCTGTCCACAGCAATTTGCAACTAACTCCATTTTCCAGAGGTAAAGCCTTTGTATTTAATTGGGCACAGTGAACCTTCTCCCATTAAGATGTCCAATAGCTTCTGGAGCTCATATAGACACTCATGGTCTCATGGCGAAGATGTCCCTCCCTAGTCCTGCCTTCTTAGTGAGGATCATTGTCCTCACTGTCTCAGGGACAGCTCTGGGATTGTCTGTAAAACCTCTTGTACCTTTGTGCAAGACAGCGTGCTCATGGGACCAGTGGTGCAGAGGCAGAGAACCAAAGCCAACACCATCAGAGCTCAGAGATGAAAGCTGCAAGATGTGTTCTGATGCCACTTAATTGCCTTGTGCGTCTCTCTGGTGGACAAGGAAGGGTAAAGCCCATGGTCACAGAGGGAAAGAATGAGAGGAGAGATGTATGGCCAGGACAGTTGAGAACAATGTGGACTCCTAAAATGACATTAAAAGCAAAAAAAAAAAAATNAAAAAAAAAAAAATTAAAAAAAAATTAAAATTCCCCATGTATTGAGCCATTACCATGGAAAACGGTGTTGGTAATAATGAAGGTAGAAAAGTTCCATAAATATTTCTGCTCTGTACTTGGGAACAGCTAAGCAATACGATCACAGCCTAGATGGTGAGATGCTTTCCATTCCAACAGTAACCCCTTAACGGGGGCTTGGGCAGCAGCTATGAATTCCTGACACGGCTGCATCTATGTAACTGCACCCAAGAGTCTTAAAAGGGACACCAGAGGAGGTCTCTGGAACACTAATGATGTTTTCTTTTCGGTTGCTTTGGGTGGTTCTGAAAGATGAGAGGCTGGCTAACGTTGTAACTATGTTTTTCAAAAGGTAAATGGGATATCCTAGGAAAGTGTAAGTCTGTTAGCCTGGCATCAGTCCCAGGCAAAATAATACAGAATCTCACACAGGACGCAATAAATTAGAGGAGGATAATTAATAGAGGAAGGAAATTAAAGGAGGGTAGCAAAACAAAAGCCAAGTTGTTATACTGTCAAGTGAATTTGGTACCCTTTTAAAAAATAAGATTACCAACTTTTAAAGGAACAAGATTTTCATCTAAAAACCTGCAGAAAATGGTTCTTCAACTTAGTCCAGTTTTTAATTTGAGTAAGACTCGTAATTGCATGCAAAGTGTGTGGAAGATACTAAGTGATTTGCAAACCAGCTAATTAATAAGATTCAAAGGGTAATTGTAAATGCGGTAATAAATATAGTGGTCGTGTTTCCACTGGGGTTGGGCAGAAAGCATTTCCGCACTATTTAACATTTGGATGAGTAACCTAAAAAAAACATACATTCACCACAGATAAGACCTTTCAGATGACCCAAAAAGCAGGGAAGTCATAAAGGACAAAGGAAGGAGTTCTGCAACAGAGAACAATATCGCTTCTTTCATTGCCACGCAGTGAGGATGCGTCTGAACATGGCCAAGCATACAGGTAGACAGCAGCAACCCGTGTGCATGGGCTGGGTTCGTGGAGAGGGGCATTGGTAAAGGCCTTGGGAATGGGGGGTGTGGTGGGAATCACACCAATCTTGTCTCCTCCTGCCGTTTGGTTGGCTTGGGTTGGAAGGGACCTTAAAGATATCTGGTTCCAACCCCCTGCCGTAGGCAGGGTTGCCACCCACTAGAGTGTCACGAAAGGGAAATTTGCCTGGCAGTGGGACACTGCAGGATTTCGCCTCTTAGTGAACAAACTGTGCACTTCCATGCCTGTGGCACTTTCTGTAGTCGGTAAATACCAGGCACTAAGTGCACTCTCCTGTGAAGCCTGTGCTTCCTGCTGATTGCAAGGGTCTGAGACTGCTGGACAAGTTATCTTGGAGTCATTCCTAAATTTAGGAAATGGGAACACCCCCTTCATCCCAAGATGCATGTTAAGATATAACTCAATCCTAATGTAGAAATGTCCCCATGGGGTAGCGGAGAGGGATCTGACAACAGAAGTCTCCTCAGTATAAACAAACTAAGCGTTGCAAAACGCAGTGGCTGGAGGGCAGGCAGACGCAGACCAGAAGCCAGGGCCATGGTGCTGGCTGCTGAGACCTGAGTGAAGGATGATGATACAGATCATTTGACCACATTTCTTCTCATTTGGGCTACACATCAGGATGATAAGAGCTGAAACACAGGGTCCATGGCTCACCATGGAGAGGACCCACGGCAACTTACAGAGGTGCAACAAGGCTTGCTGCCTGCTGACAAGCCCAGTGTTGCTTCAACAGCATTGAGTTCTTTCACTCAGGCTTTAGGAGAAACCACATCAGAGGGTCACACCAGCTTCTGGCTGTGCCCAACCCCCTGACCAAGGAGCAGCGGGAGCAAGCATCAGCTGATCGGTGTTGCTGAACAGCACTGCTAATGCACTCCCAAATAAAAACTGCTCCACAACCATCAAAAGGGACGGTTGCAACCCTCTGCAGCAGGTCTCTGCTCACCTATCGTCAAGGCTGCACAAGCTTTCCCAGCGACTGTTGTTTTCCTTCAGAGAGGTACTGGATGAACAAGGGAAGTGGTGTCTTCTCTCTGATTGTGCTCGCACAAGATCTCCCTGACCTGAGTTTGCACTGTACTGCTTTTGCTGTGAAAATCATCTGATTCCCTGAATTTCTAAAACTGCTGAAATGCTGTCCGGGCCCTTCGGGAGTTGACCATTATACATCTATTTCCAACAACAACAGAAATCTATCACCATTTTCTTTCAGATGTGGCTAAGATGTGGTTCCTAAATTGGCCCCTTTGATATCTGATAATCTGTCTGGTCACTTTCCTCCTTGCTCCGGACCCGCTATCTACTCTGTCTAGTTGTTCCCAGACATCACCTCTCCTGAGAAGCCCAGATGGTTTTGTTCCTTTCCAACATTCTCATCCTTTCCCTAGAGGCAAGCCCCACTAAAGGTAAGTTCTCCCAGCCCCTTTGCTTCTTTTTCCAGGAGGCTTTTTCCCATCTCAGATCAGACGACAAGGACTTTTGAAAAACGTTCTGCCTGGGGTCTTTTGAAGGCATAGGTGCAAAGGGTATTCCAGATCTGGAGACTGGTAAACAAAGCAGCGTGAAGCTCTGTGCTATATCACAGTGCAAATTCTTTGCAGAGAGCTTGGCAGCGCCTGCTTGCCCCAGGGTGGAGGAGGTGGCTGCAGGTGGTGCTGAGGTTCCTGAGCTTGCTCCTTGCAGACCCAGACGCAGCACGGTGGTGTCCTGAAGCTGAGCACAGTGTTATTGCCTGGGATGGAGTTTTATTTTGGCAAACTAGATGGCTCTGAGGTCCAGGCTAGTTTCTCCATGTTGAGCCTAAGTTGAGCTTCATTCTGCAGTTTGTCTTCCTTTCAGTTTTTCTCTTCTTGGGAGAAGCTGTAACTCCAATGCCCTAGTGGGCAGATCCTTTGGGATCATTGGAAGAAGTCAGGTCCATCTTGACAGGACTTTGCTACTTTACTTCATCTTCCACATCCTCGTGCCTACAAGCTTGTTCATACGCCCTGTGGACTCCATGAAACTTTCTCCAAATCTGTGAGTACAAGCAAGATCTGAAAGGCAACAGGCAGATCCCGAGGCCCACTGTGAGCTTCCAGGCAAAACAGTAGTCTTCCACAGTTTTATCCTGTTTTTTTAATTATTATTATTTTTGCTTGAAGATGACATTCTTCATGAATGAAAATAGTTTTGACTGATTTGTGAGACAGTGTCCTTTGCTACTTTCCTTAAATCAATAAAACAATAATTGTAAATGCTGGACAAAGCTATTAAATGAAGATGACCTGAAAGACCATTTCATTTCACCCTGCTAGCACTGCTATGAGACTGATAGATCATGTTTGTCTTTAGAATCTCTTGCAGAAAGAATTCAAGCTTTGATCTCAAGAAATGAAGCAAGAGAAGACTCCGCTGCCCTTGGAGAATTTCACATCCACTGTGATAAACTGAGACTTCATTTCCCATTCCACTTTGTCTGGCTTTAATTACTGTCTGTAGAACAGCAAAATGACCCACACAGCCCCCAGAAAATCCTCCTTCCTCTGTTCAGCTCCCTGCATAAGTCGTGGTGCACTGTGCTTCCATGCCTTGCCATTCTGGTTCTTGTCATCCCCACTGGAGAAAAATGGACAAATTATCTTCCACGTAAGATCTTCCAAAAGCCATAAGCACAGAACAGCATCATTATCACATACACGTTAACAAAGCAAACTCCTTTGCAAGGAAGCTTGATCTCAGCTTCTTCATCTGGAGAAGCATGTCTTCTTCATCTCTTGGTTAAACAAAGCCTGTTACTCCTAACAGGCAACAGAACTTCAGAAATGGCATTAAATTCGTCCTAATGATTGCATTAATTAACAAGCAGTGGAGCCTGCCTCAGCTGGGAGGTTTTCTCAACCCTGTGGTTATTCATTATGGCATTTGTGATTTTCCATCTGAGATGGCCTCAGAACGGGGGGGTGGAGATGTTATTTCCTAGACACAGTGTGGTTCCTGCTGTGCTTCAGAGGCAGTGGGGTGGGTACTGCATCTGACGAGTGACCTCCACCTACATGTGAGCCATGACAGAAATCATTCTCCAGGAGGGAGCAAAAAACGTGGGGCAAAAATTGATTATCTCAGCAAAGCACTCTGCCACTTCAGCACAAAAGTGAGCATTGCTAAATCCCTGTTCATTGAAAAGGTGGCACAGCAGGCTGCAACCACACGATGCTTTTGACCCCATGCCTTCAAGGGACTGATAAGCATCAAACTCCCTAAGACCACATAATGCCAGTAAAATCAGTGAGGTAGTTCTGGATTCACCCAAGATCAGATCGCAGTCAGGGCTGATTGCTCTGGCTTAGTTCAGATGGGGGATCTGTTGCCAGGGTGCTTTATTGTGTAAAGCAAAGACAGGCTTGGTCTCTTGGCCTAAGAAAATGTTTTCACTTCTCTAACTCACTGTAGCTGAGCGATCAGGCATCACTGAGCAGGTATTTTTCATTCTCCTGAGGCCTCGCTGAGAGCACGCCAAAGTCTTTTGAAAGACTTTATGAGGTCCTGTGGACTTTAGATCTGGTTGTGCTGACTTGCTAGGACATCACCAGAGCACATGCTGGAGATGCTCATTACTGTCTTCCATCCCTGCTGGGACAGTGCTTTCTTTTATTTGCTTATCAGATTGATAGATGTGATTTCAGAAATAAAAAGGAAGAAAAGAAGGCTATAGTAAGAGCCTTAGTTGAGACAGAAAAGCAGCGGAGAGAACTGTAATGCAATCATTGTTTGCAGGAAGATTAATAAGCCATCAAACAGAAATGCTGTCAGATTTCTCAACCTTATGTAACATTTTTTGTGGTCACTGCTTTCTGAGACATCACAAAAGAGCTTTTGTCATTGACACCTGAAGGGTTTCTAGCTGCCTATTTGAGAGTTTCTCAAGTAGGAACAGATCCAAATTTGCTTTGAAAAATTCTTCTTTCTTGTGCTTTTGTTCTAAATGGCTTCATTTAATGATGCTTAATAACAACAATGCATGATAGCATTCAGCATGAGAGGGATAAGGTCACAGAGCTCCCAGCTGTAGAGCTGAGGTTGGAAGTTCAGCGCAAGACATGTCCCCGATTCACTCCAGCATGGGGCAAGTGTGGTGGGACGAGATGCGCGTGGTATTTGCCAGCATTCCGTGGGGCGTTTTTGCCTGCAACATCTTCCCTGCAACCCCCTCTGAGAAGAGAGCCTTCACCTTTTCAGTGCCTTCTCCAGTACCGACATTTCAAAGAGCTCCAGTTAATTCAGGTGTGGAATTAGCACAGAGCTACTCCGGCACTTGCTGACTGTTGTCTCCCTGTAAATGATTTTGTCCTCCCTAAAATACATACCTACTGGAATAAAGGGAATATCTTAGAACACACAAATTACATAATATTATTCTTTCAAAAAGAAAAAAAAGCTGAAATTGCTCAGTTTGGATGGCACGGCAAGGACTTTGCAATTAATAACTGCAGCTACTTCTGTTTTTCTCAAACACAAATTTCCTGGCCCCTGAGAACATGGAGACTTTTTGGCTGAATTCAGATTAAAATAAAACACCTCACACTTTGTGTTGTAACCTTCATTCACAATCAGGTAACCGCGTTTGGCCATCCTGAGTTTGCAAACTGTGGCAGATGGGAACTCGTCCTTTACTTCACGAGCTTCATGAAGCAGGTGACAGCAGGAGAGGGTTACACCCTCTTGTGTAACAGACATCTGCAAATGTTGTCAAGAACATTTTCATTGCGACTTCCTCCCTTTGATTTTTTTTTCCTATTGTATGCAGCTTTGGAATTATATGCTTAAATCTAATCATGGAATTAAGAAAACAGTTATCCTAATTAAAAGTTGATGACAAATCGGCATACAGCCTCCAATGACCTTCCCTCCTATTGCCAGCGGAGCCTGGCATGAGGACATGTCCAGAGTGACGCATTCAGTCAGCAGCCTTGCTCTGACAGAGAACGTCTATTCCGGTTAATATAACAAAAGCAAGTTCATTTTCCTCTTGGGAGAGGGTATGAGTTTGCACGACGAGCTGAAAGGCAAAAGTCTTCACTCACAGTCTTGAGCAGACTGCTAAATGGGATAAATGTTGTCAAAATACAGCCGTACTACAAGGTGACGAAAGGAAGAGCTTGGGAGCCCCAGATGTTCCTGTCATTCACTGTTTCTCCAAACCATATGGAGAGATTGCACTCCAAAGTCAGGGTGCGTGTCTCCTGCGCTCCGTGCCTGTCATTAGCCTTGCAGCTTTTGTTTCCCTCCTGTTATTTTCTTCGGTATGGGTGCTCAGCTGCTTGAATGTATCCATCCACTGTTGTAAACTCACCTGCACAACCCCAGTCTTCCACCGCTTCGGCTTGGCCCCTTGGTAACACTGCTGATGTTATCTCTCAACGTTGACCCGGCTGTCTGATCAAGGCACACGGGCTGATCCCATGCCACAGACACATATTGAGCTACCCTGCTGGACTTTCCATTCTGCTTCCCAATCACTTTTCCTGAGCTTTCACCCCACTAGGCTCACACTGGTGCAGCAACAACACCCCATGTATCTGCTGGTGCAGTCCAGCTCAAGCCAACCAAGGATTCAGGCTCTCACTTGGACCAGCATGAGGGAACAGTTAGCTGATCTGATTCAATATGCTTCAATGTCCATTTTTTGTTGTAGTGTGCCTCCCTGATTTCACTTTGCGTTTCCACTCTGCAGAGTGAACTGCCCTGTGAAACAACTCCCAGCAGTGAGGAGACATTGACAAACATCAGCACCGTGACACCGCAGCATCACTACAGCTGGAGATTTTCTGTGTATTTGATGGGGTTCACAGAGAATGCACACGACAAAACTGAAAATGTTTTGCAGGAAAATGACTCCAATGAAACTTCACAATAAATGTTTCAGATGATGCAGTGTACCCAGCACGCCCCATTTCTGGTGGTCCAGTTTGTGTGCTTCGTGCTCCCCCCACCTCTAGCCTTGGTCCTACATTGCCACCGCATCAGCCAACAGAAATGCCATGCAGGGCATCCAGAGAGGCACACAGCCATGCTTTGTTCTGGGAGACACAAACTACATGCGAGCTGGTCGGTGGGTGACAAACAGAGGCACAGGATCATCACAGAATCACAGAGTCATAGGGGCTGGCAGGGACCTCTGGAGACCTGCCTGTCCAAACTCCCCAGACAGTTCCCCAGTGCAGGGGGCACAGGAAAGTGTCCAGCTGGGTTTGGGTCTCTCCAGAAGGAGACTCCTGTGCCTCTGGCAGCGTGTGCTGGGGCTCTGTCCCCTCCCAGCACAGCAGTTCTTGCTCCTGCCCAGGGGGAGCTCCCTGGGGGCCAGCTGGTGCCCGCTGCCCCCTGTCCTGGAGCTGGGCAGCACCCAGCAGAGCCTGACCCCATCCCTGGGCTCTCCCCAGCAGTTCCCTGCCTGCTCTGCCCTGGGGAGCCCAGTGCTGGGCCCAGTGCTCCAGACACCATAGAATATCCCAAATTGGAAGGCGCCCACAAGGATCATCAAGTCCAACTCCTAACATGAATGCGTGGGTGATATGGCACAGAGTGCAGCAGGATATCAATATCAAACCATGCCGTGACAGTATCACTTGGTCTAAAGCAGTGACAGCAAAGAGGATGCAAGCGATCTTTGAGCTTTCCCTCAATGTTAAATCCTTCCATGGATCCTAGCTCAAAAGCCAAATTTACCCAAAATGTCACGCACAGGCCCGATGTTCTCATTCAAGTCTTGCTCCAGGCTCTCAACACATCCTGCTTACTGCATAAGCACAATTCAATAGCTGTCAGACTGCAATATCATGTGTAGCTAACTTCCAGAGTGGCTGTAGCTTGCAACTCTGTCTTTAAAAACACATTTTACAGCTCGACATCTTTGATTTCCAGGAACTCATGAATAGAGAAGATATATTGTTCTTGGTAACAAAATAATATCATTAAAACCATTATGAATCCTGCAAAAATTATTCCTGTCTACCTAATTTAATCATGTAACAATGACTATTATTAACTTGTCTTCTGCTGCTGCCATTTGAGATTATGGCCTTGGATGCATGGGTAGCTATTATATGATTCAGTTATTGTAAATGTGCATTGCTCTTAAGTGCTCTGTGCTTACCCTTCAGCTATCTACCTGAATTTACTCGTTCCAGGACTGCATGGTGAAACTGAAGATGAAAATGAGGCGTTCAGGGAACTGAAGGAAGATTAACGCCTGTCCTCGTCACTTGGATTAGTGTCTCATGGCTGACTTCTCATGTCCAAATATGCAAGGCATCCAGTAGAAACTTTTCCTGTGATTCGGAACAATGTCACTTGGTGGATTCTCTAGGGTCTACAACAGGTTTGACTTCCTCAGCATCTTGCTCAGCTTCATTTGGCTATAAGGACCATTACATTTTTGAAACTGTAAGTTTCAGCCAGCTTTGGCTCCATATCCTCAGCTCTACTTTCAAGTCTTCACCTGCAAAGGAGAGAAAAGGGATCCCTGTACACTCTTCTCCCCAAATCTTGACCATATGCTCCCAGACTTCATCGCAAACGTGATATATTGAACAGAGGTCATTCCCTAACAGCGTGATTGTCTGACCTCACCCTCCACACTGATCACACATAACTTAATGTAATAGGCCTCATTTCCTTAGGAAAATCACTTCTAGAAAACAATAATAATAAAAAAATCCTCTACCTGTCTGTCTCCTTCCTCGGTAATAAAAAAAAAAAAAAAAAAAAAAAAAAAAAACCAACAATGTACCGTTTTCCTGATTATGGATCTGAGCTGAAACAGCCAAATTCATTGGACCTAAAAATAAAAAATAAAAAAGAACAATGAACATAAATTTTGCCTTACTTTTGGATGGAATTACTGTGAGAACAATACCAGCCCCAGCTGAACATGTTACATGAAGGCAAAGTCCCTGCAAACAGGAGGACTGGCCCTGAGCTGTGTCAGTAAGGTGACTGGCAAGGTGCTAACCACACCTCCACCTAGCCCATTTCTGTGCTGCAGTGGTGTTTCTCCTCTGCGCTACAGGAACAAATAACAGTAGTTTGTCAGGCAAACATTGGTGTTTCTGGTGTCAAAAATAGAAAATGGGAAACATTACTAGCCTGCTCTTCGAATGGAATAGGTTATAGAGGAGCATCCTGTGTGAATGTGTGTTAGTCCTTCCGCCTCTTTCCTGGTGTAATTTATACACTCTTGGCCAATTCCAACCTGACACAGCCACAAAACTACTAACTCCCTGCTAGTTTGATGGAAACCAACAAATCAGCAGAGGAGAGAGACTTTAGAAATCTCCCAGCCATCATTCCTCCCAGTTCTCCTACACATGCGGACAGGATCCCCTGCAAAACCTGTAGAAAACTCGACGTCTGTTCAGTTGTTTATTTTGCACTCTGGCTTATGTGAGACAGCGGTAATGAGGATACCAGGCTGCTCTGGGGGTAGGGGCTCACGTAAGAGCAGCTCAGGTTCTTGGCTAGCGAGATGCGTGTGATTATGTCATCCTGCCTTCTTGAGGCATCACATGTCTGTGTTGGCCCTTGGAAGAAAGATGCTCCATCTTGTGCACTAATAACATCTCAGGGAAGTTATTAATGTTACTATCAAAAACAGCAAGGCAGATTCCAAACAGTGGCCGTAAACGAGGCCAGCCAGAGGAAATCCCTCCTGATGGGTGACCTGATCTCTGATTCGAGTCCAATCACGCCGCTGCAAAACGCTGGCACCACTTGTGATGTATAGCATAACCTAGCTGTCAGGGCAACGTGGCTGAGAGCTGAGGTAATTTCCATGCTGGGTGGAAACTATTTTCACAGTGGAATGCTTGCATTTCATTAATTATGAATTATTCTGCAGAGCAAACGAGCTGGAGGATATCCCCTCTCCAGGGCAAAGATGCCGAGTCAGGGCACGGCGCCTGTCAAGGCAAGGCTCAGTCAGTCCCTGCTGCAACTTGCCACAAAAAGGAGCCGCCTGCAGAAAGCAGGGGCTCACACCGAACCCCTCTACCCTCCCAGGTTCACTGCAGCAGCTGTATGAAGGGACAGCAGTAGTACCCCCTCATCTCAGAGCTTGTTGCAACTCCGTATGTAGTACTACATAAGAATCACCGTGGAACTTACTCAACAGAAAAGTCATGCCATCTCCAGAGCAAAATGCGAATGATGGGCTTTAAACAACTTCACAGCAAGCACGGAGGATTACAAAGAAATAGCAAATAACTCCCTGCCTACTGAACGACTCCAGTGGGAGGCAGAATTCCTGACAACTGTAATTGGGTAGATCAAAATGAAAAGACAGAATAAAACGCAGTTGTGGTTAAGCCCATAACTTCACAACTTTAAAGAAGTTTTTCACTTCTTCTTTCAGACCCAGCCTAAGGAAGAGGCGATGAACACTGGTCCTGGTAACGTGAGGCCTGTGTGACACAGCCTTAGGTCACATAACACAAAAGAGCAAGATCAGGTGTCATTTACCGTCACTTGCGTGGGTGTTTCAGTATATGTTTTTTTTTCCCTCTCCTTAGAAGTTTGGATTAAAGCCTCAAATCCACCTGAGATACAGAGTCTGTAATAATACTGACTAGCCAGTAATTTTTTTCCCCAAATGGTTTCTTGCAATTTTCTACTTTTGTTATCAGGAGCACAGTAATGTGTCATAAAATATAAAGCAGTGCTCTGACACCAGGACAAGTAATTATTTTGAAGAAGCATCAGAAATGCAGGATTGTGTCAGAAACCCTAGTTACCTCCCACAAAAATACACCTTGAGGATAGCAATGAAAAACCAGGGAAGGAAATAAGAACCAAAAGCAAGATTATCCCCATGCTCTCCTTATCACAGTCCCCAAAACAATTCACAGACATAAATTCTTACTTCTTTGGAGACCTTTCCCTCACCCTAACTTCTCCAAACCTCACAGATCCCTTAGAGACGCCCCTGGCAGGACCTATTGGGAAAAGCCCTTTCCTACCGGGGAGGCAGCCCATTTCCCCAGGTAAACCAAGCTCCCCATCAGGCTGCCCAGCATCACCTGTGCAACCCCAGCACCAGCTGTGCCTTCAGACTCCAGGAAGAATCCAAACATCAGCAGCTAAACCTTCAGCACTACCCCTGCCATGAGCAGGGAACTGCATTACATACCTCCAACTGCATTTTGTTGACCCATCTTGCCAACGGGAGGACAGAAGCCTAGTCAGGCATTATTTAGGGCCCCAGGCAGATCAAGCCTTGGCTGTTGGACCTCTGGACTTCAACCCAGCGAGCTGAGGAATGCCCCCAGAGTGCAAATGAACCTATAGGAAACAGCTGAGAGCAAAGGCTGGGGTGGGCGGGGAGGCTGGCTTCCTCCCCACCCTCATTAGAGGAGCTGGTCTCCCCATCGGGTGTCCTCTTCTCTTTCCTGAGGTGGAGAGGAGCTGTTCCTCAGGGCTTGTGGTTGGGGTGATGAATGGAGCTCCTTCCTCTAACAGCCACCAGGAAGGGAGGAGAGGGGGAAAGCTGTGCCCCCCATCCCCTGTGTCCTGAGAAGGTGAAAGATGAGTCAGAGAAGGCTGTGGATAATGGGAATATGCTTTCTACCCAGCCAGGTAAGCTGTGGTGCTTTCTGTTTTTCTATTTTCTCTTTATTTTTTGGGGAGGACAGTTGAAGTGAAGGGAGCCAGTGTAGGCAGTGTAGTGAATGACAAGTTTTTGTACAGGGTGAGTAAGGCAAATGAAGCAGGAAGTTGTTCAAGGTTTGAGTTAAGTGGTGTCTAGTTTGTGAAGCTTTTGAATTGGATGTTTTATTTTTTTTTGGATGGTTTTAGGTTTGTGTTTGTATAGTTCTAGTTTGTTCTCATTTTTCTTGTTTTTTTCTTCTTTCTTGTTTGTTTTCAAACTGCTCTTGAGGAGTCTGGCTGTCTGTTGTGCCTTTTCTGAGGAAGAGCAATGTTTAGTGGTGATGACTGTAGAGACCTCACTGTAACAGGAGGAGGGTGAATGGGCAAAGCTGTGGGGCTACGTGAAATGATGGAAGGGACAGAGGTGAGAACTTCCTCTGAGTGTAAAGGCTGCTGCATGGTGGGCATTGCTTGGAAGGCCTTCCATGACTCTGTTATGTTTGTTTTTTAATTAAAAAATAATGTATGCTACAACTCTTATCTAGCAGAAGATACTGGCAGGGAGATAAAACCACAGCTTGGGTAGTGGGAAAGCCAAGGTGAGTGAAGGATGCATCTCTTTTCCCTTAACGCAGTGGCATCTTCAGGAGGAACAGCTTCTGCTAGTAGCTGCTGGGAAGAATTTTCCTTGCTCTTATTGGCAGAAACAGCCAAGAAAGCCCCTTGTGCCTTCTGCAATAGTGCAAGCTTGTGGACAGAGGAATACATGAGAAATCTGAACTAATGCAATGAGGTTTTCCTGCCCAGGTGAAGCTCTGTGTATGGGTAGGAAACAAGACAATGATTACTTAGGAATTTTTACTTTATTCTTAATGAAAGCCTGGGCTGGAAGGAGATAGAACAAACTGTGCAAGGAGCTGTGAGGCCTTTGTCAGCAGGGGCAAGTCCACAAGCTGTGTGATGGTGCATCGGGCAACATGACCCAACTTCTGCTGGGGGTGTGTTGCAGGTGAAGAAGCTGTGGGAACTGACCTTGTGCACTGTTCCTTCATCGGCTTAGGGCAGCAGCCACTGGGCCGTGAGTGATACTTCTGGGTTTGGATGAATGCTGGTGGGACAATGGAAGGCCTCCTTGTTTGTCCCAGAAATTATTTGTCTTCCCTTGCTTGCTGTTTCTTCTGGATAGACCTTGGTGGACTGAGTTGCTCCTGAAGGGAAGGGATTGAGGGATGTGGGTAGCCATCAGGTGGGAACTTGTATGCAAGAGACGTGAAGGGCGCTGAATGGCTGGTCCTTTTTTCAACCCAGGCAGTTGAAATTATTTCGATGGAAAATGTTCCTGGGCGTGAAACTAGATACATAGGGAAATCTCCCCAAACCACTGAGGCTTCTGATGCTGTGAGGAAATGGAAAGAGACTTTTGGGTGGCAAATACCCCTTCTGAGATGTCTTACTGGCACAATGTTCTCCTACATGGAGTAGGAATGTGATAACATCTCCATCCCTTCCACCAAGGGGTGAGGTGCTGGTGTCTTGTTTGCAGAGCTGGACTAGTGATGGGCCTTGCCCATCTCACAGCAAGGTATGGTTTTTCTGGGGGGAGAGAGGCTGACTGTAAGCTGTGGGGTGTGCTCCTATATAATAGGATGTGTTGTGTCTGCTAGACTGTTTGGGAGAGGCCCAGGTGTGGTTTATCAACAGGAGGTAATGCAGTCGTCTGCTACACACAGCTGCGTGTCACCCTTGCTCTGGGGTTCAGATACTTCTTCAAACTAGCCATCTGTTTTTCTGCTGCTCAGGACTTGATTCGAGGACAGCTGCTGTGAAAAGTGACCCTTGGTCTGTCCCTGGGTCCCCTGCTCTTGCTGGGGAGAGGCTACAGAGCAGCTAGCTGTCCTTCTCCCAGGAGCTGTAAATCTTGTCTGTGTGGCCCTGGGAGAAAATGTGAAACTGAACTTCCCTGCAGTTTAATCTTCAAAGCAATAACTTAATTTGCTGAACAGCTGTGAGATATGGAACTGACCCAGAATATTAAATTGTCTCCCTGCACTGAATGGGAGCTACAGTTCAAAAGCCAGCAGCCCCTCTTATCTCCTGTGATGGATGCTCCCTCCTGACAAAGCTCCCCTGTGATGCCATGTGCTGTCCCCCCAGATCAAGTGGTGGGTGGGAGTCACATGGCAGCCCCCAGGAGAGGCTCTCAGAAGCAGAGCAGAGATTTCTTTCATGAGTCCTTTGGTTGTTACAGAGGACTCCTTCAAGGAAGTGGTGGCTGGGAATCCTCTAATTAAGTGTGCCCAGCTGGGCTTCTCTTCCTAGAAAAGTAGGGAGGGTATTCAAAGGTGGTTCTTTTTTTTTTTCCCAGAGTGTTCAAAGGGTGTTTGTGGTTTAGTTGTTTGGTTTTTTTTCAAGAGGAATTCAAACTCAGACCTTAAAATAATCCTTGCCTTATCAATAGGATAAGGTTTGTTCATCTGCTTTCTCAGTGTTCCAGTCCTGTTTCTCTCACTGCTCTCTGTCACCCACCCCCTAAAAACATACTCCAAATCCTCTGATATTTAACCCTCTGACCAATCTTACCTGCATTTGGTAGGAGCCGATGTCTCAAAGGCATTCAGGTTCCACCCTATCCAGTGATGAATTATTCCAGACATTTCTGTAATAATTTCTAATAAGAGAAAGTCTTAATCCCCAAGACTGAAGCTTTCTTCAGAACTTCTCAGCAAAGAGGGGGAAAATGGAGCTGGCTTCTCAATTTCTTTCCCAATTGAAAACCCAGGAGAGGGTTTCCCTGGCAGAACTGTGGTTGCTGCGAGCCCCCTAATCTGCATTGCCATGCAATCAGACCTTCATCCCAGCAACGAATACAAAATACTGCTCGCTAGGTAGTGCCTTGCAGGATTCAGCAGCTGCAGTCATCTGCCAAAAGCTCCCACTTTGTGCATGTGTGTTCACGTATGACTTGGTTAAAGCCTTTCTCAGGGAGAAATGGAGTGAGCTGCTTTGCCAAGCCCTCCTCCAGTCCCACAACTTGCTGGTGTTGGTGTAAAACGGACTCTTCAGGTTTTGCTTTCCCAGCAGAGATCAGGGTCAAAAGACAGTGAAGTAGAGTGTAGCAATTCCCCTAGCTGTATGTTCGTGGTAGGAACTGGGGTGAGGGACGTGCTGATATCCTCAGCCATAAAATGTGAATGTAGGAGATCATGAGGGAAAGGATGGGGCGACAGGCTGACCTTCACCCAGCCAAAGGCTTCTCTTTGTGGGTAGGGGGCAGAGCTGCTCTAATACAGAAGGCAGATGGGGCTCCCATTGTGTGGAAACATCCCCTAGGATGGGGGAGTGGGACTAGACGGCCTTAAAGGTCCCTTCCAACTCAGCCAATTCTACAATTCTAATTGTATTTATCCCCTTTCAGCCAAGCTGAATTGATGTCTGCGTGACATCTGCAGTTATCCCTTGAGCTGATGGTCAGTAGCTTTGCATCAGCTTGGGGAGAAGTGGGATGGGATGGCTTGCCCTGGAAATAAGTGTGAAGCACCTGCCTATGGTCTGTCTGGGTTGAGATGGAGGATGGTGTTCTCATGAGACCATAGCGAGATGGTTCTTGGGGGGAAAAACAAGCTGTGTACTATTGCTCATCACTAAGAATTGAGTTTGATTGCCCCAGTGCTGGTGGGTTTTTCCTTGTTTTTGGAAGGAAGGTTTTTGTAGGTTGCTGCAGCTGGCACCTGCTTGACCTCTACCAGTGTACTGAGCAGAGATGGAATGACTCAGCATCACAGCTGAGCAACACCAGGGTGTGGGCTCCTCCTTGGCGTGGGAGCTTCCAGCCAGATGCCTGGTGTGTAGACAAGATGGTGTAGTGCTGTTGGGAATTGAATCTGCCATCTAAATACTAGAGTAGAGCAGCTTGGAACGTCTGCTGGTGCTTAGAGAACTCTGCACATCTCCCCCTAAGCCCTGGCAAGGGGCTGAGCTATTCTCATGTCTGGGGCTTTCTGATTTTTGTGCAGCTCTTTCTAAAAGCTCTGTGCAGTGGAACAAATGGATGTATGTTCCCAGAACAAAAAAAAAAAAAAAGACATCAGCCATTCCCATTAGCAGAATTAAGGCCAAAGTCTCCAGATGTCACACATTGCTTTTTTTTAATCTCCATTTGACTATAGGAGTGTTTCCTTAACAACTCACAGCTAATGAACAGAACAAAATGAACAAATCTGCACTGGGTTATAAAGAAATGAATGTGTTTTTAAGAAATGTAATGCATGTTGACATGGGTGTGTTAAGGCTTGTGGCTCTAGCCATCTAGGCAAGGGGTATATTAATAACACATGGTGGCTGCGAGCGGTGCCTGCAAGACCAACCTAAAATAGCCTACAGGTACCCAGCCCTAAACATCTTTCCTCAGCATGTGCAGCATATGCCTGTGGATGGCAGCCCTCCTCCTGCAGGCCATGCTCAGGCTGCCTTGCCCTTGCTTCTGCAGTGGCAACAAAACATGTGTCTAAGCCGGTTAGCTGAAGGACCAGTCAGGATCCACTGTTCCTGCTGTGAGAATATCTTGATTGCTAACTTCCTTGTGCTAATCAAATCAGGCTTGTTGCCTAATTTAATTGAAACAAAGAGGGATCTTATATGTGGCATCTGTCAGCAACCTCAGGAGGAGGTAGGGATGTGATTCATGCGGTAGGCAAGAGCATCCAAAGTATTTCCTAGAATGTTATATTTCATGGGAAATGCCTTCAATTAGATCTGGGTATTTCCATGTTTCCTGGCCAGGCTGGGTGGCTCAGCTTGATGTCAGTAAGGAATATATCTTTTGTGAAATTAATAAATTACCAGGCCTTCTGTGTTCACAGTTGGTTTCATGGTATCTTCTTTAAAACACAAAAATGCACTTATAATTTTTAATGAAAAAAACCCTATAGCTTGTAGCACAGGGCTGCTTCATCCCTATAATAGGATTTTTGAGTAAAAAAGGATGCAGGGTGGTTTTTCCTATCCAAAGTATTTGCTGAAATGAGAACCAGCGAAACAAGCAGGCTGAAAGCTGTGAAACATCAGTATCCTGATGGTGATGTCTCACTGGTGAATGTTGGTTGAGGGTCCAGCCTCTGCTGGCTGAGCTTGGTGCTGAGCGATGTGACAGGCAGCTCTGGTTTCTTCTGCCCTGCAGCACCACCTGGAAGGCAAACTTTGCCTTCCATCAGAAGCTTTTTGAGAAGCCTCAATTAAATGATCCCTCACAGCAAGAGGAATGACGGGTGTGTATTGAGGTACCTTCTTGTTCGTGGTGGAATGGATGAGGCTCAGGATCAGAGCAACCTGCAACCCTTCAGCAGGTGCAGCTGGCTGATGTGTCCCTGGCTGTGCTGTATCTGTCCCACTAGCTGGAACTCATGTGAGCTGTGATGTGTGCTGACTTTCCAGAGTCGCTAAATACCAGCTGAAATTGGACTTGAACAAACCTGCTCTGAACCAGGAGCTGGTTCAGTAACACATGAGAATGCTGAGCTGGATGTGAGATGGCTCATAAAATGGGTTCAGTTGTGGCTCTGCTAATGTCTGTGTGCTTGGTGGCTCCTGGTGAGGGGCTGGAGGTTGCTGGTTCTTGGTGCAGGCTCCGCTCTGCCATCCCCTATGTGCTGCTTGCTGCTGCCCAGCACAGCCCCATGCTGGCAGCATGACCCAAAGTGGTGCAGGGGGCGGCTGTGATCAGGGCTTAGGAGGCCACAAACTAACCAGCGAGCTGCACAGAGGCTGCACCAGCAGGCCTTTGTTTTCCATGTGTCTGTATTGTAGTGTTGGCGCAGGACTTAGTGCTGTGGTGGTGGCACAGGCTTTTTCCATATTAAGTTATCAAAATAGCTATTCTAGCACATGAGCAGTGAGAAGCCCTGACTGGGACAGCTCTGTTCAAACTCTTCCAGGAGCCTATTGCAGCTTTAAAGCTCAGGCTGCCCATGTTGGCTATCACTTGTGTACTGCAACAATGCATGAACTCAGCATTGTTTGAGCTGAAATCCAGGCTGGGTTGTTGGGAGCTCTTGTTTCTCCTCTGAGCTGTGTAAATGTTTTATGAAGTGAGCATAAAGTCAATAAACACTTCCTGTTTAACTCTGCTTTGTGGAAGATGCTTTACAAAAACATCAGATCTCTCACCCAGCACACAGTTTATCTTTGGTTCCCTGCTAAGCTTGATATCAAAACTCATCAATAGGAAAATATATTCCCAACTTAAAGAAAACAAACTCGTCTTCCTCTTAATGATGCTGCACAGATTACACAGGAACATATTGAAATTACTCTGAAATTGGGTTTTGGAGCCAGCTGAGCATCAGATCCTGATGGGAAGTCTCCTGGGGAGAGCTGGTCTGCACCTAGAATGGAGAGCAGGCACCCAGCTCATTTCTTGCTGCTTTTCAGCATGACAAATGAAATTTGAATAATTGCTGTGTAAACTGAGAGCAGTTGTAGAACGTGAGAGGGCTGAGGAACATGTGCTTTTCAGCTGTTTTCTCTGTTGTGCTGTTGATTCACATTAATCGTGACTGAAGTCTGAATACAGCAAGCATTTCTAGCATAGAACTACAAGGTGTGCCAGTTCCCATTTTCCAAGACTTTTATTAAGTCACAGTTGGTGTAGTCAAACTGGGTAGAGGCTTATGGCTTGCAAGTGGCATCAGCAAGATCTTTGTACTGCCAGCTTCGCTCTGCAGTTGGCCAAGGCTGTCTGTGGGTCAGAGGTGGGTGGAAATGTAAAGGACTAATGGATGCAGCTCCTAACCTGGTCTTTGCTCCCTTTCCTGTGGTAGCTGTTGGAAGTGTGCTTAGCAGGTAGTGGGCTTCATTTGCTCTGCTTGCTCCTCTCTGCTGCTTGGCTAACTAGGCAGAAACGTGTTATGTAACATTTATTCTTGTTTCCAGATTTCAGCAGCGCTGGTCTTTGTTTCGCTGAGGATAATGATGATCTCCCTGTGGGAGATGCTGTTATGCCCTTGCCCTGCTCCATCGTGTGAAATGTCACCTAAAGGGTGCAGCTAACACAAGCTATGAAGCAGGGCAGACAGGACAACGGCTTGATGAAGGAAAACACTTTTTTTTTTTTTTAATGGCTGTGTCTGCACCTTAAGAAGATGGTGATCATCTCCAAGCTGTCTGATTATCTGGAAGAACTTTCTTGCCAACAGAGCGCTGCTGTCTTGTAGCTGAGAGCCCTCTCCTCAGCCCTCACTGATAGGAAAAAGCCAGCTTATTGGAACTTGAGCGCATCAGACCAGTGGAAATGGGGTTGAGGGAAGTATCAGCAAGCTTCTAGCGATCTCCGGTCTTTGTTTCCTCTTTCTGTAAACAAGCCTAGCCACCATTGCAGATGGCAGGATCTGTTGTGTGCTCCAAGGAGGAAGCACTAAAACTGGAATCTATTTTGTAGAATAAGTGCAATGGGGGAAGCTACTTTTCATTATCAGATTTGCTGCTGATCCTCTCAGTTTTGGGAGCCTTAGTGCAGGAGATGCATTGAACTCTGACCAAACGTTAAGGGTAGTGACCTCAGAGCCTTGCTCCATGTGGGAAAGACTACATCAACCTTGATTTAACAAGTATTCTCTAACGTAGGTGTGGTTTTATTTCTCTGAGGATTCTTTGTACTGCTGTGGTTAAAATTAAGGACCACCCTTCAAATAATGCCTTCTCCTCTGAATGCACTGCATCTTAGAGGGAGTCAGCTGTGAATAGACAAGGCAGCAAAGCACTCGGGATGGAGCTCTCAGGGCATGGCTGTGTATGATTCTGCTAGCTAAAGCAGATCTGAACTTGAGTTGGGCTGGGCTCTCTCAGTTCATAGGATATCTGCTCAATAGCCTCTGAAATCGGGTGGAGACAGCTTCCTATCTCTGAAGTGCACATGAGGAAGGCTGGAGATAGGAGGTGCTGACAGCATCCCATCCCTTGCCAGGATAGTGATGTGCAGCCGTGGTGAGGCTGAGGAGATGGAATCTGATCCCCGTTTGGATGTGGTGAGGTCACATTGAAACCAGAACAGGCATCTGTTGACAACAGAGCCACTGTTTCACAACTTTTGTCTCATCTGAAGGATGGGTGATCACACCAGGACATGTGATTGCTGGAGCCTGAGGAAGCCTTGCTTGCTCTTCAATGGCTCTCAGTCTTGCTGCAGATACGATCTGCTGTTGCTTTTTGAAATGGCTTGCATGACAGTGGGGAAATGTCTTGGTCCCTTTCCCACCTGGAGGAGGGACTGAGCTGTTCAACACTTCGTCTGGCTGGGCTGCCAGTCTCCCTGATGCCTTTAGGTGATAAGATCTGATAGGTAGGCTCCAGAAACCCTACAGCATGTCCTAGCTAGCTGTTCTTGCTGGCATCCAGCTTGCAGACTGCTGTGCTTGAACTAATGCCCCAGAGACCAGTCAATTGTGGCTCCAGGAAAGAAAACAAGCCACAGTCTGGCCTTGGTTAACACTTTTCTGTGTCTGTTTACTGCAGCCCCTAACTGGGTGCCTATTTGTAGTCCTTGATCTGGAGTTGTGACACTACCAGTGTGACCGTGCACATCTTCAGAGACCTGCTCAGTTCGTGTTCATCTTTTGTGTCAGAGGACTGCTGAAATCTCAACTGACTCTTTCTTATTCCTTTCTGGGGTTGAATGTTACTATTACCTTGGCCACTGAGCTCAAGAGCTGTAACATGCGGTCCCCTGCTAGTAGGGACTCAAAATCCTGGTCATAAAAAGAGGCAGTTCAAAGGAAAGTGCCAAGTTGTGTGTAGCCCCTGCGTTGGAAGCCCTGTTACATTTTTGTTTGCGGGTTCCATCTTAAATTTATCTAGAAAGATAAAAGCTTTGAGGGGAGGCTGAGGACTCTTGATGCAAAAGTATGGTCATAGTGGCAGTAAGAAGGTAAAGGGTTCTTTTTGGTAAGCACAGTGTAGCAAGGGAATTTGTTCCTTCCCTTTCAGGAAGCCAGTCTGTTGGCATGGTCTGCCTGGACTTGAGGTGCTCAGGTGAGCAAACGCCACTGCTTCAGATCCATGTTTCCTTGTGTCACAGCTGTGACATGTTCTCTGTAAATGGGCTGGCTTTTCTTCCCCTCGCTGTCCTGGAGGACTGTGCTTTGTCTCTCTGGTCAGTATCTCCTGGCAGGCAAGTCAGTGTTTGCTTTGATTTGGCTGCATTTAGAAACTTAAATTCTGCAGTCCTTGCAGAATTATTGTGATCTGCAGCTGTCAGAAAGGCTGCTTGCTTCAGGTCTGAGTGCTCAGGGCAAAGAAGCTGGTATGGGAAGGTGCATGTGAGCTGCTTCGGCTATTTGTGCCTGCCTTAAGAGGAAGGGCAGGAAGGCTGTGCCAAAGGCTGGCAGGAGGCTTTGCACAAGGAAGCCTCTGCTCCTGCAGTGCTTCACCTGAGGAGATTTGATGTTGAGATTCAGCTAAGGTGCTTGAATTGTCTCAGATGGAGCAAGCATGCACAAAACTGGCTTACTCCAGTGTCACCTCAAGAGCTACCCACCCCAGGGCAGCTTTCTTGCAGTGTCAATGCTGAGGGAGCAAGCATGTGAGATCTTTGCCTTGGCCACCTTGCAACTGAAAGACAAAACCCCCAATGTTAACATCCCTGTGGCCCTGTTCTACAAGAAGTGTGTCTTGAGGTCAGTCCAGGTAAGCTTTCAGGCCTGCTTTTTAAATTTCTTTCACAAAAAGGAGCTGCTGTTTGGTCTCATTCTGTGACATGACTCACCAGCAGCAAAGAGACCAGGCTTGTTATGTGATTATCCTTGATTTGTGCAGGACTGAGAAATCTGGAGTGGAATTGGACTTTATAGTTTTGGGTGCTGTACAGAAGAGAGTGCTTCTGAATTTCCTCAATTTTTTGAGCAAAATAAAGAAGCCTTGCATTAGGATTTTATATTTACTTTAAAAAAAAAAAAAAGTAAATGCAAAATAAATGGGATTAGAAAGTCTCCAGCTTGCCTTCTCACTCCAAGCTCAGTAACCTTTAGAGCTAGTGCAGGTTTTTAACTGCTCTGTCCAGTCAACCTGTGAGTACTCCCAAGGATGGGAAGCTCTCCCACCTGAGATTCTCATCCAATGCTCAACCATTGTTACTAGGAAAATAAATAACCAATATTGATAACCAATATTGAGTTGGAGTTTCCTTTTCTACAGCTGACGTTTGGTGTCTGACTTTTTCTGTTCACCCCTGAAGCCTGTCTTCTTACTGCCTTCTGCTAGGCAGCTACAAGATAGCTCCTTGATCTTTTCTCCAGGCTGAATAGACCTAGTTTTCCCACTCCTCAAACACAGCATGCTCCGGCCCCTGGTTGTTCTGGTATTTCCCTGCTGGTTTCACTCCTTTTTGCTTCTTGTATGTGCTGGGGAGCTCAGGACTAGACACGTGTTCCAGTGTTGTCTTGCCAGTGCTGAACAGAAGGCAGAAATTGCCAGAAAGTTGCAGAAGATCTTCCTTAGGATGCCCAGCAGAAGGTGCAAGGGGAAATTGCAATGGGTTAAAAGCATCTCAGCACTGTGCTGGGGCAGTGTGCCTTTGTAGGTCAGTTCTCTTCAAACGCTCCGTCTGCTCTAGACAGTGCATTACTCTTAACAACATGAGATCAAATGGGCAAGACCTTAAATCTGGCGATGAATCCACAAAGGCAAGGCAGTGACACTGTTGGGCTTTATCCTAGCGATAAGTACCTTGGGTTCTCTGAGGGGAGGCTGTGCCTCTATTACAGCCTGGTTTGTGTGTCCATCTTAGTGGAGAGGTTCACTGAGAGCTTTCATCCATGATGAGCAAACCCACAGCTTTAGCCGTTTCTCTGGATCTTTTAGGATCAAGAAAGTAGCTAATGG
>VXAV01004861.1:98321-125815 GCA_013399715.1 Alectura lathami | reverse complement strand
GGTTTCCTGGATTCCTTTGTATGTGGCCAAGCTTGTTTATGTGGGGACTCTGCCTTGGCTCTGCTTTGTTTCCTGATGTGGTGGTAACTTTGGCATGACAGGCACTTCTTTCAAGTGCCTGAGATCTCATTGGAATTGCAACAGTGTTATGTAAAAGTTGTTGTTGTCCTCCCATGGTGTCTGAACCTGTGAACAAGGTCAGTCTTTAAGCTTGTGTTTGTTTTTGTCAGGAAGCCAGACTTCTTGCCCTGGGTCTAGCTCAGCTTTGATAAGGGAGGTTGAGGCATTGAGATGTCTGTCCATTCTCAGTTCTGTGGTGTTTCAAAAGGAGTCTGTCTGGGCTGGCTGCTTAGTGCATGCTGAGGAGCATGTTCTGTAGACCAAAACAGTTGGGTAAGGTTGCCTTGCTAAATCACTGTAGGCAGCCAAAGGTAAAGTAGGAGAGGACAGGGATTTCCCTTTCTTCTTGCCTGCGTAGTTAGAGCAGTCTTCACCTTGCTCATCACAGTGGACTCCTATGCACAAGGCTGATTCTGCTTTCTCCTGATGACTTTCCTGTAATCTACAGTCCCAAACATTCGTTCTTCTGTCCATTGTTGAAGGATTCAGTACAGTTATTCTGCTTCTGGGAATGGGTCAGAGTTGGTCCCTAGGTATCTCCCTAGTGATGGGAGACACCAGTCCCACCTACCAACACACCTGAGTCTGCTGGTGTTGATTTCTTTCAACAAGGTCTTGCATGGAGGCTGTGACTGCTTACATGTATAAGCACATTTGTGTAGATGACATCAATATCTTTGCCTGCCTGCTTGTGAAAATCATCCTTGGACTAATGCTAGGGGCTGCTGATTTATTAATCTGAATTCCTGTGTTCTCACAGTTAAGGTTTCCCTCCAGATTACCCATTCTCCTCTTGAAAAGCACAGAAATCTCACAGGCGAGGTGTGTGATTCCTCAAATGGAGCTGGGCGTATGTCATGATCCATGCAACCAGTGTCATAACAGCTGTCCCTCGGAGGTGTCAGTTCTGCGATGATCTCCTTCCAACATGCTTCTGTGTGACCACCTATGGCTAGACACCAGTAGCTTTTTCATATGCTCACTACCAAGCAAGGGAGAAACAAAATGTATTCCTCCCCCTCAAGATGGGCAAATTAAGGAGTGAGTTTGCAATAACACAGCAGGACAGTGATGCTCTTGATGCTCTGTGCAGCAGGGCTGAAATGGCTGCTTTGTGTGCTGGAGGCTTGTAGCTGACAGCTTGCTCAGCCTGGGGATGCCTCTAATTTTGAACAAAAATAAAAATAAATGTCCAAGTCTTTGCAAGCTGTTGTTGTGCCTGAATGAGGTACTTTGTCCTCAAAGTTCCCCTGAACTTGTGTACTGTGAGCTGTCACAATCCTTGAAGAATCAGACTTGTTTGAGCCCCCAGCATTCTCTGCATCCAGATCTTGTCACTCCAAGATCTCCTGCAGTCTCTGTGCTGGGTATTTGAAGTAGGCTAATAACCACGTAGGTGGTGCTCCTAGCTTAGCTAGGCTTTATGTAATGGTGCCACATGTGTCCTTCTAGCAACAAGCTGTGGCCGAACTTGACAGGTTCTCAAAGATGTTAACCCTTTTATGGACTAAAAAGAGGTGCAGAGAGGGAGATCCTTAGCTAGCATCCATGCTAAAGGAGGCTTCTTGCACTATACTGGGTGCCAAGGAATTCACTTTTTGTTTCTTTTTGATCCAGGGTTAACTTGCTTGATGTCATTCTGCTTCTCAGAGATGCTTTCTTTTCCCCACATCAGTCCCAAATGTTTGAGCTCTCTCCAGCTTGGATTACACAGCCACTTCTAGCCCACCTCTCCCTAGCTCCTAGATGTAGGGCAGGGCTGGAGGCCTTGCTCTGAGATCAGTGCAATGCAGTCTTGTTAGATGAATGCTTTCAGGAGGGAACACTGGTGAGGTAGAACTTCACTCTGAATTACTTAATCCTATACAGTTGGATCTTTTTTGCCCTTGGCTTTTCAGCAGGAAATGCACCAGTTAGTGGTACAGGACAGCATAGAGAAACTGGCAAGCAGCTTAGCATCTTAGCATGGTAGGGGTGAGACGGGCAGAAAGTTATGTTGGTGTTCCCCCCATGAACTTCAGACTCTAATATTGAAGCATCTGTACCAAGCAGTTGTGCAGACAGCTTGAGGGAAGCAGGAGAACAACCTGTTTGGAAGAAGGGTGTTTCGGTGGGCACTGTGTTCCTGTTTCATGAAAACAGGGTACATCCCAGTCTTTTGAGACCTGAGGATAGAAGGATAAGCCTGAGAGACTCTGGAAGGGCTGGCTGAGGTCTCCTTCCCTGTGCACACAAATGCATGTAAAACCACAAGCAACATGTGGCTGGGCTGAGAGCTGAACCTCCCCAAAGGCTAATGTCAGCTGGTTCTCAGCTTCCATAGGGTAGTATCAGTTTGTGTAAGAAAAACTGGAAGTGGATGTGGGTGAGGTTGTTCTCAAGACTGAGAACTTCCTGTGATTGGGACAGATGGCAGTGCACTTCTAAGAAACAAGGAAACAAAGGAAGACCTTTGCAGCTGTCTACACTGCAAGACAATGTGGGCCTAGCTTACTGCACGAGCACGGAGGAAGTGATAGCATAGTTTAGTGAGACTACTCAGAAACCTCTGTAGCTCGAACTCTGTTAACAAGAGGTGATGCTAAACAACTCACAGCTAGAGGGGAAAATGTTGCTACTCCCTTTCCAGTAAGGAAAAGGCTGTGGTGACTCTCATTGGGCTGAGGGATGGATGCAGGTTTGCTCTTCACAGTGAGTAAGAAGCTACTTCTGGACAACTGACATTTCCCTCAAGGCCAGGGCTGGGATTTTTAAGTGGAAGCTGACAAGGTTCTGGGACCTCCGTAGCAAAACGCTTAGGGTTTTTTCACAAGGGAGTGAAAGCAGTACCCCAGCTACTTTCAGTGGCTGGCAAGCCAAGAGATCATCTTCACTGGATGCAGTGTACCTCTATCAGTGTTATCAGGTTTAGAGGGGTCCTTTTTACCTTTCTGCTAGGTGTAACGCTTCCCATTTACAAGGCAGGATGTAAAAGGGACTTGCTGTGACCACGGATGATCCAAGCAGAGGTTGGAAGAATGGTTGTTCTAACCCAGCCTGCCTTAAAAGCACAACTGTCTAAAGCATGGGATTACAGAATTGTTAACAAGTTTGGGGATCCAAAATCCTCACTTAGGAAAGCAATCTCATCATAAACAAGTTTTTAAGTTTTGGTGAACAGACAAAGCTCTGTGAACCTGTAAATTGTGAAGCTGAACTGCAAGGGGCAAAATTTAGGGGTAGAATCCTGTCCTGTGGAGTCTTTTTTACCTTTCTGTAGGCTGTCAATTCAATAAAGAAGTGTAACAGATTCTGCCTCATTTTTAGAAGCCATCATATGCTTTTGTTGTCCCCTGAATAAGGTATTAAAAACTTTGTGAATGGAAAGCTGGAAAGGGCTAGAAAACAAGATGAGAAGCACCTAAAACTGGCCTTAAGAGTGGGCTAATGGACGGGGAGGAAAGAGCCACTGGGGTCAGAACTGAGGTTAGATTTGCATCATGGGCACCTCTAGTTGTTTACACTTCAAACTTGAAGCATTTTTACAAATGTTTTAATCTTCAGCTCAAAAGTGAGGCTGAATAGGATGAAGAAACCCAGTTCCTATACAGTTCGAGGTGGTATGCTGCTGCTGGTTGGGGTAGATCTTCTGCTTCAAACATCTGGTGTGGCATTCATTAGAAGCAGGTATGCTGGTCTTTCACCAACGAAGGGTGAAGCTCTCAAACACGGTAACTAAGCCTTTGCAGTTGCTATAGCAGGGTTTCATTTTAAGCATGGGCTGTCACAGATGTTAACACTGTTCTAATCCTCTTTAAAGGAAGAGGATGAGAACAAGTCCTGGCTGCTCATACAGCTTTTACCATACAGGTGACAGCAGGCCACTTGAAATGCGTCATGGATGTTGATGGAACCTTGGGGCTGGGGATGTGACCTTCACCCAAATCCTGTAGACCTCAGCTGGCCAGGCGCTTGGCTGTAGCTGTGTTAATGAATTTGCATCCTGCATGGCTCGTATACAACTGACTTCAGTCTCCTGGTGCTATGTAGACCCCTCACAGGAGCAGGAAGCCTCTGTCTGTTTTATGGTTGGATAATTGGAGGCTGACTTGTGCTCTCTCATTCACAAAATAAGGAAAACATGCAGAAGCCAACTCCTGCCTGCTGCTGTGGAAGTGTTTCTCAATGTACCTCTGGTGTCTGTGTCCTCCATCAGCATGTTTGCATTTCCAGAGCTGCTGGGTAGACTTTGCACCTTGCAGTGGTGATCTCCAATGGCAAATGGCTCTAGAGGTGTGAAATATGCTTTGGCCAACAGAGCTCTCCTCACAAAGAGAATAGATGATGTGAGGTGGTTTCCTCAAGACAAAGAAGGGCGTATTCTGTTGTGGAGACAGATTTCTCACTATGTCTGTCCTGATAACTTGTTACAACCCTTTGGTCTTCCTACTGTCTTCCAAGCTGGGTTTTGAACCTTCTTCAGTCACTGATCCTCTTGGTAGACCTCCTGCTGTGGCCAATTGCTTGTCATCTCCTGTTTCTTCTTACATGCTGTATACCCAATACCTGCTTCTTAGCAAAGCCAAAACCCTTGAGTCTTAAATCCTAAAGTCTAAGGGTTGTTGAGCATATGCAATTTAGTTGCTTTTTCTGCTCCCTCAAAAGACTTATAATTTGCCTAGATTTTCAGTGATGACAAAAATTAAATTTGACACAAAAAGCTAGCCCTTGCTCATTAAAGTCCCAGTTCTAAATCATGGGTCCAAGGCTTTTCAAAAAAAATCACCAGAAATTGAACAAAACAATGTATTTATTCCCATGCTGCTTTCTGAGAAGCAGTTGAATTCACATGTTCCAAAACAGCTCTGCCTGAGGCAGAGCCGGCTAGCATGCAAACTCCTATCTTGAACAGCCGGGACTTGGTGAATTTATAAGCAACTGAAAACAGTACTGGGAAGGGTTAGGCAGCCTTAATAATATTGTCAAAAGATGCAGTCTTGGGAGGAATACTATCTCTTTAAAAAGTCTACTTTAAAAAAAAAAAAAAAAGCCCTGCTGAATTCCCCTCAGAACATGATGGATTTAATTCAGGCTTGCCACACTCTTGCGCAGACCCCACATCATTCCTGTTTAAATAGCCCAGTATTCTTGAATCTACCACAATAGCACAAAAGACAAATGGAAGTGATTGTGTGCTTGTGAGTTTATTTTCTTTAATGGATGCATTTCAGGGGTCATGGGCCATGTGGCCCTCCCTTAGATATACAATCAGACCCTGAAAGAACATTGTCTACTGGAGAACTTCCTTTGACACACCACCCTGCTGAAACAGCATGGCAACAGCCGTGTTTCATTTTTCAAAAGGCTGCATTTGGCCAACATCGTAATTAGGACAATGAGGAATACGTATCTCTGAAGCAGTGTTTCTTTTAATAGTTGATTTATTTTTAAGAATGGGTGTGATTCAACAGCTTCTTAATAACTTTGTCTCCTGCTGCCTGTATCTTAAGGAATAAGCCTGGCTTTGACCTAGTGATCCTTTAAATGGAGGGCTGGCGTTGGCTGCCTTCACTGTTAATGTATTTTTATCAGTGTTACACCAGTGTCTGGGTTCTCAACTTGCTCCTTGGCCTCTCTGTTACCGGCAGCTTTGCAGTGTGTTCGTCTGGTCTGTTAAAGCGAGTGCCTTGCCCTGGAGATACGTCCTGTGGGAGGCTAGTGACCTTCGCTACTCTGACATCTGTGCCCGAGCTCGGCCATAGCCAGCATGGCTGAATGTATTTTGGCTAGCTCCGCTGCAGGGGGGCTGCATGACCCCAGTTCTGGGGTTGAGGGGAGGATGGGCAGGACTTCTCCTGCCTGCACCCTCCAGATAGGGGTGTATGTTGCATCACTTGGTTCTTCTCAGTTTTCTTTCCAGGTACTTTTTTTTTCCTGTTTTAGCAATCCTTTTTGTAAGGGCTGTAGTGTGTTAATAACTCTGCTAGTCCAAAGGGTCCTTGTTATCCCCTAGTCTGGAAGACTGAGGAAACAACAGCTGTTGTGATGCTCATCTGATGTCCTCCATGCTAGGGAACCACTTCTACCCCTCCTGCTTTTTCAGTTCTCTAGTGCCAGAGCGTGAGGGATCCCTGTCCAGGTCTTCTGTGCTTTGTGTCCTGCTGTTTCCTCACTAGAAGGTGAAAACATGTTAGTAATCCCTTCTGAACAGTGACTACAGACTGCTTTTCCCAGGAGCACACAGCTGGCTGATGCTGGAAAGCAGAGTATGGTCCTGTCAAAAGAGCTGGGCTTTCAGTTTTGCAAGATGAACTACAGTGGGTGATCAGTAGCTACTAAAATGGTCTTGAGTTCTGTCTCTTTGTCTGCTTCCCTTCCACCAGAAGGGCCCCTCAGTGCTCCCTGAATTTTGGTTGAGTATGGCAATCAGGCTATTGCACACAGCCACTGCGTTTAAGAGTGAAGCCCTACATCTTGCCACTGTCATGGCAGACTCTTTCACTCACAGGTGGCCTGAGCCTGAAGGGCTGTTGAGCCTTCAGTTTGCAACCTAGGATGAACATGAGTGCCAAACACTGAGGTGCACAAAGCTTGCCTTTCCCTTCCTGCCCATTGTTGTTTAATCCCTTCATAATTTTAAACTGATGAAAACTGATATTGCTCTTGACATCTTGGGTGGGCTGAGTGTCTCCCTGATGAGCCCTTGAAGGGTCTTGCTTGCAATAATGTTCCTTGGTGCATGGCGTGGGCGAACAGTACTGAACTTGTGGCAGAGCTCCATGGTAACAAGCAATGGGATTAACAAGGAAAATAGCCAGTTCTGCTTGCTGGCTCTTAGCAAACAGCCTTGCAGCTGGAGGAGCTCTTGTGGATCAAGTGTTGTCTGGGTTCAAACTCAAGCTGTTACTGCCAGCAGCTTTTTGTGGACCTACAGCTGAATGTCGCTCTTAAATGTTCTCATCATAGGTTGGGCTGAGGATGCTCTTGGCTCTGCTGTAGAGCCAGAGTGAGCTGGGAAGGGACCAAGGGCAAGCAGGCTGTGAGCACCCATCTCACATCTGCTCCAAGCATAGCTGACACCTTTGGAACACTTGCTGCTCCTCATTTCAGCATGACAGCCTTAAGGGGCTTGTTCTTAGTGTAGGATGGGGGGAGCAAGCAGGACCAAGGGCAAGGACACCTCAGTCACTGCAACTCTGTTCTTCATTATGGGGTGGCAACCACTGACAAACAGTGGTGAGTCTCTCCTCAACTTTCAGCAGTAGCCTGTACTCTGAAGCTGGTTGGTTCCTCAGTGTTTGTCTTAGTGCTTTTGGGTTATCCAGCTAGAAATGATTCAATTTCTGAGCGGAGTGAAACATTTCTCTGAAGTGGGCAGACCTCTACCTCTAACACTGCCTTAAACTTCAAAGCGTGCCCCAGGCACAAATGCTGGTGGCAGAAAGCCAGTTGTCCCCGAGTTAACCTAACACAAAGGGAGTCAGTGGCACCCCTGGCTGTTTCCTTGTTGCATAGTAGTGCAGGGATGCAGACAAGGTTGAGAGTGAGTGTGGGAAAGGAAAGGATCATTGAAACCTCTCCAACATGAGGCAGGGGAATCACTTTGGACGCATGAATCTTGTCATTGCTGATAGAAATTCATAGCTTTTGATAACTTGCTCATGTAAAGGAACAGCTAACCTGAACGGCAGTAGCTCTGATGAAGAATTAAATGCTTGTTATCAGAAACAAATCTTAACTTCCCAGAAACAAGGATTTCCTAAGCTGACAGAAGAACTATGGTGAGCAATAATATTGCTTCCGCTTGAGTTTCCTTCAAGTGTGCATATGACTCCCATCTTGTTGTTAGAGGATGAAGACAGCACAGATAGGATGCCTCTTCTGGAAAGGCGCTTGGAAGAGAGACCCTTCCTTTATGAGCAACTTGCACAGTTTTCCCTGCTGAATTACCTGAGCTTTTCTTAAAATGGCTTTTTGTGCATGCCTTATGATTGCACTTCATGTTTTGTCTCAGAAGCACTGTGTGCACCCAATTCTACCGTAACTCTTGGGAAATGAAAGTTCTGGTGATCAGCAGAAAATGAAGTGATGCTTCTGTATTTGAGTCAATGCACCTAAAATAGTAAAAGATGGGGGTCTGGTAGATGGTTATGTAGCCCAAGGGTGGCACAGCTGTCTAGTAAGGAGACCATTACAGGCACAGGAAACTCAAAATGATGAGCACCAATTCCCTGAGGCAGGTTTCTATTAACATGACTATTGAGTAACTTTCAGCTGTGCTTCTTGCCTGAGACTCTTCTGTGTGGATGTATTAAATAGTACACGGTGTACCAGAGATGGATAATGGGTAAGTGTACTACAGGGAAGGGCTGTAACCACACTGGTTGGTGCGTTCTTCCCCCAGCAGGCAAGGGCTTATAACCACAACTGCCAAATGTGGGTGAAGAACTAGCTGTGAGAGGATGCTACCTGTTTTGAGTTGTTTCTAAACAAGCACAGACCTCTTTCTTTAGCAAATTCCCCCCTTTTTCTTTTTTTTTGGGGGGGGTGGGGAGAGGAACAGATTTCTTCTGAATTCCGAGGTTTTAGTCTAACTGGCATCCTCATCGTTTCATGAACACTGTATCTGTGGGTGACAGCTCCTTTCTCCCGAAGGAGGGTAGTGTGGGTAGTGGTTACAGATCTTGTTTGTCTTCATTCCCATGATTTTAACCTCTTTTGGCAGCTGATACTAACATCTAGTTAGCTTGCTTTTTCTCTTCCTTTCTGAAAACATGACGTTTCAGTTCCTCTAGCAAGCTGAAATATATATGTGGATTCAGCATTAATTCTTGTGTTGATGCTTACTGATTCCCACATCTCCAGGGGGATTGACTTCCATTGCTGATTTCTTTGAGCGCCCTGCAGTGCTCTAAGCTCCTGTGCTCTTCTTCCCTAGTTGCCATTAGTTGAAAGTATGAATTGTGTTGACATACAGCAGTAAGCTGTCACCTTCCTGCAGAACTGAAATCTGCCTCTCTGTGAGGCTAACTAGCAACCCGAGCTCAGCAGAGCACAGCATTCATCTGTGGCACTCTCTGTCACTGAATGCCCCTACTCCACCGGACAGCCTGTTCAGCTTTTCCTGTGCTGTGGGTCTCCCACACCTTGATCATGACCTTTGAGATGCAGCCTTTCTTTGCTCTCATTTCCTCCTCCTTGAAAAGTGATTGCTTACTTACCTGGATGGCTTTTTGTTTTTCTAATAGGCAGGCGTCTTAAGGCAGTTCTCCCTTGCTCTGCATGCACCTCACCTAAGAGACTTGTTAGTTAGGTGACTCTGAAGTAATCCAGATCCTTGAAGATCTGATATAGTGTCCTTTGGGAATGAGAACCTGTGGCACATGAGCCTGGAAACAAGGCAGTTGGAAGCTGAGCCTCTTAAAGTCCAAGAGCTTAGAAGCAGCAGTAGCTTTGCTTCCACCGTTGTCCATAGGTGACAGCTTTGCTGTCTGTGTAGATCACCAAGAGATCAGGGACCTCAATATTACAGTGTCTTGACTGCTCTGAACTCTGTGCTTTTTATTGTGCACATGTCACTGATGATGCTGTGTAGTTCGAGTTCAGCAGGATCTCTTTAGAGGTCTGGGTTCTGTGCAACATCAGTATTCCCCTTTGAAGAAGATCTGGGGTCCCTTAAGGTGTTTGTAAAACTCCCAGAGGTCCTGTGGCTTGCTCCGGGAGATGTGGGACTTAGTCCCTGGGCAAATGACAGCTGAGATCTGTCTGCTGGCAGGCTGCTGAGGCTCAGTTAAAAGAGAGCTGTCATCCTACCCCACATGCATGGCTAGGTGGATCCGGATGTGTTGATGCTGGACCATTGTCTTCTGTCCAAAATAACAGAAAGCATGATGTAGGGTCTGTGGGCAGCATTGCGTGAACTGCTGGCGGAACAAAGGTCTCTGTGCAACTCTGACCCTGCCTGAAAGTTCGCATGCAGATTAAGATTTACTGGAGAGTATTAAAATGTCATGAGTGTGCCATGGTCACTTGGTCTCTCCAGCTTTGCAGATGAGAGAATGTGAGAATGACATGTTTTTGGAGGAGCCCTGAAGGGTGGACTGCTTTGGTACTTAAATATGTATCCAGGGAGGCGGGTAGCTGTGTGTGTTGGAGAAGAATGCGAGTTTATTTGCTTGCTTGGAAGATTGTTCAACCCACCACTTGTAGCGTGAAATATGAATTTGGAGAGCAGCTAGTAGAATGCCTGCAGTGGCTGTGAGCAGATGTGGGGTGGGGCGTGCAGCCTCCAATGCGTATTTAATGGGCTCTGTTTTAATGACTGGACGTGGAAACACAGCTATATGTACTTATCCTCTGTAACCCTCCCAAGGCCTTTGTTACTGTTGGATTCTTAATTGCACCCCTAGTCATGCTGTTCACTTCTGATCAACTTTGGTGGCTTTTGAAGCCTTAGCTGTTGTTTTGAATGTCTGGGAGCAAAGAGCATTGCTTCACCTCCATGAGGTGAGAAGCAGCCTTTTGCCCAGGTGACAGCCATCCAACAGCACTTGTTACCCCCACACTGAAAGCCACCAGGGTCTGCTCTACCCAACTCTGTAGACCTAATAGACCTGTAGTATAGCCTCAGATGAGGCAAGCTGTATGCATGTAGCTTTAGCTGCCTCTAGAGTCCAGCTAAGAGCCAATCTGGCAATGACAGCTTAAAAATCTATGGTAGGATTTCTTGCATGCTGTGTTATGAACAAATACAATCTCTCTGCTCTATCCAAGTACTAGTAATAGCAGAAGAGGGGAGGGAATAAAAAACACCCACTCTGTTTTGTCTGAAACCTCCTGTGGAATAAATGGTACCGGGTGTTGGACTGAAAAATCTGCATGTCTACTTCCACTGTTACCTGGGAGAAGAGGCTGACCCCCACCTCACTACAGCCTCCCTTCAGGCAGCTGTAGAAAGGTCAGTGCTCACCAGCTGGTCTCTAAAACCATGGTCTGTAGGTCACTCTATGAGGGTGGATTCAGGAGTTTGAAAGCAAAAATGTCCTGGTTGCCCTGGTCGCTTGTACCTGAAGTAACATAATTCCCCAAATTGGGAAGGAAGCCTGCTGAGGTTACTTACTGTGACACTGACCTCCAGTGAGGCTTGTATTACGTGACCACTAGTGATGACATTTCATGAGTATGATTGAAATTCCCAGTGGAGAAGTTTGAGGCTGTTGGCATTTAAAGGAAGAAGACTAATGTCTGCTTATGTTATCTGGCATCATCTTAATACGGAAATACTGGTATTATCCCAGCTCTTAAAAATCAATTTTAGTTTGGGGCCGCCACAGGGAAAGGCCATATATCTATTCTCTAGCACTTACATACCTAAGAGAGGTTACTTTGAAATGTCGTGTGGGTAGATGGGTCTCTAGTTCATCCCACAGGGAAATGCAGCAAGAACCTGCTGACCAAAACCATCCTGACCTACCTTAATCAGCTCTTCCCTCAATGTTCTCAGTGATCTGGCCTCTAGGGATCTTTTTTCCTTGAGCAAGTACTTTCCTCTGGTCCCTTTTGAGGGAGAAGGGAGAAGCATTGTGGCTTGTGAACTGTTGTACACTGAAGGTGTTCCCTGTTCTCCTCTCAACTTGCACATCTACCCTTGATAGGATGGGGAATGGTTTTGGGCTAAAAGAGGGGAGATTTGGGTCAGATGGGAGGAGAAAATTCTGCGCCCAGAGGTGGTGAGGCCCTGGCCCAGGCTGCCCAGAGCAGCTGGGGGTGCTCCAGGCCAGGCTGGGTGGGCCCTGGGCAGCCTGTCCTGGGGGGTGGCAGCCAGCCCCCAGCAGGGGGCTTTGGAGTCCCTTCCAACCCAACCATGCTGTGATTCTGTGATATTATGACCTCTTGCAGTGCTGGTGTTGCTTTGTGGATGGATGCTCTGTTCTGCCTGTGAGCCTTCTGCCCCTTGTAAAATTCAGGGTACTAACCGCATTAAGGAAAACATTCTCTTATAGGCTGTCCTCCTTATAGAGGAGAAGAGAGATGAGCTGTGGCTGCACATCTTGCAGGGTCTCTCAGATAACTAGTGCATCATCTCATTCCTTCCATCTTTTCTGGCAATGGTGTTTCTTTCAATCCAAATGAGCTTTGAGATGAAATGTATGTCTTTTGAAGTAAAAACTTCTTAGACTTAAAGCACTGCAAAGGTCATGTTGGACTGCAAGGCATGCAGAGAACTGAGGTCTTCTATGTGAGTAAATCCTGCTAATTGAGGAAAAAATCTGAGATGAATTGTTCAGATAAACATCTGATGTTTAGATCTGGAGAGTGAATGTATCTTTCCAGAGGCAGTAAGTGTTCGGTCCTGAGGGACGCCCTCCCTTGAGACACAAGATGGCAATTTAGAGCAGATCTGAGAGTCCTTTGAACTTGGCCTCTGGCAGATCTTTCTATTCTAAATGTTCAAATTCACATCTGAGGGACTTTCAACTTTTGAGTGTGTGGGGAAAAATAAATCCAAAAATTACCCATCTGCCATCCAAAGGCTGAGAGTTCAGGCCCAGCTGAGAGGGTTTTTTGTCAAGCTATCTTGCCTATGGGTTTGATGGCCAATTTGTGCTGCAAGCCTGTGGGCTAAGGTGGTGGTGTAGAGGCGGCATGAGAAGTGCCTGGGATAATGATGTGTGAGGTTGGCAAGGTTGTGAGGGCTAAATCGTGTGTAATCTCACAGGAGACTTTGCTATGAAGCAATAGATGTCATAGCAAGGCCAAGAGGAATGCTAGCCAGAACCAAGCAGAGTGGACTGTGCATACCTACTCTGGGCTTTTGGTTGTGTGATAAAAGCCTGTTGGTCGCCTGGTGGCCAGGATTCCTCCATATGCTGTCCTTAGCTTTTCTGGCTGTACAAATATGATGTCCCCAGAAAGGCCTCTGACACTCAAAGGCACTTGTGCTGGGAGATGTCAGCTCTCTGAAATGTTCTTCTAGGGGAAAAAAAGCAGAGCTCTGCAATTGGATTCAGTCAGATGCAAGATGTGCACAACAGGAATCCTACGGTGTGGGACAAAGCGGGGCATGCTGTGCTGTGTATTCGGCTGGGGTTTCCTTTCTTATTAAATGACTTAACAGAAGGAAGTCATAATCCACTCAGTGTTCCCTCTTTTGTCTGGAAGAGTTAACTCTGCAGCACAAAAACTGCCTGGCACAGCAGAGTGACTGCACTGAGTGCAACATGGAAATCCATTTGCTAAGTGGAGGCTTGCTTGGGGGTTTCGCAGGATGCCTCACTCTAAAGAGAAACTCTTACACTATAACAGTTTTTTTTTTTTTCAGTTGTGGCCAGGTCCATTTTGACAAATTCAAGATGTTCATAATGTGTGGCCTTGCTATAGTCTGCATTGCAGTGCAGCTACCTACTGAAATGGCCGCAGTCACCAGCTTGGCTTTGGCCACCTTGGGAGCAAGGATGTGTTTGGAATGGTGTGGGCAGGGGGAGCTGGGTGTAAAACACTTGTCACTAACAAAGTGAGTAAAACAGACTGCACGCTTTGTGGAAAAAAAATCCATGGTGTTGTCTAAGCCTTAGGATTCCTCTTGGAACCCTCACCAAGAGGAAAATAACCAGGCAGCTCATCCAGCTCCAGCTGGAGCAGAGGTGTAGCACCCATAACCAGGGCCACAAGAAAGGCATTGGTGGCCCTGGCTGTGGAGGAGGAAAGAAGCCCACGTGGTATTGTGCAGTGATGCTGGGTTAGAGGCCCCAGAAACTGCAAGAGAGCAGTTTTAAATGAGGAAGAATGAGCAGCAGAGACTTTTTTTTGTCTGCACCTGGTCAGACATCTTTAAGCTCAGAAACTTTTGGAGCTCTCCCAGACTATTTTCAGGTCACCTACAGAAAATCTCTTGCAGATCTATGTGCCTAGAAGCAGCAGATGTGAGTGCTTTGTGTGCCTCTGCCTTCCTATGGATGGCTGAAAACCTAGAAGGCAGGTTTCAATGGCATGCTGCTCAATCTTTCTAAGAACTGAGTGATGTGAGCAGGCTGTGTTTGCGCTGGGAATATTGTGACACTCAAATGACACCCTTAATTGGGATCTGCCTTATGGACAAACTCACTTGGTAATAAAACACAGCATTCCTCGCACACAGTTCCTGATTTATGTTTTAATTGTTTTCACACACACCCCCCACCACAGGCCAGGAAGCTCCAAGTGAATGTGCTGTTCTCAGCTGTGGCTTTCCTCCCTGCTGCTGCTGGTAGGGGTGGGCTGTGTCCCAGCAGTGGCTCCTCTGTGAGTGATAAAGGACCAGGGGTGAGGGGTGTTGGGCTTATCTGAGCAAGGATTTGGGGAAGGATCACCCAGATGCATGGCTGGGGTGGAGGAGTGCAAAGCTTTGCTCCCATTGCTCTAGTCACCTCTTGAACTCAGACAAGCAGCTCCATCTCTGCCTCCATTTCCAACACTTCCCTTTGAAACTAGGAGAGGGGGAGAAAAAAACAGCTGGGGCCCCTCCCCAGAAGATGCTGAAAGGCCAAGCCACTCTTTCAAGCACTCTCACCACTCAGAAGGGAGGAGAAGGAGGGTTTGGGGATACCCTGGAGAGCTCCTGCACTTACTCTGTAGCAGTTCTATAGGTGTCAATTTTCATTTATGCTCATAGCACAGCAATGTGGGAAGCAGCCTGTGTTAGCAACGCCTGAATTCTTAGATTATGTCAGCTCCCAGGAACCTGAGGTGGCAAGGAGCTCCTCACACGTGGAATCCACACAAAGCAGTTGGTCTCAAATCTATGATGAGCTTCTAGTTCTAAGGATCCAGCTCCAAAGGATGCTGGTAGAAAAGGGGTTGCTTCCACATTTCCTTGTGATTGTCCCAACAAATCATATTCTGAGTTGGACTTGATACCTGTAGGTCCCTCCCAACTGGGGATTTTCCATGCTTCTATTATTTTAATCATGCTAAGAGGGCTTTTTGGCAGCCTTTGGATCTCCTGGATGCTGGGGGCAACCTGGTCATTGCCTTCATTGTCTCCAGCCATTAGCAGGACCCAGTACTCACCCTGCACAAAAGTCTGGTGGTAGGAAGAACACCTTGAGGGCACTGTCTTCTAGAATGTGTGGAATCCTGTGCTGTGAAGCTTAGGGAATGTAGTGTAGGAAAACTTGTTGCTTCTCCTGTCCTGAATCCATCTCTCTGTCCAGGCTATTATCAGGGAGGTTGCTTGGAAGTGTCTGTGCATCTCTCCCTCTGACAGGGAAGCCTTTATCTATAGAAAGCAACCTCAGAACATCTCAGCTGCTTCCCCCAGACCCCTGTTCTCCCGGGCTGCCATGCGTTGTGCGTTCCAAATAATGCTACTAGATAGCTGCAATCACTGTGCAAATCACCTCAGTTCAGAGCAGAGGTGCTACTGCTTCAACAAGAACCAAATTCCTGGAAATCTTGTGTTAGCAGCAACTGTCCTGTTAGGATAATCAGTGGGCAATTACTTAACCCCTTGACCTTTTGGTTCTGCATTGCTCCCATTCACACTGTTATTCAAGTTAGTCTTTGTTAAACTTGTGTTCCAGAGTCATTACTGGAGCCTAATTCAGAAAAGGAAGTGGAATGTAAGTGTGCTACTGAGTTTGCTTAACTTAGCTTACCAAAGCTGTACTCCTCCAGGCTATGGCTAATTATGTGTGAAAGCTGCTGGAGATCTGAATGGCTTCCTGTGAAATGATCCTCATGTGGCCTGAGGCCTCTTGGCCACTGGAAATGGGGTGAAAAATTTGTGGATTACTGAGATGATAGTGGAGCAAAAGCCCTTACCTCTGGGAGCCAAGGGGAGGTGTCCTCGTCTCTTAGCTCCCTTTGCTCTGTCAGCCTGGTTTGACTGCCTTAACGTCTACTGCTCCAAAATGCAGAGGTACCTGCGCTGCCTCCCCAGCAGCCACAGGCATCACTGGTGGGCCAGAAAGGCGACAAAGAGAACAAAAGCTCGGAAATATCATCTGCCCAAGGAATAAAAACAACCTGGCTTTTCTCCAGGCTGGAGAAGGTCACAAGGAAAGAGGCTGAAGAGTGCAAAGGTGGGAAGTGAAGGCATACGATGCAGTTGTTGATTGACAATCTAGCAGGAAGCACGTTGTTTCCAAGCTGTGCAGCAATATGCTGCAGGATTCTGGAGGTGCAGAAATGCAGGTGGCATTAATGAGTGATGACTCCTTCTTTGGAAGGTGCTGCAGGCTGTGACATACCCCAGGCTTTAGCTTTCTCTGCGGGATCAAAACCTTAATGTGATGCTTGTGAGGAAGTGAGACCAAAACCAGTGTAGATATTGTTAAAGAGATGGGCTGTGACTTCAGCTGTCTGCATCCTACTCCCTTCCCCAGTTCTTATTAATCTGTTCCTTATGTTTTTCACAGCACTTGCTCAACTGTTTCCTCATAGTTTCTATTGCTTGCTGATGATCTCAACATTTCTTATGGTGGAAATGCACCAGGTGACTTTCCTCACCTTTCAGAAAGTTGGATAATTGAGTCTGGCTAGAATGGTGTTCTCAGCACTTCCATATGCTGCTTGGAATTGGGACAGTGCTAGCTAGTGACCTCAACATCTTTCATGAGTGAGGTTGAAAGCAGCCTGACTCAGCCCACACCAGATCTAGGCAATGATAGGGCTGATGTGGACTGAATTCAGCTGCACATTGTTCTGAGTGGAACTTGGCTTGGGCAATAAGTGGTACAACAACAGGCTTCGGGCTCCTCAAGGGCTGTCAGACATCTTTGACCTGGTGGGGGGTAGAGTCTGAAACCTAAGTTTTTGGTATTGAGACAGAACCAGCCTGTCTCTAGCGTGGAAAGGCACAAATCTGGACGCAAATTGCTTCTCCATCTGCTGTTGGGGACAGAAACCAGAGACACAATGCGCAGGCAGGCTGCTTGGTGGAGGACTGCTCAGGGTGAAGGTGGGTAGCAAGCCCAGGTCAACCCCTCAGTGAGGATCTCTTCCTAATGCTGACAGGGAGCTTACCCATCTTGGTCCGCAGTTGTAAGTTGTCTTACTCCCAACCTGTTGTGTGCTGAATCCTATATCCTGAGAAGGTGGCAAAAGGCCTGGGGAGATGGCTTTGCTCAACCAAACTGACCACAGCTGGACTCTCAGTGCTCAGTAATCGAGGCAGTGTTGCTTCAGAGCACAGTGAAGGATGCTGACTGTGACAGATCAGGTAGCAAGCATTAAAATAGCCTGGCTAAGCTGAGGGAGCCCCAGAGCACATCCTGACAGAAGATGGCTTGCAGTTAACTGCTGTTCTATTTTCTGGTATGTAGCCAGCAGAATACTTGTAATAGCAGGCAAGCCCTCCATTCAAATGCAGACACCTGTAGTGCTTTATGTCTCCAGGCTGAAAGCAGAACAGTGCAAGAGCAGCAACCTGCCCTAGTCATTCCCTCTAACTATTGCCTTAGTTTTCTCCCTTTTTTCCACGAGCTGACAGCAGTACGGAGCCTGTTGGTGGCTTGGCCTGAAAGTGAGAGAGCAAAGGGAATAAAGCTAATGTTGGCTGTGGCTCAGATGGTGGACAGCCATCCTGAAACAGCTGTGTGGTCAAGCAGATGTGCCTGTAGTTTCTCATGTAAATGTTTGCATTCTTTTGGGGAAGTGCCATGCTATATCTCCTTAATGTACGACATAAGTGCTTGGCATATTGCTTCTAAAAGCACGAAGTGTTGTGCACTGGGGCCGAATGTGCCCACTCACATCTGTGAGTGTTGACACTGTCTGGGTTACAAGCTCTTGTCTGGGTAAGAAAAGCTCTCACCAGTAAAGCTTGTTGTCTTGAAGTGCTTGTGCCTCTCAGCGTGGTTATATAGCAGTGTGCAGGCACAAGATTTCAGGGATGAATCCTACACTGAGTATCTTGTATCCCTTTACATGTAAAGATCTTTCCTGTCACAAGGAAGTAACCTTATGTTCCTCTGGTGCAGAACTAGAGGTAAGACACTGAATCCAGAGGTAAGAAGTCTTTTCCTTCCAACTCTGCTATTCAAAAAAGTCTTATTTGCTGTATGGCAACCTTTGCTTTTCTTTCCAGTTCATGCAGTAATAATGGTCTCCTGGGAGAAGACAGCTAGATTGCAGTCTGGCTGGCTTAAGAGTTGCAGACTTTCCTGCTGGTCAGCCAAAATTACCTTGCTTCGTTTTGTGCTGTTATTTCCCAGTTCCTCTGTCCTGAAACCCATCCACAATTGCTTTCCTCACAGGTCAGTTTTCTGAGGAATCTTAATCATTTTATTGTTCGCTCTGAGGATCCTGTTAAGCTCTGCCAACAACGTTGGAGTGCGCACTTCCACCTGCAGGCTTTAAGCCTACCTATGCGAAGGAATGGAGCTCAATTATTAAAATGCTGACTGTTAATCTGCTTGATTTTGGGTGTGAATGGGACAAAAGTGAGCAACAAAACAGGAGCTGTGAAACACAGAACTCCGTCTACCTAGAAGCTTTCACAGAAGAGTTTCTCCTTGAACCCTCTGTAGACTGGCTGGTGACTTCAAGGGTGTTATTTGGGTACTAAATAGTTAAGTTTCTCCTTCTGCATTACAAAGACAGAAATCAAAGCCAGAAGCCTCCAGATAGGTCTGAGATGATTTTTCTGTTTTATGGAGGGTTGTGGAAAGCAGGTTTAATCGTCTCAAGAGTGGTACCTGCGTTGGTTCTCCTTGAACAGCCTGCCCATGGAAAATGGAAATGTGTGGCTGCTGTTGGAAGGAAAAAAAGCAACTCAGCTTTGAGTTGACTTCAGCTGCTGTCAAGATACAGCTTTGGAGGTTGACTGTTTGCATTAACAGAGAAATGCAGGTGTTGCAATGCTTTTTAAAAAAAATTATTCTAAATGGCCCCTTTCACTGCTTAGCCTTGTGCTTTGTCACTATTCATAGAGGAGACAGACAAGCCCTTGATGGCATCAATTTATGGCATTTAATGCAAAAATATAGCTATATTGGTACTGACCTGCTTCCTAATTGCATTAAGAACTTTATTTATCCAGTTCTCCAGGCAGTGGGAATGCTGCTGGTCTAAACTAGATTTAAAGAACAAGTGCTACCTTATAGCTCACATTTTGGTCAACTGGGCTTTTAACCTCAGAAGAGCTTGGTTTTGTTTAATCTGGCAGTAGGGAGGGTAATTTTGTACGGGAGTTGGATTATAACATCTTGAATTTGCTGCTGAGAGATGCTACCAGTGCTCATGCTGGGGTAATGGTGAGAACTGCACCCGCAACCTAAATCACAGCAGGTCATGGTCCCTCTGCAACTGCATCTGCTACCAGTGTGTGGAGAAAAGGCAAAGCTGTGGCTGATCTTCAGGCTTCTGTGGTCTGTTAGGGTGCTGATCATCCAGCAAACTAAGTTTTGGTTAATGGAATACAATCTTAATGGCCTGTGCTTCAGTATGTGCATATTCAGCTGCTGCTTTCATGCTCTAATTAGCTCTGGAAGGCTCACTTGTGAATGGGAGAGCTCCTGTTTTGTATCTGTAGGGCTGAAATGGGGTAGATTTGAACTGAAAACCTGAGCAGCTTTTCAGGAGTTAAATGCTGCCTGACTGCTGTGCTAGAGCATTTCCTCCTGAGGAAGGTAGGGACAGTGGCTAATGCATCCTTAGACCTGTCCTGCAGGTGGCCATTGTGTACCTCCATTCCCTAATGGGAGCAGGGGACTGCAAAATAGACAGCTTGATGCCTGCTCCTGTGTTCCAACCGAATTTTAACAGGACTAAACTCTTAATAGCTTAATAACTCTTATCTGTGCCATTAAGGTGCAACACCTATGGGCTTTTTCTTAACAGTGGCAAGGTGGAGCCCTTTGATCCCTTATTGCAGTCTCAATGCTGTGTTGGTGCTAATGGTGGGGTGCTCAAGCCACAAATTGGTTTGTCCAGGGGCTAGACTTGACTTGCCAATTAGCTTGGCTTAGTCTGATCACTGTGTCAGCTTTATCTTAACAGTGCTTTATAGTTGGTGGGATCTTCAGATCCACATAAAATTCTGTATGTGGCTGGTCAAGAGCTCTGCAGTCCCTGTAGGAATCATGTGTTAGCGACTATGTTCTCTGTGTTCCCTTCCTAACAAGTGAGCTGGGTCCCAGTGTCATTCTGCTGTTGTGGTGCTGTGTTTTAGTTCCATTTTACTGGGTTTAGAGGGCAGGTGTCTTGTTTAAAATGGATGTCCAGTTGCAGTGGTGGGCTCACAGACCCAAGAAGGTGCAAAAAACAATGGGTGTGTGGAAAGCCTCTGCTGCCAGTCCCCTTCTCAAAGATGACCAGAACAGAGATGTTGCATCTTCACATGCTCAGCTCAGACTCTCTGCTGGCTGCTTGCACTTGGTGTATTTCTTATGATGCCTCTAGTACTATATTGTCTGACCAAGCATCCAGCCCTGATTCCAGTCTGCTGCACCAAAGCTGGAGGTGCCAAACTGCAATCACTTAAGGCAGAAAATGAGTGCATGCTGCTTGTACCCTACTGTCACCCTGCTGGGGAGGGTGGCACCTCAAGGAGAAGTGGGAGGCTTTTCATGCAGCTCAAATCAAAGAAGCATAGCAAACTGTGAAAGTTTCAGCAGCAAGTAAAACACTACTGGGCTTTGAAGCCTGTTGGGGAGCTTGAGTTTTCTCTTCTGTTCTTGTGTGTTTGCTGCCAGCAATTGTATCTGCTCAGGGAGATGAAAGTCGTCATGCCAAAGTGTGAAGAATCTTCAGAACAGCATCCCAGCATACGATCCTTTTTTCTTTTTCCCCGTCAGACATGGGGTTTTTGGGCTGTTTAAAAATGGCTCTAGCTGCTCCTGAAGACCAGTTCCTCTGTGCTGCAAGTCTTCATGAACCTGCTGCTGGGTCTGCTAAAAGTGGTTTTGCCTGGAAAATGTCGGTCTTCATTTGCCTTGTTTCCTTCTCCACTGCTTCCCCTGCGCTTTTGCTTGGTATAAAACTGGTGCCTGGTGCCTTCCTCTTCTTGGTCATGAAGATTTCAGGTAAATATTTAGTGAGCTAAGTGGATGTTAGGCAAGGGGCTTTGCCAGTGTGCATAGCTAAGATTTAAGGTTATTCCTTACTAAGCCTTTAGATGTTGCTGAGTGTTCCTGTTTTCTGTCTTTTGCCTTTAGTTGTGTAATTCTTTATTGCTCTATTACATGACATCATCTGGATCTGCTGCTCTAGTCTGTTCTGAGCTTCATAACATGTTCAGCTGAGTCTTGGGTAAGGACCATCATTTATTTCCAAATCCATTAATGTTCTGAAAATAACTAAAACCCTGTGCTAAACGCCTTATCGCCAGCATGCTGCCTGCAGCAGTAGTGAAAATATTCACATTGTTTGAGTTGCTGCTAAGTGCAGAAGGGAGGCTGGGTTGTCTCTGTATCTGGACTGTTTACTGAGGGTTTTTTATTTTAAATCGTACTCTTGCACAAAAAGGCTGGCAAGTGTCTTTGCTGGAATCAGTCTCTTAATGCTTTGAGGCTGAACTGAGCTATTCAGATGTGGCTCTGTGTGAAACTATTGTGTGTTTATCTCTGCCTGAGACCTACTTAGGCTAACAGGACTCATTGTATAGCTGTAACATCATTTAAGGGTATCCTTTTCCCATGATCCTGTCTGCATGGAAGGCAAAGAGATGAAGAAACATCTTGTGTTGTAACCTCTTATGTGACTTCAGTGGCTAGATCTCAGCAATCCTGCTGTGCCAGGGTGTGCTGTGCCCTATAATGATGAGATGTCAGTTGTCAGGCAGGAGAGAGGTGGAACCTGGGCTGTCTCCTGCTGGTGATTGCTCCCCACTCTCTGGTCACCTGCTGCTGTGGGGTCTGGGGAGCAATGACACAGGCAGAGCAGTGGTGTCCTGTTGTTAATGAGCCATGAAATGAGGCGTGCTTTGACAAGCTCCATGGAGATGTCCTTTAATTGCTGCAGAAAGGTAAATCTGACTTTCAGGTGTTGAAGTGGCAGGCTTAGAGCTTAACCTACTGGTAGGGAGCTGGATTTCAGTGCCACGCTTCCTTAGCACTGTTTTCTGGAATAGCCAGAAGCAAAATTCCTTCAAACCCTGGCCCTAGTCTTTCCCTCGGATGCTTGAGGACAGGCTGTAGCTGTAGGGGCAAGGAATCCTGTAAGTCCACATGCTAGTGCTGCTCCGCTTACATCTTTCTTTGTCATGTTCCTACCGATTGCTCCTCTCCCCACAATAGGTGGAAAAGACCTGATGGTGTGTGTTGTGTGGTAGGACTCCAAGGTCCATGTTAGGCTTTCTCTTACCTTTTCCCTGGAGGAATCTTTCTCCTGCTTTCCACACCTATTTTGCAGGGAACTTGAGAGGCCTGGTGACAAGGGCTATATTTGGGGAAACCTTAATCAGAGCCAAGAGGAGTGCATGGGGCTGTGCTCTTCAGTAGAAGCTTCCTGTGGCCAAAAGTCCACACCAAACCTCCATCTCTCACTAGAGAGATCCAGATGAATCTTTAATGTCCCTGTAGTGGGAAAGACCTGAGCGTCCCCTGTTCATTGTGACAAGGGATAGTCTTCTCACTCTGCTCTAGGCAGTTTCCAGGTATGGCCAAGTCGTTCCTGCTCAATATTTTGGCCCTAAAGGCTTCCAGGCAAGAAGAGGATTTGCTCACCAATGCAATCAGAAGCCTGGTAGTGTGGTTCATGGGGTGGACACCAACATCTCAGCACTGTGGGTGTCCAGCCTAATTGGCCTCAGCCCTGCTGGCAGATAGGATCTTTGTGCTTGCAGGACCATCTAGCTTTTGTTAGGGAGTCCTTGTTTCTGCTCCTCACTGTAGAGGTGAGACACAATTGCAGAAACCCTCTGAAGAGGACAAGCTTCATTCCTGTGTTTTCCCTGCCCCAGATGTGCACTCCCTTGGAGCGTTGTGGCTTTGCAGCCTGCTTCTCTCCATACTCTGGCATTCAGCTCCTTTCCAAGAAGGCAATGGCAGGCTGAGAGTTGTTCCCCTCATGTAATAGCAAGGAGACACGGTCCCAAAGGTTAGGACATCTTCCTCAGACTAAAGAAAACCCATTTTGGGCATGGGGAGGGAGCTGCACTTAGGGTAAGCATTGCAGCAAATACAGCTGCGGTGTTTGGCTCTGTTCTTCCTGCATCTCCCTGCTCTCCTTGGTAGCAACGCAAGTTGGCTGTGTGGTGCTGGCCTAACAAAAGGGGCATGCTGGCATGACTTCTGCTGGTGAGTTTCTGCCTCTGGCAGAGCATGCCAGAGAGGCTGGCTGCTTTCCTCTACTCCTACTAGTGCCAGGAGGAAATCACCATCTGGGTGCAATCTGCGCTACAGGAGCCTGCCCTTCCCAGCAGCTCCCCAGCTAGCTGCCAGCTCTGGTCCTTGCTGCCCTGCATAGCTCCAGAACCTGTGGGGGAGGGCTGTAGGAGAATACATTTGCAGGAGGGAGATGAAGGAACGAGTATTTATGTGCCTCTTGATCAAATATACCTGCGTTCTCCTCTAGTCTGCCATGACTGGCAACCTTAGTTGTGAACGTGAGCATGGAGAGGTACCATGTGTAAGAAGCAGAATGCTGTGCCTTGCTTGCCCTTAGAGCATCATGTTTCTGGGTCAGCTCCTTGTGCTGCTACTTCCTGAGCTCCACTAATGCCCCTCCTGCTAAGGGGACTGTGTGCCTTTTCCTGGACCTGCTGTTTTGTGACCACTCCTCTGGTCTTCTATCCCTTACTTGGATGAGTGTTTCTTGACTGGAAACTACCTGAAGAGTGCAGGATTTGACTCTTATGGGGTAACCTGCAGGGCTGATTCAATCCTGCCTAGCACTTGCTTGTTTGCCTTTTGCTATGGGCTGGAGGACAGGCACCAAACAACTGTCACAGCTGGACAGCTTGCCCCAATGTCCCAACCTGCAAGGCCACTTGTCACCTCAGTTGTCATCTCAGCCTCCAATATGGAATTGACTTCTCAAAATAAATCTGGTGCCTCAAAACCAGCCTGGGTCTCTACAAACTGGCATGCTCAAGCAACTCCCACCACTTGTCCTGCAATGGGATCCTTGATGCTGTGGGTGGGACTTGCAGCATGCAGCTCCAGGGGGGAGACCAAAGGGCATGGAAGCATGTAGCTGTGGGGTAAATGCTGACGTTCTTGTCATCAGGGTGTTAAAGAGCTGTTACCTGGTTGCTGCTCCCCCAGAGGGGGTTCCAGCAGGACCCTGTGCTCCCTCTGCTGTGCTGCAGCCTTTATTGCACAGTCCTGCAGGCAGAGCTGTGCTCCTGCACAGGCGCTCGATGTGTGAAGCAAGCTTGCTTCACCTGAGTTGCAATCAAAGCAGCAGGAGGGATCGAAGAAGTTCGGGGCATAATTAAAACAGGATAAAACAACTCTAACTGCGGGTTATGGTAGCACTTCTCTTGCTTCCATGAGCAACTTTGTGTGTGTTTCAAGTCTTGGCTGTGTTGAAGGCATGGGAATCCCAGCAACACTTCATGCACAAGTATTGGATAGGAGTTTGTGTAATGCTTGGGTCCACCTAGTGTTTCTTTCTGGGCTCCAAACTCTTGCGGTCTCCAGAATTAGCCTATCAGAAAAGCCATGGTATTGGTGGAAGTGTCCCAAAGGTGAGAGTGTCAGACAAAGATGCCTGATATCTCCCATAATTTGAAGGATGCCCAGCTATCTTCTGCTCAGGTGAGTGGCTGATCCAGGGGATCAGTGCTGCAACAGGGAATCAGGACCTGTGTGCTTTGCTTGTGAAGGCAAGCAAAAATCCCACTTTCAGCTGGATGCAACCCCAAGACAGCCTGGGTACAAAGAGCTGAATAATGGCAGACATTTGAGAAGAAATAACTTGCCAAGAGCAAAACAAACCTTCTCCTTGAAGAGAGGTTGTCTTTGCATGATGGGGCCCTTCAGGGCTCAGAGTAGGGTTTAATGTCTGCTCCCTGGATCCAGCTCCCTCTGGGTGACTCTGCTTTGCAGGGCTGGTGGAGGCTGCTGGCAAAGAGCAAGTCTGGAGCCACTGGGATGGACCAGCTAGCGCCAGACAGAAGGTATCTGATATCTTCTGGTGCCTTGCATCAGATCAGATAAGCTGATACCCATGTCCACTGTACAGAAAGCTATACTGGTGTGGGGGGGGTAATATTACTAGCAAGGGATACCTGCTGCTGGAATAATCCCTCATTGTGAAGTTCTGTTTGCTCTGAGGTACAGAGAAATGAATGTGGGGCCTAGTTTCCAGGATTAGCTTTGTGCCTGTAGGATATAAGCCTTGGAGGTATTCTTCAAAGCCCTGCAGGAGATTTCTGTGGAATACACAGCCATGCAAGTTTGCCTCTTCACGCTCTTGCATGCATTCCCTTGCTTCAGCTTTGCGCCTGTTCCTTTGCCCTGCCAGTCTGGCTAACCCCTGTCTCTAGTGATGGGTCTCGGTGGTTGACCCACAGGATGAGGTGTGAAGAAGCACTTCCCCATACCCTGAAATCCAGTTTTTCTTCTGGGTGTCACAGTTCTGTTGGCCTAGCTCTTTCATGTGGGATTGGCAAATATGGTTTTGCTTCCAGCTGGGATTTTTCCCCATACCTGCTGCCAAATACTGACTATCAGCTCTTGCACTGCCATGGAGCTGGAGGAAGAGTTGTTTGCCCTATAGGGAGCAGCAGGATTCAATTTCTAGAAATGCATCCCACTTGATAGCTTTTTCCAATCATCCCCATGTTAGGATCAAAAGGCATGAACTTTATTTGACCCTTCTGCAATGCCCTCAGGACCAGGTCATCGTTTGGGAGACTGGGCTCCCAATCACCTTATGCAACTGAAATCAACATGTTCAACTTGTGCAAGAAGCTAATAGCTTAAACGCTGTTTTAATATAACATTTAAAATGCTTATCAATTTTTGCCATGTGGAAAAAAAAAATTCCAGCAGAACTACAAATCATTACCTCAAAATATATCCGTTGTCCAGAACATTAAAAGCAGATCTCCCACCCTCTGCTGCTCTTCCCAGAATGATTTTCAGGTATCACTGGTGGGTGAAGGAGGCTGCAATTAACATTTGAAACAGGGAAGAAAATAGGTTGTTTTTTAAATCTGTTCTACGTACTAAATAAACTCTTCCAGTGTTTGCTACTTTGGCCTATATGGCTGCATAAGCCTTCAAATCTCAGGATGCAGGTGGGAATTCCAGCTGAAATGGCATCAAATGGCATTCTGTGTTCCTGTCTGTGTGCCTCTAGAGGATGAGGAAGGTTCCCTCTGGATATGCTGCCTTAAGGCCATGATTCATAACAATCCAAGATATTTTTGAGATTTCTTTACCTGCACCCCTTCCCATTAAATTCCCCAAGTAGCTTGCTGCAGCTGTGTCAGCTGGGAGACCCTTCTGGAGGGAGGGAAATGAGGAAACAAAACCAAGCATGCTGAGTGCAGCCTTTGTGGCAGTGTAGCTATTGATCCTAACCTGACATGGTATATCTTCTGCAGACAATGCAAATGTCCTCTTGCCAGTCTCTATTTGCCACTTTGCTTTTATTTCAGCACAAGTGTTAAGTTTCAATCACTGTTTTTTTTTTTTTCCTCTGCAGGTGTTTACACCTCAGATATGCAATGGGCTCCTGGCTGTGAGTCCCTGTTCCTCTTCTGATTCCTTTGTTTGCTCTTGGTGCTGGTGCCTATCTGCTTCTGGGAGAGGGATTTGAAGCAGAAACCACCAAGCAAACAGGGTTAGCAGCAAGTGGGGGGAAGGTGGGGAATCCAAGTAATGTGTTTTTTAAGGCTGTAGGCTGGGGAGCAGTGCTCTACACCTGCCTCTAGAAGCATGTGTTGCATCATCTTGTAGGGAATCTTGATGTACCCCAGGGGTTTACTTTGAAACCTGGTTGGATGCTTTGGACTCAGATTTACCTGTGGGCTGTCTCTGGGGAAACTTTGAAGGGGCACAGAAGGCTGATTTGGAGAGGACCTTGTGCCATACATCAGTTTTGGATTTAGGGGAGGTGGGATTTGCCCAGCATGGTGCTTCTGCCCAGCTGTGAGGTTACTGGCAGCACCTCACCTGGCAACCTTGCAGCGCATCGAGCCCTTAAAAAGACGAAAACTAGTTTGGTGTACGGGTCCTCTGCTGGGGGAGGCGGAATGTCAGCTTTCTGCTCCTGCCCAGCCGTGAGGCCGTCAGCAGCACCTCACCTGGCAACACCTGTAGCGCTTCACGCCCTGGGGAAAGTGAAAACCGATTTTGTGACAAACCTCGGGGACAAGAGTTGGGGGGCGGGGGGAGGAAGAAACGGGACGAAAGCCTTAAATCTTGCTTCTTGGAACACGCATCTCGGGGCGGGGAGGGCGCTAGGACCCGGCGGGGGCGTGCCCCCCCCCCGCCCCCTCCCCTCCCGCCCCACCCCTG
>VXAV01004861.1:58987-97979 GCA_013399715.1 Alectura lathami | reverse complement strand
GGGTGGGTGGGTAAGGAGGAGACGTTTGCAGCGCGCTGTCCGGTGGTGGGATGCGATGGGAGCGGGCAGGGGGCACGTCCTGCTGCCCTGCCCTTGGGTAAGGGGGTGTCTGCTGTGGGGGAGCCTGACTTTGCATCGTTGTTTTGGGATTTTTTTTTTTGGGGGGGGAGCCGATTGTTGTCTGGGGTAGGTGATGCCACTTCGTGGATCGGGGCTCGCTGGACAGCAGCGAGATGTTTAAACCCAGTGGGAGCAGATACAGCACGGAAGAGCCAGAGGATGAAGGAGCAATTTTTGGGACTTTTTCTTGCTCTGGGTGTCTCTTCCCGCTTGTGTGTACTTCGTTTGTACCTAACGGGGGAGGAGGGCACGGTTTGCCATCAGCTGCGCTCCGGCACTTGGCTCGCGGATGCGGTCGCTCGACTTCGCGTCGGCGATAGTGCATGAAAAAAGGTGAAAACACGCGGCTCGAGCTGAACGAGCACAAATGCTCGGGCAGCCCCGTGTGCTGGCAGACCCCAGCGATGTGTTTTTGCACTCCGGTTGTGAAGGGCTGGGAGCGGGTGGGTTTTAATGCGCGTTGAGATGTGCTCCTTGACTTTTGCTAAACCTTAGAAGTTCACGCCTGAAGCTCGCTCGCCCCTTTCCTGAAGGGAGCAGCACTTCCTCAATCAGCATGGCTGCGTTAGTGCCGGTTTGTCCCTAAATAAAATGACAGGGACTGGAGTTCGGAGGGAAGCCTTTTTTTCTCCCGGAGTAAAAGCAACTGTAGGTGGCACAACAGCTTTGCCGGCAACACGGCGATCGGGAGAATGGGCTGCAGGCTTTGCTCTGGGATCTCGGCTTGGGGAGGGCTGTACCCGAGTTCAAGGGGAAAAACAAGTTTGCTTCAGTTCTGCTGTGTTTCCTCAAAACTTCCTGTACTGCTGTTTTTCATGTGCAGGGCTGTCACTGTTAAGACCTGATGGAAAGTGCTGGCCATCAGCAAGATGCACTTGAGCAGTGTCTGTGTGGAGCATACAGACTTCTTCCCAAGCTGCTGCAGTGTCTTTATGTACAAGATTTTCCTATAAACCTTTGAGTTTTGTCTGGGTGTAAGCATTGCCTTGTCCCTTCTGCGCAGTTAGCATCCCACAAAGCATAGCTGAAGCATGGGGCAAACTGCTTGACCCAAGACTGCCTAAATCCTGCAATGTTTCAGCTTTTTCTCACCTAGGTTGTCGTTGGAGTTGATTTTGTGGCAGGTTTGGTTTTCTTTTTTGTCTTTGGAGGCTAGAAGGAAACAGTGATGCAATGCTTTCAGTCCTGTCTACACTACAACCTCAGTCATTGCTACCACCCCTGCGAGCCATCGCTTCCCTGCCATCATTGGGACGTGTTGGCTAATCCATCGCAGCCAGAGCCCTCTGCTTCTGAAATATCTGTGGCTTTTATATGGCTGCTGCTCTGTGAGTTATGCACCACAGAGGAAGCTCCTCTCCAGCTCTCGTGTCATACCCTGGCAGTTTGAGTGCTTCAGCTCGTTTAAATGAATGGAGCCAAGAATTACAAGTGGGGCTTTTAAATGCAGTGCTCACTTGACTCCCCCGGTGGCAAAAGACAGTTGTATGTAAACTAAGGGAGCCCTGACTTACAGTAAAGCTGTAGTAAATCAGTTGTGGCTGTAAATGCTCTTAAAGCAAGCTTAATTTTTTGCATTGAGTTGATGTGAGAACAAAGATGCCTTTGCTTTAAAAGCGAAGGGATCCAGAACAGAAGCACTGTCTGCTGTCTCAAATGCTTTCTGCTGAAGAGTTGGATACTTGCTGAAGAAAGCTTGAGGTTAGCTGTAAAGTTTGTGTGCCATGTTATTTGCCTGTTAGAACCTATGTAATGCTGGAACTTCAAACCTTGTCCTTGCTGAGCTGTGGTGATGCTCGGCATGTGTGCTTGATGCCCAAAGACAGGTGCAAAATCATTTTTGAGGGAAGTTTTTTTCCAGTGAGTTATTTCAATACTCTGCTATGGAATAGTATAGGAAGTCTGGTCTAGGTCTATAGCAGTCTAGGAAGCCCTGGTGACTGCCATCCAAAGGCTTTCTGTTGCTCTGGCTTAGGTGGCACTTGAGCTACCAAGCATCTTCCAAGTGCAAAACCACTTCTAGAAAAATCCCATTTCCCTCTGTAGGACTTCCCTTGGAGTAAACAGCTCTGGGATGCTTTAATGACTTGTCATTGTGAAGCTGTAATCCACTCTCTAAACATGCAATCTGCTGCCAAGTGCGCCAGCAGATATCCAGCATATGTTAAGTCTAAACTACCTTTGTGGCTGCTGCCAGCAGCAGCTGAGCGCAGCGTGATGCTGTTGCTTTTTGGGGTTAGGGAGTCTGCTGCAAAGGATGCACTGCAAAAAAAGACTAAAAACTGGGAGCGGTGAGGCTGTTCCTTAAGGTTCCTCTCAGCAGTGTTTTGAGACCCTAAAATCTGCAAAGCATCTCCTTCAGGAGTTTGTGCTGGGACCTGGTGAAATGGGAAAACTTTTCTTAATGCAATGCAACTAAATATGATCTAGCATAAAGCCTTTGGGCTCAGCATGGTGACGTGCTGGTCTGGGAGCAGAGAACTGCAGGCTTCTGCATCTGTCAGTGCTAGCTTTGATATCAAAGCACTTAGCTGTCACTTATAACTCCATGGGTTTCTCTCTTCCTCCTTTCTAAATTCATCCCTGGCTCTGACTTGCAAGTAAATAAAAAATGAAAAGCAATGTGAGGGGCTTCACTCTAATCCTGCCTGTTACTGAGGAAGGGTCTGCAAGCTGGGTGGACCAGTGGGAGCTGCAGTTTGGTGTAGGGCATGGGGAACAGAGGCTGCTTCTAATCATTGGAGAGACCCAGCAGAGAAACTGCAATAAGAGGAGGGGGATAAAACATGAAAACATGATACAAGGCACTGGCATGGTCAACACTGATCTTACATTTGGGCTTTCTTCCCTGTGGGTGCCTTTCACCTCCCCAGCTTTGAGGGACCTGATGCAAACAGCAGCAGAACAGCTCACAGGGCTGGTGCTGTGCATCCCTGTGGCTGTCCCGTGGTGAGGGGGATGGGGACAGGTGGCAGTGTGGGAAATTCACCCATCTGAAACTGGAGGAGAGAAGACCTCGGCTGGGCAGCTTGCCTTGAGGTGCTGTGGGTGGGCTTTGAACAGCAGAGGTGATGGAGTGAGTTAGAAGTGGGTGCTGCCTGCTCCCGGGTGCAGGTGAGTGGGTAGGAGAATCAGGAGGAGGGGCTGGGGATGGGGTGGCCTTCCTCCTTCTTGGTGCTAGGGCAGGCGCTGGCACCCTGCAGCAGTGGGGGCTGCTGCTTGGGCTCACCCCTTAGGGTAAAACCCCACCCCACAGGGTGCTGCCTCAGGACCAGGCTTATTCTCCTTTCCCCTCCTGCCCGCTGCCATCTCCATCCTGGAGCTGAACGCCTCTTCCCCCTGCTCCGAGCCTAATTGCGTCCCCAGGGTTTAGCACGCGTGTGTTTGTTTTATTCAACGCGTTGGCTGTTCCCACCGGAACAGGCTGATTTTTATTTTCTTTCTTTTACAGATTGGGCTTTTTTTTTTTTGCTTATTGTGCACAACAAGCTACTGCACAAGATAGTCGTTGGGGAGGGGTGGGGGGAGGAACTGTAGTAATGCCAATACTTCTTGAATATTATAAACCTGGCTTATCAGCCCGACGCAGGGCTGGAATTTGTCTCTTCCTGTGCTGCATCTCTGCTTTCTGAGAGGCGCGTTTAAATACAGGCTGGAGACGCAGCCTTCCAGTGTGCTTCTGCGAGGCTGTGACAGCAGGAACAGGGCTTCTTGGGAGGCTTTTGTGCATTAATTCCTCTCGAAAAAAGAACTTTTTGGGGAAGAAGGCTCTGAGACTGCATGTCCCAACAGTACCAGCTGAAGGAGGTGAAGGGAGACGCGGTTTGCTTCGTACCTGGCTCTCCTCTCTTCTCTGTCCTCATGGAGCCGGCTTCTTTTTGCTACCCCCGGCTCACCTTCCTCCGCTCGCCCTATGGCCAGTTTGGGGCCAGCGCTGGCTCTTCGCAGGACCTGGCCGTGTGGCCGCAGCGTTTGGTGACGCAGAGATGGACCGGGCCAGTGCATGGTGCGTTGACCGGGTGGAGGGCGGAGGGGTTGGGGACCTAGGAGCGTGGCGTGGGGACACCAAGAAGCCCCCCAGGATTTGGGGGACAGGGAGGTCCAAAATTTGGGGGACAGTGAGGTCCAAAATTTGGCATTGATGAGGCCAAAATTTGGGGGACAATGAGGTCCAAAATTTGGGGGACGAGGCCANTGGGGGGGGGGGAGGGGCAGGTGGGGGAGGAAGGCAATGCATGTAAGGTCTGGTGGATTTGTTGGTGGGGTTGTTGATGCGCTCTCCTCTCTGGACTGCTCCTGGTGATGCTCGCTTGGCTGCTGTCACCTCCACCATGGAGCAGCTCTGGTCCCTGCTGCACCCTTGCCCTTAGCCAAGGGAGCCGATAAACAACCTCAGCATGGGAAAAATAAAAATAGAAACCATCCTGAGCTAGTCTTTTGTTTCATAAGCTTGCTTATTCACTGAAATGAATCCAGTAGTGTCCAAAACCTGAAATACCTGCTGGAGGCTAGGCGGGCTCGTTTCGCCTTTAGGGCTGTATTGCTTTTAGCTCTGTTTTCTAAGCTGTTATTAGAGGTATCAGTTGTGGGGATAGGTGATTAAGATCCTTTATTGCAGACTTTCAGCAGTATGAGAAAGTGCCTTAGGTGTGTTAGCTTCGTTCAGAAGGGTATATACACTGTGTTATTGCAAAGCACCTATTTGGGGGAAACTCAGTAAATCCTGCTGGTTTAGGAGCTGAGACCACTAAGTGCTGATCCTAAGGGTTTATGTTCTGCAAAAACTTTTCTGGGGGAGGTATCAGGCTTGATGAGACAAGGTCCTGAGCAGCTGGGTACAGCTTTGAAGGTTGCATTGCCTGGAGCAAGTTGCTGGGATAGAGACCTCCAAAGGTCTCTTCCACCCTTAAAGCAAACTTCCTTTACATCATAATAACAAGCTGGCAGGGATGTGCCTTACCTGGAAAAGCAAGCCAGGTGGCATGCAGAAAGAAATGGAGGAGACTGGATGAGCAGTCTCAGCAGAGAGAATGCGTGGGAGGTGTTTAAAAACATGAAATGTGGTTTCATGCAGCGGAAACAAGTCTGCAGCAGGGACTGAGGACGGGCGATGTGGCTCTGAATCTCTCTGCTGAAAGCCATGCCTTTCCCCCAGCTGTGCCCTGCCTCACCTGCCTTTGCACTGGAAAGTGTTTGCTGCCTCCTGGTAAACAGAATTCCTGGGGAGCTGTGACTTAGGGCAAGTCTGGTTTTAAGGGGTTTGGAGATGGAAGTGACCCGGGAATGCCAGCTTTTGGAGAGCTTGCTGCTTGTTTCTTTCTTAGGGTTGTACCCTTTCTAAGGCTGAGCTGAAGTTGCTCTGGGGAGTTTATTCCCCCATCGTTTCTCACTGTGGTCAGAGTAGACAGTTCCTCTGGGCTTTAAGTATCCAGCTGGGGGAGACTTGGCTTACAGTTACGAAGACCTTGGACTGTAAGGAAAGTGAAGCAGTACAACGGGCTGGAGCAGGGGAGAGGATGTGGCATCTTTCCCCCAAAGCTTTTTGGGCACTGCTTGGCGGAACGCTGGGCTGGCAGACTCGGAGATAAACCTCCTCGGATGAGGTGAGGTCTCTTCAGCTCTGTTTTCCGCAACCCCCTCTAACAGCGCAGCTTACTGCCCTGTTTGTCATTCCCTTACTAAGGCTCCTCATTCGCTTCTGAATGCCTGCGTTAACCCTTGTGCTGCTGCTGCCGGTGCTGGCGGACTGTCATGTAGAATAGTGCAGGGGGGGGGAAAAAAACCTTGCAGCCAGCTGTGCAGCTGGGCAGGCGCTGTGGTCGGAGTGCAGCAGCTGTGTCTTTAAGAGCTGTGCTATATCCACCTCTCGGCAGCAGTTTTTTTCCCTTTCTCTTCCTGCATCTTTGCATCCTCTTGTTTTCCCTGCACTTCTTTCTGTGAGGCAGGGTGTCTTCTCACTTCAGATGAGCCTGGCTGCCACAAAGGCTTTTTTTTAAGGAGGCACACGAGCTCTCTCCACACAGCATCCAGCAAAAAGCGCTGGCTCCCACGCACTGGGCTGCTTTAATCTATTTCTCTGCCTTGCTCCCAGAGGCAAATAGCCCCAGATCGTGGAGGGGGGAAGGAGGAGAAAACCCAAACCCCAGCCCTACTGGGGCATCACGGCGTGAAGTTAGTGGCTTGCCAGCATCCCTGCCCCGGCTGGCTCTGGGCTTGGGCACTGGGTGCTGGGCTGGAGGTGCCCAGCTGGGAGCTAATGGGTCGTGCTCACTCCACCCATCCGCTGCTCGCCAATTGGAAGTGAGGGAGAAAGATGCTCTGGCTGGATTAATATCGGAGGCACTGAAAAAACACGAGCCATTGCTGCCTTGGCCACCTGAGCAAGTGGTATTTGGGATCGGGCACGCTGGCTCGGGGGACAGCAAGGAAAGCAGCGGGGGCTGTTTGAATTTGAGCAGCATCTCTTTTAAAGAAGTAGTGCAGGTAAGCTGTGGTCTAAAACAACAATGCTGAACCACTACTGATGCTGGGGGATGCATTTGGACAGGAAATCTAGAAAAGCAGCTCTGCCAGCTCTTGAATTATTTAATTCGCTGAAGTCAGGCAGTACTTGATGTATTTTCAGCAGGCTTTGCTGCTTGGTGATGCTATCTCTTGCCTGTGCCGGATGTCTGTGCTGCTGTGCTTGAGGATGGAGAATACCTTTTGAATTCAGTTCACTTTAACCAGGGTGCTGTCTTCTAGGTTTTGAATTTAGTTTCAAGATATGCATGGGGAGATGAGCTTGAGATATCTCACCTGTTCTTTTATTTTTCCTCTCAAATTAATGCTAAAACATCCTAGCAGCCTGTAGGAGAGGCTTTACATGCTGATGTTTCACGTGGGGTGCTGAGTGAAAACAAAATGCATGTGTGTAATGTGAAATGCTGCCAAACATCTTCCCTGATGCTGTAGCCATGGAAGCCATGCAGATGAACCATAAACAATGTCCTACTGAATAACACTGGTAACATGCTGTCAGCAATTATTTCATCACTGGACCAAAACATTTTTATTTTGGGTTGATGATAGACAGCAAAAACAGATTTGGTGCTGCTGGCTCTCCTCCTCCCCGTGTTGTTGTTGTTGTCACTTGTAGGAGCCACAAAACAGCAACAACATAGAAACTGCATGGGGTGGTTTGTGCCATCCTGCCAAGCCTGTTGTGATTGGAGATCCCTGTTTCTGTGGAGGGAGGCCTGAGGCTGCAGAGAGCAGCTGGCTGCCTTTGCAGCATCCTTCAGGCTGTTTTTAATGGCGGGAGAGGCTTTCCTTCCAGTATTTTGTCTGGAACCACCACTGAAAGGTGGAAGTTCTTGGAGATCGGGTGGCTCATCACTGTTCTGCTTCCCCCTTTCTGTGTTTCCAGTATGGATCTTGGTTTTGCTCTTGTGGCTTTGTGTGGATTAGAGCAGGTCTCCTGTTCCATCCAGGTGGTTTTTGGGTGGTGGAGGTGGAAAGAAGTGCAGGATTAACTTCAGTGCAAGGCTTGGCCCAGCCACTGCTGCCTGTTTTTAACATCTTTTTTTATCCTTAATGGTAATAAGATAAAGGATAAAAACTTTGTAGTAATGCCCTTTGTTCCAAAATGTAGTCCTGGTACCCTGGAGGGGTGCTGGAGTGTGAAACTGCTGGTGTTGGAGCATCTCTTCCACTTGAATCTCAAACAAGAGGTCTGTACCTACTTGTTTCCACTTTACAGCATATTTTCTTACAGTATTTAACACAGTTGAGGCATGCAGGGAACAGTTCTGTCCCTCTGAATAGCCCCAAGCAGGTGAAATTTCTATGGACTCAGCCACATTTGCATGTTTTACATGGTACCACTGTGAGTAAGTGGCAGGTGGTGGCCTCTGGGAAAACCTGCCTGTCCAGGGAAAGCACTTCAACACAAAAACATCAAATGCACACTTCTCAACCCATATCCAGCCCCGGCCAAGATTTGGGGCTGTTGCTGCATCTCCTCTGAAGAGTTATGAGATTTTTTTGGTAGGGCTCTGCAAGTGAAAGAGCTGTCTGCAGAGCTGTCAGTAAGAGTTAAAGCTTTCTAAATTATTTAAATGTTTCAGGAAGAGTTGACTGAAAAGCCTCCACTGGTCTGTCCTTGGGTCTTTGCCAGCTTGTGGGATCTCTGGAGGTATTTGCTTCTCATGTAGTACTTGTGCAAGAAACCCTTACGAGTCTTTAATCCTTTTTTTTTTTTTTTTCCTCTTTGGGGGCCCAAAAAAACTTGGAGGGGGGGGAACCTAATAGCCTAAACTCCTCATCCACTAGCAGAATCCCAAAATGTTGTAGTTCCCTGGTTCCTCAGCTTACCCTGCTCCCCTACAAAATGCTGGCCAACAACCCAGCTGAGTAGGAAGAGCTCCTGTTAGCGAAGCTGCTGCACAGCTCTCAATTCCCAGGGTTGCTTCCTCTTGCAGCTCACCTCTGGGAGGCACCCTTGGATATTATTTGGTTGGGGTGGGCTGAGTTGTGATGAGTCAACCTGGGCAGCCTGGAGCCGTTGGTAAACCCAAACACGGCTGACACCAGCCTGTTGTGCGTGTGCTTTTTTGGGGAGGAGGTCTCATGGCTCCGCTGCAGTTAGCAATTTTATTTGCAATTTTATTTAGGTGGTTTTATTGTGATGGGTGTTCTGGAGGAAGCTGGGGAAGGGGGTGAAGAGGGGAGCTCAATGCAGTGAGGGAAATGCTTTGAAAGCAGACATGTCTGCTCCCTGAGCCTGTGTGTGGGTGTGTGTTTGCCTGGGAGTGAGCAGGCGGGAGGATGCTTCCTGCTCTATCCTTTCAGTGTGGTGTCTTCTATTTTCACGGCCAGCAACTGTGAAAATGAGTTCTGAGGTTTACTGGAGTGACCATGGCATGATTTAAGACCTCCTCACACTTCTCCTGTATCAGAAGGACATCCAGCTCCTTCCATATAACCCCTGATCAAACACTTCAGTGCTCCCTGAACTGTGAAGCCATAAAGTTGCTTTACATCTGGATCAGGACTGGCATCCCAGGGTGGTCATGCTGTGGTGGATGCTTCAGCTAGACCCCATTGACTCTGGTGCACTGTGGGTTAGCGTAAGAGATGTGAGGGGTTGGTGTTGTCCTCCAAAACCCCCCAAAAATGAGTGTTCTCAGGGTTTTTAAGAGCTCAGCTTTAGGGGTAATCTGGACTTCTTAGACTTCATAGGAGTTTGGGGGGTACAGGACCCATGTGCGAAGCAAAGAGGGAGGGCAAATCCTTTAGGGATACTTTGTCTGGGGATGGGGGTTGGGAATGCAAGTGAATTCCGCACAATTTTGTGGCAAGAAGAGTGTTTTTTTTCTTAAAAGTTATGAATGTTTAACAAAGTGCCCTTCAGTGGTCTTGCCTACACAAAGCTGGTGCCCCTGCAGGTCTGAGTCCCTTGGCTAGAGCAGCAAATCTCTGGGATTGGGATGCTTAAAAGCAGCTTCCCTCTTAGTGCCTGCTCTGGTTGATGTTCCTGTCTTCTTACCAAGGTGAAGGGGTCTGAAGTAGCTTAAAATCTCCCTGGGTCATGGTGGTCTTCTAGACTGTCTCCAGGTGCTCACAAGTTGATTTGATGTTGGTGTTTGCACACAGGTGATGTACTAATACTGTTGGGGTCAAGGTCTCTGAAGAAAGTCCCCTCTCTTCAAACAATGCTGTAGAAAGCAGCAGTGGGAAGGTGTTTAGGCACAGGTGATGGACACGCAGGTATAAGTGGAGGAGGAATGAAGCTAGTTCTTGGAGCTGGGGGGGCTCACTGTGGGGCTTTTTTGTCCTTCCCTGTGCTGCCTCACTGAGGTGACTAGGTGACAAGCAGGAGTTCTATCCTCTTCTTGCTTGTAAAAGAAGGATTTATCCCTCTCACCCTCTGCTTGGGGTGAGATGCTGATGGGTATCTGCACTGGGTGCAAGCCCAAGTGGTGCCTGCAGGGAGAGCGAAGCTGTGAACCTGCATTTGAAGGGGTCTGGAGTCGATCTTGTCCTTTATCCCTACAAGGTAAAACTTCCTGCAAGCCAGCTGGCTGCTGAGACTGCCCAATTAATGAATTACAGAAGGTCTTTTTGCTGATACAGAGTATTTATATGATGTTTTCGTCAGCCTTCACTGATGCAAGGGAGTGCTTTCTGGGGAGAGATCTGTCTGGGACCACCACAGGCAGCACTGCTTGTGTGCTGTGCTTACCAGCTGCCTTCTTGCCCAAGCGTTAACCAGCATGCCTTACTCATCCTACAGTTCCTTGAGTTATGGTGTTTAGTTCTGAAACCGTGACTTCTATGTTTTTCTTGCCTCTGTCACACTTTTTAGGTGTAAAGAAAATAGGTGGAATTGTGAGCTTTTGTCCTGTGTGTTGATCGTTCTTGCCCAGGGTGGCAGCATATGGGCACATCTTGTCTCTGCCTGCTGGTAAAAGATGAGTTCTCACCAGTGTTTTCCAGTTGAAGTGGGAAAAGATCAGCTACTTAATGTGTAGATGGAAATGAGAAGTGGTAACTTAAGGCAAAACAGCTTTGCACATGCTGCTGTCCATTCATCCTTGCTGACTTGAATGGCTTTAAGTAACTTGCAGCAGGTGTCTCCACCAGGAGACTTTGCTGCCTGGTTCTTCCATGAAAACTGCCCAAATCTTTTGTAAGCATGAGCGATGGTGTGCAGGGGAGTCCTACGGTATTGATATCCTTTGAACTTGATCAGTGAGTCAGTGTGCTCAGGCTGCAGCCTGTTGAGCATGTTTTCTGCTCCTCTGTGGTGACGCAGTTGTTACCAAAGGAGCTGGAAGCTTCCTTCCTTTGGCTGCACACTGAGATTTTCAGACTCTGAACTGTAGGCTCCTTTCACTCAATGCTCCATACAACTTTTTTTTTCCTAAACCTCTCCTGTAGGTTTCCCTTGGTATTTTCTTTTTTTTTTTTTTTTCTTACACCTGTCTGATTTTCTGCTGACATGGGGTGGAGGACAGGAAGCAGCATAATTTGACTATTAAGCATGTGAAACAAATTCTCTCCCTCTGCCCCAAGTCATGTGAACCTTGCTGGTCACCAGTGCAGCTGCAGTCCCTTCTCCTGTGACTTTAATTCATGGAGGGGTGGAGAGAGCCAAAGGACAATTGTGTTTACAGTTTAATATTAAAATATGAAGTTTGGTGAAGCCCTGGATAGGGGTAGCCTTGTTTTCTTCTGTCAGATCTAAGCCTTGGAGGACACCATACACCTACCTACAGCAGGCTGTGTTCCAGATCTCAGTATGAGGTCAGGCAACCGCTGCAAACTTTCCCATCACACAGGAAAGCTGGTTCCCAGCCATTTAGTGGCACTGATGGATGCTTTTAACATTGACAAATGTGTTCATGGAAGCCAACCTGAGGTGGCCTAAAATCTTCCTTCAAAGCTGGAACCCTGTATGTCTTCTGGAAAAAGCTTTTTTTTCTTCCAGCTAACCAGGCTCTTGAGTGTGGTGTCATGCTGAGAGCTGGTAATTCCCCCTGAGAGAAAACAGGGAGAACCTAAAGGTCTTTCAGCTGAGTGCTTGAGCAAGAAGTCGCAATAAAAAGCATGTTCAAATGATTTGCTTTTCTGAATGCTCTTTAAGGCAAGAGGTGCATGTTGCTGACGAGGTTCAAAAATGTCCCTGGAGCTCCAGTAGAACAGTGGAGGAAGGGGTGTGGGATATTGGAGCATACCTTGGGTGAAGGGTGATGAAGGTACCTAAGACTTTCTGATCAGTACTTACTGGGTAAATAAATGCTCTGAGTATATCTGTGAGTGTAGACAATGATGCACTCATTAAAAGGCTTGTAAATAGATGCTTTTTTTTCTCCTGATAACTTCTTGAAAACAGCATTGCTTTAAAGAAAATTTCAGTTAAACACAAAAATACCAGGGTGTGGAGAGCTTTACTGCAGGGAAGTCATAAAAAGTCACAAATGAAGGCTGTAGAACCACTTGTAGAAATATCCATGATATAAACTTGTTAAAGCTGTGTTTTGCTTCAATACAAGGCTTGAGCTGCAGAGCTGTTTACTTGGAAGATGCCAGCAGCAGAATGTTTTAATCGAGTTATCGAAGTATCCAAAGAATGTGTTTTTATTTGTAATCCACTAATATTGCAAGGCTTAAGAGAGCTTATTACTAACCTTAAAACAAGAGAGTTGGAATGGGTTATTAAGAGGTCTGAGATGCATCTCCTGCAGGAATTTAATAATGGAGGATGGCATGGTAGGGTTTTGTCTGTTTTTGTTGTGAAATGCAAATGTAAAAATGGTAAGAATGTAAGAAATCAGGAAGCACATCCACTTTGTCTGATAATTCCCACTGTGGATCATCTTGGTCTGAAGATCACGCTCCAAAACCTACAGCGATGCCCTGCCAGGCAGGAGTGCTGTGAGCTTCATGCGTCTCCCTCTTGGTGGCTCTGAGTCACTGCGATGGCCTCAAGTCAAAGGGCAGTGGCTGCTTTTGAAATCTCAGCTGTGTCCCTGAGCCTAGAGAAATAAGCTTTGCTTTCCACTTTGCAGAGCTTCAGTTCCCTTTGCTTTTAAGTTCAGTGCTTGTAAAGAGATGAGAAATGAGTCAAACTTTGGGAAGTGACTGTTGCCTTAATGCCTGTCCACTTTAGTCTTACAGCCATCCTTGTGGGGAATTCGGTGGGGTGGCAGTAGGGATGTAGTTACTGGAGCAAACTCTCTTAAATAGCTGAGCTATCAAAAGAGCTGTGCTTTTTGGCAGATAATTGAAGATGGCATCTTGTGTGTTTGAGTGGGGAAAGAAATTGATGAGCATGGTCATCCTTGTAAGTGTTGAATGAGAAAGCAGAGCCTGCAAAGTGGGGACATAGACCTGCCCGTGAGAGGGAATTTGCTGTTGTGTGCCTTATCTCCTCAGGGTGATGTGTTCCAGCTCTGTCTCTGTAAGCCTGACCTTCTGTCTTGCTGGAATTCTTTTGCTTGGATCTTAATTCTTGAAATCTAAAAGAAAACCTGGGGTCTAGCAATGTGGGTTGGGACCTGATGGCAGTGGGGTGGGGAGAGAATTCCCACCCTGCAACAACAAAGCACTGCCTGGAAGGTGTAGGTCTGTTCCTCCAGCCTGCAAAGGTGCAGGGGCTGATTTAGACTTCATGGAAACAAGTCTGTGACCCCAGGCAAACCCTGGGGCATTAGTGTTGATCTCTAATGCATTTGGAGGCTTGTTCCTGGCTAGGCTTCCCTAAGCTAAGCAAACACATCGATTACAGCAGTGTTTTATAACTGCCTGTTGAGCTGTTTTGAATTTCAAGGAGTGGGGTTGAGATGGAGAGAGGAAACGCAGTTCTGTGTGTCAGGATGTGGGTATGTGCCTTCCTGCTAGACCACAGATGAGTGCCTTGCCCTCAGTTCTACACAGCCCAAACCCAGTGCTCCAGTCTTCAGCAAACCATGACTAAGGAGCTGAGACCTCAAATTAAAATCCCAAAGCCTTGTGAAGGGAGAGGCCCACGGAGCTGGCTGATGCATTTGTCTTGCTGACTGCTACCAAGCATCTGCTTAACTACAGTCTAGCTGGCCCTGCTCTTATACTTACGGCATGCTAGCTTGCTTAATGGATTGAAAGGGGGACCTTGATGTATAAGAAGATGTTCCTCCTTCTCGCCCCCAAATGCCTGTCATTCTACATACTTTAACAAGTTGGATGGATATCTTTCTGTAGATCCTCTGAGATGCAGGTGCAGCCCTCAATCTACCCTTCTGTTGGTGTGTTGACCTTTTAGCTAGTCCCATGGTCCCATGCATGTGTCTGGACTTCTGTAAACACCTTGATCACCTCTTACCTGCTGGGCATGTTCCACACTGTTATTGATGTTAAAGTGCATACCCCTTCTGTGGGGGATGCGGCAACTTTGTCAAAAGGCTCCGGCACAACTGTTTTGAAGACCAAATCCTGTTGGTGCTGTGGGACAATGTTACATAGGGAGAAGTCAAATTGCCAGGGCTGAACATGAGCCAGGATGTGGTAAGGTGAACGCCCGACTATTTTTCCCCAAACGTGCCATTGCATCTTTAATTACAAGGTTAAGACCTCTGTTTTATGACTCATCTGAAAAAACAGCACCTCAAAATAATTGCATGAGCGTGTTGCCTAGGGGACTATCGCATATCTGTGACTCAGAGGAACGAGTGCCACCTAATGAACTGGCACTGCCTGCTGCAATCCCAAACCTTGCTCTTTTCATGCCTAGTCCAAGCCGGGACCTGACCAGTCCTCCTGTAGGGGCCATGCCAACCCATGCAGTGCTGTGGTGTTTCTGATGAAGAAGCCACAGACTCTGAACTCCTGTCCACTGGGCATTATCTGACCCATAGAAATGGGTGTGTTCCGCTAAAGGAAAAGCAAACTGTCTCATTCTGCCTAGTGAAGGGTGAACATACTGCCTTAGGCTCCCTCAGAAGCCATAACAGACAGGAGAAATTGATCTGCTGTCCCACAGGGAATGCTGGCCTCTGTTCCTTGGGTAATCCGTCTGCCTAGGCGTGCTTTGTTTGTTTCTCTGAAATACGTAAATGCAATCCTTACACAATAAGAGCCTCTTTAAAAAAAAAAAAAAACCTTTGATCATTAGCATGCTAATCAGCCTGGATGGATCTTCTCCTTCCCTTCCAGGTGGAGGGAAACAATTGACTCGTGTAATGGGTGCCCCTTGGCCACGGTGCCTTTGTTCCTCCAGCCCATTGTTCTGGGATGAACTTGGAACATTGTGTTTCTCTCTTGGACCAGAGGCTTGAATTGCCCTTGGATTTGTGTGTTATACATTAGGGTGTCCCTCCAGGAAACCGTGCAGCTCATGCTGTCTGTTCTGAAACGTCTGAGCCATGCTGAACTGTAATGAGTGTTAGGGCTGGAAGGTGCTGTCGTCAGTGGTGTGACTTGTGTGTCTGATGCACAAAGGCTTCCGCTAGACCAGGATGAATTATAATGCTTGAAAATGTGACACCCTAAAGGGAAAGGGGGGAAAAAACACATGTACATAACCTGTAAGCCAAAAGTTGTGGGATTGAGAAAGGGTCTTTGGGAAGTACAGTCTCATACCTCAGACAAAAAGCAGGAAACCTAATCTGGAGAACAATAAAGCAGGCAAAACCTCTTTCCTTGTTGGCCCAAATTCATCCCAGGCTTGCGTAGGTAATGTTTGATTAGCCTAATAAAGTGGGGAAAGACAGGGCAAATCTATTCCTCTTTCTGATTGCATTTTGGCTGGGAAGCTGCATATAAAGGGGCAGCATCTAGTAGGTGCTTTCCAAGAGGCTGCGCAGGTGACTCAGAAGGCTTTGAAATAAAGAGCTTTAACTCACTGCAAACAAAGCGTGCACCTGTATAGGGAGAAGCTGGTGTTTCCAGCCCACACAGTCTGGACTGTCAAATATTGCTAGTGTTACAAACAACCAGACTGGGTTTGGTACCGGGCTTTGATCACACCTGGAGGCATGTGCTCCTGGGAAGCTTGAACATCTCTGTGCTTGGTAAATACCCAGTTTACCGGCAGTAGTTGCAGAATGTGTAAAACATGTTCCAAAATGAGTTGCAAGGGCATGGTCCTGCTGCTGCTGTGTGTTTGCTCTTGGTCAGTCATCTCCCATTTGTGGTTTCCTTGCCAGACCCCTTTGGTGCAGATGGTGCTAGCTGCAGGACCCCAGCTCAGGAAGTGGGCAGAGGAAGGCTACAGAGTTTTGGTGCTTATCTTGAAGAACCAGGAACTGTGTTGGGGATGTCCCAACGATTAGCAGCAGCAGAGTGGGATGTGAAATTGTTCTCATCTGAATTGAGTTTTTTCTACATTGAACCAGTGGTTCTCTTTTTCCAAGCATAAGATACAGCCTGGAGTTCATCATGGCTTGTATTTTTAAATGGAGCATCCATTGTTTGTGCATGCTTGTGTTCAGCTTTGATAGGTCACTGATACAATCAAGCTTGTCCTGATCTTTAGACCTGCTACTTTGTGGTTCTAGCCCAGGGTGCTTGGGACTACCTAACTGTTTTAATGTGCTCATCGCAACTATATGGGATATTTTAGTAAATGCTGAAGTCAATAAACAAAAGGTTAAAGTTGCCACACTCGAAGATCTCTGCTTGTGGTATTTTGGGGCTGTAGTTCAGGCTTACAATGAACTTAGCAGTGAGGTGAAGATGTTAAGCATCACAATTATTCTTGTTTCTTTTTTCTCTTTTCAGAGTCTCCACCAGCAGCGATGTCAAGAAATGGATACTTCTTTGAAGAGAGTGGCAAGTATTATTTGACTGACTTGTATCCCCTTAGTGGAGGGAGAGCTGGGAACCTGAAACGGGTGATGCAAAATTCATGTAGCTTAAGCAGCATGCGAACACAGGCTTGTGTGGCAGTTGTGTAATTTAGTACTGGAAGCAGACTCTGCATTTTTATATCCTGTAGATGTTCTAGATATCCAAACTAGTAAGTAATCACCTTCACATTGTCAGCAGTGACTATTCTGGTTGGCTCCTTGTTTTTCCAGTTCTTTCAGGATGGTTTCCTGTCTTGGACTTGGCAAGTGTATTTGTTTCACTCTTTTTGGAGCAGAGATAAAGCGTAGGTGTCAGATCTCTTTGGAGACATCCTGCCAGGAGCATCAAACAAACATGGCATGGTTCTGGTAAAAGCATCTTTTAGTGCAGAATGCTCTCAAGGATTTTTATTTGAACTCAGATTAAGCTGAGGCATTTGGAAGCTTGTATCATCTACTGTAGCAAGGGTGGCTGAGCTCTTAGAGGCACTGTGCTGATCAAGTGCAGTGATGTTCCAACTTCTGTTTTGGTTTTGGAGAAATGTCATGTGCAGGAGGTTCTTAGGGACCGATCATTTCGAGGTACCAACCCAAGACCAGTCCCAGTGGGATGTGCTCTCTAAAGGCATGGGATTTCTTGCCCTCAGAAATAGTGCTCAGTGTTCCAGCTTCCAAATGATGACAGCAAAGGACTGAAGTGCTACATTTTAGTCCTGCAGATGCTTATAGCTTTAAGGAGGCTCATCTTTCTTGTTCCAGGGAGGGCAAGCCTTTAGGTTAACATCTGGGATAGGGAAGCTGAGGATCTGCCAGATGCAGCTGCAGCAGATCCAGCACTACTATTGACAGCACTTCCTCTGGCACTGGCTCTCACCTTCTCTGAAAGCACTATGTGGAGCCAACTTCTAGGAGCAAAAGGATGAAACTGGGAGCGCATACTGTCAGCTGCAGTAAGAGGTCCTCTCTGCAAGCTGGATGAAGTAACAAAAGGACAGAAGCTAGTGCTCGACCTCCAGGTTTTATTTTTAGTATGTGGGTTTCCTAAAGGCATGTGAGAAAGGAGGTTTGGGTAGCCCTGCCCTCCCTGGATTGCTTGTGACCCCTTGGGATGTGGCTGGTGCTCCCCTGAGGAAGAGGAGTGTAAGGGCGTGATATGAGTTGGAGCCTGTGAAGATGGTGTAGAGCTCCAGCTTCTGGCTGAGAACAGTGTAAGGCCTTGCTGAGGGCCTAGAGAGAAATACTGTTGAATAATTGGGAAGGACAAAGGCAGCTGTCTCCTGGCAGCCCCCTACTTCATCCCAGGCCCTCCTGACACAGGGAATGCCAGTATAGCTCTGTCCTAGCACCTTATGCTGGAAAGCTGCTGAGCGCCCACTTCCAGGACGTAGCTGCCTTTTAGCAGTTCAACTCAGTGCCTTGTCTTCCTCTGCTCAGAGGAAAGTCAAAAATAATAATAAACCAAACTCGGGCAGATCTCTGGATGCTTTCAGAGCACACAGTTGACACAGGGAATGCCACAACCTCAAGTTCTCCCCTGAGATGCCTTTTTGTCAGCTTCGTGCCATGGCAGTGAGCATTAGTTCTTTCCCCAACTGTATTATTATTCCTGCTAGGCCTTAAGAAGGTGGCACCTTAAAGCTACAAGTAAAACTTTTTTTTTTTTTTACTGTTGTTTTATACTTCTGCATACGCTGGGGGGAGGAGGGAAGGTTGCTTGCAAGTTCTTCAGCTTGTGTGTAGCACTGAGCACAGTGATTGAAAATACAGCAACATTCTTGGTTACCTTGTCCTCAGATCGGCTCGCCACCCTTAGAATCATAGAATATCCTGAACTGGAATGACACGCAAGGCTCATGGAGTCCAGCAAACCAGTCTTCTAGTTGTTACGAACCAATCTTTTTAAGAAGGATCGTTTGGTGTCCAGTCACCTTCTGCTCCCTGCGTTTCTGCATGGAAAATACAGACAGCACATCTCAGGAGCTGCTGTGTGGATGTTGACAGCCCTCTGCAAGGCAGTGCCTTGACTCTGTGTTGACATTTCATGTGGATTCTTGAGGAATTACCCAGAAACTTAATCAGGCCTAAAGGAAATTGTGGAGAAAGGTTACCTTTTCACATAGTTTCAAAACAAGCCATTTTGAATGGAGGCTGTGTAGTCATTAAGCAGTTTCTTGACACTGCTTCTTTGGATCAGCCTCTTTCAGTACTTAGACTAGCAGATACTTCTGCCCCACCTTTAAAATTTCAAAAAGAAAAAAAAAAAGCAACCAAAAAAAAAGTCAACTCTTCCGTTGGCTTACTTAACGTTCTTTTTTTTCTCTTCACTTTTCAGTTTAGAAACATCTCTTAAAAGTATTGCTCTTTGCACAGCTGAGCTTTCTCCTTATCTTCTGTTTTCTGTATTGTTAGTAATTAGGATGTTTTTATTCTAGGGCAAATCTGAGGCTGTTTGAAGGCTGTATCTGTCTTGCCAGCCAACTTTTTTTTTCTCACTGTTGTTGTGTTCTCCATAACAACTGCAACAATGTTAAAACTTAAAAGCTGAGATATCAGTTCTAGTTTAAATTTTTATATCAAGAGTAATGCTGCTGTGGCACCAACACAGTGCTTTGTAACACCCCCTTGGATATTTACTGTTCATGAAAACTTACTGTGGTATTTAACTTGTAGATTTCTTTATTAGTCACTGAGGAGCTGAGGAAAGCCCAGGAAGGATTTTCTGTTGAATGGATGCTAATACACGACTATTCTGAAAGTTGAGGGGGGGTTTTATGGTCTCCTGGCATGTGCTAACATGTTAAACTTCTTCACTGGCTAAAAGTCTGAAAAGATGATTAAAGGAGGCCACGTTTAGCCACAAGTTGCAGGCTTCTGGCGTGCTCCAGGTCTCTACTGCTGCTGGAAGTACCAAACTGAAAGCCAGGTCTGTGGCCTTCAGCATGTTGCAGAAGGGAACTGCATGTAATGCTAAATAGGATTTTTTCCCTGGTCACACCTTGATCTGCAAAGGCAAAGCTGAGAGGGCAAATGAGGAAATGAGTTCATGTCTTCTCAGTTAGCAGTTTTTGGAGTTTGTGGTGGCAGCGGGGGTGGTGGTGGTGGTTGGCCACATTCTGGTTTTGATTTGCTTCATCAGATCTGTTGTCTTCTGACAACATCTTGTTGAAAATCTGTTTTCTACTCATCCTTTCGCATCGGGATTGAGCCTTTTTCACACACAAAGGAACAGAATTTGGTGTGGTGCAGCAACGTGTTGGTGCAGGCTGTACATCTGAGACACTTGGATCTTCAGTAGGCTGTTTTCCCAGAGTTTTCTTGGTGAATGTGACTGAGGTGGCTGTGCAGACCAAACCTGAAGGTGACTGGAGTCCTGATGAAATGCAACTCGGCAGTCAGTGTTCAGAACAATTTGTCACGCCTTGCATTGCCTGCAGTGTACCCCCATGAGGGGATGGAGAGGGTGAGTGTCCAGTGCTCGCTACAAGCGGATTAGCTCTAAAGGCAGTGGTATTAACTGCAAGCGATTAAGCCCTGCCAATGTGTGGTGAGCTTTTTAATTGACATGAGAACTTTCTCTGATAAGACAAAGCCAGAGGCTTTCCTCTAGCAAAATCCTGGTGAAGGAGTCCCAGTGTAGTGTTGGATATCTGAATTTCTGCATTGTTTTAAAGCTGGCTTGACAGATATTGCAGCATAAATTTCGACTTCCAGAGCAAATCCCTCAGTGCTTGGTCTCCTCTGACTTATTAATTGGTTTTGCTGGCAGAATAAATTGCAGTTGTGCTGAAGGGCCCCAGTGCCCCAGTCTGGCTTGGGATGTTTGGATATATTTTATCTACTTGTTTTTGTTTTTCAGCTTGCAGTTCAGTTTGGTATGTGTGGTGCTTTTGTGTATTTAAAATTTGTCTTTTTCTGTCTTGGAACTGATTGCCCAACTTGGAGATTAATCTAAATGTCTTTGAAATAAATCTTTCTGCAGTGGGTTTCTCAGAGATGCTCAGTTTAAGGGCAGGAGATGCACTTCTGCTGCCCATGGGTTGAAAGACCAGGGGGGTTTCCTTGCAGATTTTATTTCTGATAATTTATTCTAGGCCTTCTGGTAGACAAATGAACACTTCTGATTTCTGTGGGTTCTGGTACAGAACTGAAATTCCACGTGCTGCTGTGTTTTTAAAATACAAAACAAAACAAAGCCCCTCTGAATTACTTGGATTATTCACAACATTTCCTAGAAATCTGGCTGCAAAATACAATACTGGAATTAATTCAAAAGTGCCTGGGTGTTTTCTGTAGCAGATCAGTTCTTTCAGTTCTGTTATGAATTATTACCGAAGTGGCAGGGGAAAGTTTGTTTACATCTGGCTCTTCATGACAAAAGATGGAATCAGAGTTGGAAATGCAGAGTTAAGACATCATTGCTGTCTGGTAGTGGAGGTGTCTATCCGAGGATGCAGGTCTTGGTGACTCACCTGCTAGACACGTGCATTTTTCTTCTTACCAGAGGAAGTTCTGGTTTAATCTGTGGTCTTGATGAACTCTTGATTGACATCCCCCTAGCAGGTGGCCTTTGCTACAAAAGGCCACAAACTCATATCTGATGGGCTTCCAGTAGCTGCTCCAGAACCAAGAAGCATCACCCCAGCTCTTCTGCATCTCCAGCTACCTGTAGAGGAACCAGAGTTGGAAGATGCTTTCTAAATCATAAAATCATAGAATCATTGGAGTTGGAAGGGACCTGTGAAGGCCACCCAGTCCCACTCTCTGCAGTGCACAGGGACACCTACAGCTGGGTCAGGTTGCCCAGAGCCCTGCCCAGCCTGACCTTGAAGGTCTCCAGGGATGGGGCAGCCACCACCTCTCTGGGCAACCTGTGCCAGTGCTTCACCACCCTGAGTGTAAAAAACTTCTTCCTTATCCAGTCTAAATCTCTCCTCTCTCAGTTGGAAACCATTTTCCCTAGTCCTATCCCAACAGGCCCTGCTAAAGAGTCTGTCCCCTTCTTTCTTGTAGCTCCCCTTAAGAATTGACCCAGAGAAGTCATTCATGTACCTGTGCCAAAAAACAGCATTCAGCTTAATAAAGGAGGTCTCCTGACACAAGCACAGGGGCTAAGATTTGGATTCCTCTTGCCAATTTGTTGTCAGCAAGCTTTAAGCAGTCCAACAAGACAGCCTATGGACAGACCCAAAGCCCAAGCAGGCTTCTCCTGGGCTGGCAGAAACTTTCCACGTGGCTGCTTGCCACAGGGTAGGTAAATCTCCCTGTGCTGAAAATAGTGAGCTGTGCCAGGGAAATCTCTCAAATGTGAACTGAAGGAAAAGCTTAAAATTCTAGCAGGCTTCCAGCTGTATGCAGAACTGCTTTATTTAATCAGTGTGGCTTAAAATTTTAATTTTGGAGAGAGCTTTGCAAAATGTGACTTGATAGCAGCCTTTGGAGGGTATTGTTCTGTGGCTACAGCACTCTAATTTTTTCTTGTCTGACACAGAGTAATTTGTTAGGAAGAAGGAAATTTTTCATGACTGCTTTTCCAGGCTCCTAGGGGAGTTACCATAAAAACAAAACACACCAAAATCAAAAAACAACAACAAAAAAACACACACACCAAACAAAAAAAAAAATCACTTTGAAGTTTGGCCTCAGCAGGAAGATACAAAACCTAGGCAAATGTTTACCTAAAACCTGCTCTTATATCCATAAATTGCTCTTTTGTCTCAATGACTTTTTAGGTAATTATGCTGAAATCAGCATATGATGTGTGACCAGCAGCTTGCCTTGGTTAGCGTGTGTGTGCAGCATGCTACTTAAATCCTTCTTTCTGGAATACTTTGCAGACTGGAGAACTGGTAATGCTTGTGCAAAGGGCTTCTAACCCTCTCCTGCATCCCTTGATTACTTTCTCCCTGCTGATTTTAACCAAGCTTAAGGTTATCTGCCCTTTGGAGGCAACACGAGTCCACCTTTTTGCGCAGTGTGTAAAGGTCAGTATGGAGGTGGAGGCTCCATTATTGAGTTTGCTTTTGTACTGAAGACAGGGAATTGGGGTGTTTTGAGAGATGCAATGAATCCACAAGCCTGCAGTGCTCAGGGAACAAAGCATGCTGTCTAACTTGCAGCCCAGGCTGATCACTTTAGGCTAATTAAAACCTTATGCCTTTCTTGAAAATTAGTCTACATTGTTGGTTAAAGCAAGCTGAAAATCCATAGAATTGGGAAAAATCAAATTAAGTTGACTTGTTTTCAAATGCCTGTATCAGAAATAGTTTGTAGGTAGTGACAGAGCTTAATTCTGTTGGAGATGCTTGATTTCAGCCAAGCGCTGGGATGCTTAAAGAACTAGACCAGATTTTAGGGTAATGCCCGTATCCCAGTTGATGTCACCTTACTTTTAAAAGCTGTAGGATATGTATTCTCACTGTTTCTGTTCATCTTGCCATAATTAATCTGCATTTCTTCTGAGAAAGTGGATAGACTTCTGGGCTCTTCCAAAACAAGAACTTGCAAGCTCATGTGCTTGACTGAATCTGATTGCAGCGGAGCTGGCTGTTGGGTGTATGTGGAGTTCATGGCTTGAAATGCAAAGAGTGAGGCCAACCATTGGGCTTCAGTTCTGAATGGATTAGGATCAGTGACAAAAACATCCGAAGCGGTGAGGTTGGAAGGAACCTCTGCATTTCATGGGGTAAAATGAGTGTGGCTGAATCTGACAGGAGCACAGTGCGTAACTGTTACTGACATACTGGTGGGGTGACCAGTGCTGCGGTGCAAACTGGACAGTCCTGCAGCCTCTGTGCCTGGAAATCCATTAAAAATCATCTTAAATATGGCTAGCTGATCTTGTTGAACTGCCAAGTGTACGAGCTCAAAAGAACTCGTAATGCAACTTAGCATTCTGGCTTTTTGAAGAGATTTTGTGGGAGGGAACAACTGCCACTTAAAGGGCAGGTGCCATCCCGGGAAGGTGAGACTTGGATTTGGATGAAGGAATTGTTGTGTAAAGCAGGTGCTATAACTGAGAATACTGTTTTCCAGTCTTGTAGCTTAGACTACCTTGGAAGCTGAGGGTAAAATCACTGAAGTTGCTTTAGGTATTTATAGTGTTAATGTTATGTGGGAAATGAAGCTTGCAATTTTTACGGAGATCTGGCAGAAGCTGGTAACTCTAAGGTTTTTTTTTCTTATTTGACTAATCTAGTTGTGTTGATGTGTAGCTTACTCTCATCTATGCAGCTTCTGCTAAAACAGTAGCAGGAACATCTCTATCTAAATTAATTCTGCCTGTGAAGCACATGCCCAGACTGTGCAACATCTGGGTAACATCAAAAGGAAAAATGCCCAATCTCCCCCCAGAAAACTTCCTTAACACAGGAAAGCAAAACATCTCAACTGAGTCTGCGGTGTTGTAGGCAGATGCATTTGCACTCCTAGCCAGTTCAGTGTGCATCCTTGCAGATGCTGATTAAACACAGTGACTGTGTGCCTCCACTGAGGCACACCAAAAGGTTATGCCAGGGCTGTGACTCTCATAACTTCAGATGTGGGATGATGTGATTAGGAATACAGCTGTTTTTTTTCCCTGGAAGATGTTTTGGTTAAAATTTTGAGCTTCCTGGGAGAAGTCTGCAGCCTCTGGTCTGAGTGCTGCTGCCACAGAGCAATTAAGCTTTTCTAGGGAATGTGATGGGGTTGAAGCTGTACTTTCTGGTGACTATTATTCCACTGATTTTATTGCTGCAGCTGCCAGGTGCTGCTAAGACAGCAGTGGAAGAGGTAATGCTACCTCTGGCTGAAGCTCAGTTCATTGCTCCTCCAGTCAGAACCCAGGGCTCCTCCAAGCCAGCTCAAAAGCAAAACAGCTGCAGGGTGAGCAGCTGGTCAATGTTGAGGGGGTTGATAGCAGAACTGGGGTAGCTGTGAGGAAAGGCAGCAAGTGTAAAGAGAAGGCTGGGGGTGGGTATTGAGGTGGTGGAGGAAGGCAGATATGGGCCAGGAGTACTTTACAAGTGAAAGGCTGATGCTTTAGAGGGGAATGGATAGAAGAAATGCATTTTTTTTTCCTTCACAGCACCTGTGTGAAATATGGGAAATGGCTTATTTTCACATTGCAGGCGATGGGTGGCAGCACAGAAAGACTGAAGGTCAAGGCTTAAGGCTGCTTCTGGCTGCCCACAGTGAGGAGTGGATTTTTCTTCCTGCAGGATGGTGCCCGCTGCGCTTGGCCACTTCTTTGTGCTTTGCCCTTTCTGTCCCTTATGAGATGGGACAGCCTTTAAGGCTGAGGGCAATTGGCCTGACCATAGGCTGCTCCTCAAGGTGCAGGAGGGCTGTGTTGATCTTTGCAGCCAGCCTTAACTTGGTTCCTGACTCTGGCCTCTGACTCAGCAAGGCCTCTCTGCTGTAGTGCCACTTCAGCCTGAAATAGGCTCTAAAAGCACTTCCTGTGCTCAGAGGTCTGACTTGCCCTGACCTGTAGCTCAGGGCATGTCAGCCAATGCTGCCCTTCTGTGAAGAGGGCAATCTGCAGGGATAGAGAATGGGGGTGTTGGAGCAGTGCTTTGCAGATCTTTAACTCTTCCCCAGCCAACTTGAGGCAGTATGCAGAGGTGCCTAACCACCTGCCCCAGGCAGCTGCTCATAGCACAAGCCACGAAGTGTCGCTGACACTTCTATATGAAAACCTGAATAATACTTTCACAGATGATTATTTTTACAAATTAGGTAATGACCATATCAGATTTTGCTCCAAAGTTCTGCAAAACGCTGCTCAGGCTTTCAGAGGCATGGAACAGCTTCTGCTGTTGCCTGTGGCATCTGTCAGCCTTCAAGCAGCAGGGGTGCCACTCAGCAGCCCTTGAGGTGATGGGGAAAGCAGCTGCCAGGGTTGGAGGCAGCTTTTGAGCTATGCCCAGAGGGGGAAGGTGCATCTGCCATGCACGCTGCTTTTCTTCTCACCTCGAGGTGACCCTGCATTCAACAGACATAAGTTGCTCACATTTTTTAAAATACCTGGCAGGTTTAATAAGCTGGTGGATTCAAAACAGGAGTGGTTTGGAGCTTTGAGGTGATTTAGTGATAAAGCAGACACCTGTCTGGGAGCACAGTTCCTGTACAGCCCAGGTTTGGGATTATTTGCAAGCAGTGTGTTTTGTCCGTCCCTTGCCCAAGGGACACAGGGCTCGGCTGCCTTTTGTTTTGCTCTTTCCTCCCCTAAGGAGGGAGGAACTGAGGATGCTTCCCTTGCCAGAGTCCTCAATGACCTCTGCCCAACCCTGGGATCTTACTCCACCCTTGCCCTTCTTCCAGCTCCTGCACTCTCCCATTTCCAGCCCCTCTGCTGGTTCTCCCATCAAGCCACATGCAGTGGGCTAGGGGAGCAAATGCATTAGCTTCCCTGCTTGACTCTTACCTGTGTCTTAATTACATTGGGACTGGGGGAATGTCAACCATGTGCTCTGCACTGTGTGATCAAGCCACCCCGTATATTTTCTGTCTGACCCATTCAGCAGGAACGATGGAGAAGCAAGACCTGTTGTGACATCTTCCATGGGGCTGCCATCCTGGATACAGCTGAATCTTGGAAAAGCCAGAATCTTTTTTTTTTTTCCCCTTTGGTTTACCTCAGGCTAATACTTTTTTTTTTTTTTGGTCTTGGTAAGGCATCAGCAGTGTCAACACCAGTGGGTGCTTTGCATTGGTGAGGAGAGGTTATGGTGTGTATGCATTTTGGAGGAGCTAAACCCCAGGTCTGGTACACTGCTTGAGACTGAAGTGCTTTCACAGGGGTTTATAGCACTGGCAGGCACCATGTCTATTCCTCCAGGGCACAGGCTGCTCCTCAGTCCTGGTGTATCTGCCAGCCCTATTCCATAACTGGGGGTAGCCATGGTGCCATGATATCCATGCTCAAGTGTTTTCTGTGTCTTCCTCATCCACCTTCTGACTGTTTTGGCCAAGTTTCTGTAGTGCGGGGATGGAAGCAGCTGCCTAAGCTCCACCAGCAGGAGAGGACAGTACCTTTGGTGTGCATACTGCTGTCTGTCTGATGGGCTGGATGGAGGCAACATGAATTTGGATACATTTTAGAGCCTTCAAAGCATTTCAGATGGATCAGTTCATATTTTCTCCCTTCATGCAGACAGACGAAGGAGGCAGAGGTAGGGAGGAGGGTTCATGAGTGTTTTTTGTTAGGCTTCCCACACCTCAGATAAGCAGCTTAGAAGTTGCATGATACCTTGAACCTCTTGCACCCTCTGAGCCCTCCTTGGGAGATGCTGAGCAGTTGGAATGAGCGTGTCAGTGTGCTGCTCACAGCAGGAAGCGCTGCAACCCCTGTCCTGCCTTGCAGAGTTCCTGTTTGTGGCTTCCCTGTTCAGGGTTTTTTTTTTTTTTTCATGGTGGTGAGCTGTTGGCTCATGATCCCTAGACTGCTTTTAGCTGCTTTTCTCGGTGCTGCTGCATTTATGCATTTATATTTGCTTATATGAGGCTTTAAAAAAAGCTATCAATATTTTAGAGTTTCCATTCAATCCTCTGCCTTGAAGCTCACCCTCTTCATTCTGCTATAGTGCCTAAAGCAAGCTAATGAAATATATCCCTCCTGCTTCAAAGTAGGCATAAAAGACCTGTTAGAAGATGGGTAGAAGCTGCTGAATAATCCTGGTAATGTTTTAAAAAAAAAAAAAAAAAAAAAAAAGAAATCTGTAACGTCCCTAATTCATCTAATTAAACATCATACATGAGCACACTGCAAGAGACCTCCAGCTGCTTCATAATAAAATGTTGCAGTGATCCAGCTTTGCTGTTGGATGTGACTAGGTTTAATTCTAATTAGAAGTGTTAGGAAAGGGTAAGGGGTTGTCTACTGTAATTAAGAAACTTCTCTCTCTTTCTGGTGCTGCCACCTCCTGTGACCTACTGCTCAGCTCTGTGGGGAGCTGTGAGTCTGTCTGTCCATCTGCACCGGCTGTCTCCTTGGAAACCATTCCCCCCACCCTCAATAAATTGCAAGCACAGCAGCTGCTCTGCCAGTGGCTGGAGTAGGTGAATACATTGGGTTTGGCTGAGGAGGGCTGTGGCACAGCCAAAAATACAAACAGTTCTGGTCTGCAGTCCGAGTCTTCATCCTGATTTTTGACCTGAGTGAGGCTTCGTGCCCTGGATTTGCAGCTGATGTCCCCGATTTGGTGAAGGCCTGGGTTACTGCAGCAGGGCCTTCGCTCCCACATCCCTGCGAGGAGACAAACAGCTGCTCAGTGGTGCAGCTGGAGGCTTGTGTGTCAGTTCTACCTGCAAGGTCCTAACGTATCTGGAACTGTCCCCTCTGGGCACCGCTACTGGGTGCCCCTGAGGTTCGGTTGGTGACCTTAGGCTGTTGGTGACCTTCTCAGTGCCAGAGCCACTGCCCTGACCCTGCTTCCCCGCCTTCCTGCTCCCAAAGCAGGCATAGATGCACACGGAAAGCAAGAGGGCAGGCTGTGGGGCAGCCATTTCGGACACAGGCCTGGGCATTGCTGCCTGCTCCAGGGCTGAGCTGTGCCAGAGCCCGTTACCGCTTCCCTGTGGTAATCGCTCGATGAGGGCACGGAGCAGGCCCTCGCGAGGCCGTGGGGACGCAAAGGCCGCATGGCTTCGGCCCTTGGTGGCGTTGATGGGTTTGTATGCGTGCCCCTGTGGCTGTAGGCCCCAGCATGGGGCACAGCGAGGCTGACTGCTTGTCCCTCTTGTTGGCAGGGTACCTCAAGTGTGACACGGACGATGGCTGCGAGGCCAAGGAGGAGACGGGAGGAGAGGAGCTCTTCGATGCCGTGAACTCGTCCATTGTTTCGGGGGACAGCATCCGCTTCTTCGTCAACGTCAACCTAGAGGTGCCACCCAATGCCGCTGGTGAGTGCTGCCCTGCTTATGGAGCTTGGGGGCAAAAGCAGGGTGAAATGGCTGACCCTGCCTTCCTCCTCCCGAGGATACTGTGAGCATGTTGGTTTTCAGCTGTGAGAATGGTGGTGTGACTTTTGGAAAACCCAGTAAAAACTGGTGGCTGAGCTGCCATTAAGCTATTTTCCACCGCCCTCTTTCTTCCCCCCGCCCCCAAAATTACCCTCCAGTGAATGCTTGCTTATGCAGTGCGGTCACCTGGGCTGTATAGCACAGGACTGTGAAGTGTTGGGCTTGGTGACTTCCACCTGCCCTTGCAAAATTAAGATTATGCTTTTAGAAATGAACCAGAAAAACTCAACAAAAAAAATAAGAGGAAAACATAGTCAAGAGCCTGAGTTCTGAGTCCTGAGGTCTTGCTATTGCTTTTGCTGCTACAGGCTGGTTGCTAGTGGTGAGACGCTTTCTAATGAGAAGTTTTTTGGTGCATGTACTGTCTCTAAACAGCTTTACTGTGGTTCTGAGACTTCCCAAGATATGAAGGTTTTGAAAATTCCTTGATGTTTTACATTAATTGAAAATGCTGGAGGTGAGTTGGAGCTATGGTGCATTGAGGTCAGTCTCTGGTCTCCAGCAGCTGCTGGCTTAAAAAAAAAAAAAAAAAAAAGGGGGGGGGGGGGGAAGGGGGGGGGGTGTGGAATGGCTGGGTTTAACTGTGCTGGCTGCAATCAATCCCCACACCTGCTGCATTGAGGCAGACAGGGAAAATGAGGGGAAAACCAGCCTATTAGGCCCTCATGATAGAGGTCAGGTCCCTGCAGTGTAAAGCTGGTGATCTCTTATTGCAAACATAATTTGCATCTGCAAATATAATTGATGTGCCAGTTCCCCTTGCCATGTTGACCAGGGTAAGTATGTGCATCCAGGGCTGCAGCCCTGGGTTGTGTTTTGCTGTGATAAGTGTGTTGAGCTAGGCTAGCCCCTGCCCTTGGCTCCTGGGGGAGATGCAAGCTGCAGGACAACATGGTGTTGGCGAAGCTTGGTTGCTGTTGGCCCCAGCCATGAGACAGCTTGTTGAAAACTTGGCCCCCTGATCAACTGAAATGTAAATAAAGCATCAATTGCATGTGGGCATCCAGTGTTTGTATTTAAATTATTCTCTATGTCCACAGTGTGCAGAAATGCTGCTGTTTGCCAGGCTCTGTTTATAAATATAAAGCTACCTGCTCCAAGGTGCCAAACTCCTCTAAATCTGCTTCAACAATATTTGCCCCTGTTACAAGACAGCTTTGCACAGGGGAAGAGGGCTAGTAGGATGGTGTTCACTGGCACTGATGCAAGTGAGCAGTGCAGTGCACCCCTGGGACTTCCATCCTTGGTGAGCTCTGTGTTATCTTTAAGTGGTGGCCTGGCTTGTATAGGCAGTGTTTTGGGAGGGGGAGAGGATTGCTGCTCAAAAAGCAGGTGGTACAGAGAGCTGCAGAGATCAGTGGGGGGTTTTGGCTTTAGCCCAGTTCTGCTGGCGTCAGTGCTGTGCTGCTCCTCAGGGGGAGATGGCTGAGAGTAAAGAGGTGGCTGTGCAGCTGTGCTGCGGAGGGACATGCCTGTCCAAAGCTATGTTCTTTGTGTATTTGCTGCCAAGCTGGAATCCTTTAGAAATTTTGTCCAATGTGGGGAGCAAGTTGGAGGGGGCTTCCAGCCAGCTGAGCTGGAGCTGAACTGTAAGGTAACTACAATGCTTGCTGTAACTAAAACCTCTAGGTAGTTCTAGAGACTGCTTTTCCCCTCACATGATTTTAATTCTGCAATGCATGTGCCAAATGGTGAAGGAAGTGGGGCAGCAAATCTGACTTTGAGTATGTGCTTAGGCAAAGGTGGTCTTAGAACCTGGATTTCATTATGGCAGCTGCAGGCAGCCTGGAGCCTGCCTGTTTGGTTACTGTTTTGGAGATTAAATGCAAGGGCTGTAGGCTGTACTTGGCATCACAGTATCAGGGAGCCCTCTAAGTTCACTCAGTTATTTTTGATTTACAAGCAAATCATGATCGATCTATAGCGTGCAGTTGCTGGAAATCATGATGCAGAACACGCATGCTGCAGACCTCTGCCTACTTCAAGGCCTGCTTTCTGAATCTGAGCGGTGACTTTAAGGATAGTATCTAGCAGTTTTCAAGTCTGTAATTCTACAAATGCCATCTTAATTGAAAGACTTGGGGCTACCTGTACTCTGCTATGACAAGTCAGGCCTTAATGCCTTGGGGTGCATTGTTTGGGGATGAGGAATGTGAGCGCTGTGGATTCTTCTGCATCTGAAGAAGTTAGACTTTCCTTGTGTGTCCTCCTGGGCTTTTTGTAAATGTTTTCCATTTGAAAGAGGACAAGAAGTTCCTTATTTGCCTTAAGCAGTGATATTTCTGTTGGTGGTATTAGTTGTCTGGGATGCTTGAGGAAAAGGGATGCATCTCAGCTGAAGAAAAATGGGCTTCTGATGTGCTGGAGTCTCCTTTGTGAACACATGGGTGGAGTCTTTAAAAACAGGCTTCAAGAAGGGTAGTTGTGAAGTGACTTTTTCCTTCCTTGACAAGTGACCAAGTGGGCCAGGTATGAAAAATGCGGGTTTTCTCAGAGTATCAGATAGGATTCCTCAGACTCTAGGTGCTCAAGTCATCTAGGCTGTCAGCTGTCTGTTGAAGGTGGTTTTATTGAAGTATCTTCCGGAGTTGAGTTTTACACATACCAAAACAGTCTGGCTATAGAGGAAGCATACCTGGCTTCTTGGGTAGTTGAAAATAGCCAAGGTGAGCCCCATAAGCTCTTCTGCTCATGTAAGTAGCCTGAACTGCTAGGGGCAAGGGGGTTGTGAGGGGGGAATGACCCTTCTTCACTGTCTTTCCATAAATGAAATTTAACTATGCTGTGTCCAAGGTATTTTTGGGTGTATTGTTCCTTGCTTAACTCTGCAAGGGGACTTTCAGAAATTCCCTTGCATTGCTTCTTCTCTGTTTATTTTGTTCTGTATCTGTGCTTTGAGTCCCTAACCCAGCACTGTGAAGCAGTGTGTTTACAGTGCTTATCTCCAGATTTGGGGAGGGGGAAAAAAGACCTGGTTTTGTCCAGGCAATGCAAGATCTTCCCCTGCGCAGCTCATTTCCAGCCCCAGAGTGAGCTAGTGCACCAACAGGCTGGTGGAGAAGCACAGTGGAAAAGTAGATGTCATCCTTCCATCCTCATCTCATTTTCTTGCTTTCTTCAAGCTGCCTTGAAGCCTTTGGGTGAGACAAAAGGCCTCTGTGCCAAGGGGTTGAGTATCACCCTCTTGTGACATGCAACCCCTTGAGGGCCATCTGCAGAGAGCTCTCCAGTGCTGCCTGTGTTGATTTGGTCCCTAAGGTTTGCATGCCCTGCTGGAAATACAATTGCTCAGTCTCCAGCAGGAAAAACCTTTTAAGGTAACTTGGGAGGAAGAAAAGCTGAGTGATATCTGTGAGCCTCATTGTGCCTGTTCTGACCATCAGTTTGGTCACTTTGGCTGAACGTGGTGTCCAAATTCTCTTCTGATGGACCCCTTACAGCAAGCTACCGTGAGGTTTCCACCTGTCTTAGTGTGGGACTAACAAAATCCAAAAAGCCCCCCTAGGGGAGGGGGTGAGTTGGTACCCCAGGGGCTGGGTGCTGGCAGGCAATGTAAGTCAAATTGCAGTCACGGTGACAGCTCTGCCATCGTCCTGTCGAGCAGCTAATCTCTGTGTGATGGATGTACAGCTTTGCTGCAAGCATAATTGGGTGCGCTTTGCTGTAATTCTGTTTTTAAAAAGATCTCTGCATGGGATTAAACATCGAGCCAACAAAATGCAGCACGGCCTGTAAAACTCTGACAATTAACCGTTGTCATAAAATGCTGAGCTGCATCCACAGATGTGTATAATACAGATAACTTGAAGAAACTTAGGATTTAAGGTATGGCCTGTCTCATTTTTAATTAATACTGGCTGCTGTTGCAGCCCAAGCCAGGGCAGATGCACAGGCACTAAAATGCTTCTCAGGCTTGACACTTGGGCGTTTTATTGCTTCCTTGCGGAAGCCAATGAAGTTTATTTTATTCTCTTCTGCCTCCGAGCCTTCCAGCTTGGGTTTTGGTGATAAGACATCTGTTTTCAGCAAGTATTGGTAGCTCCGTCATGAAGGTGGGTCTCTTTATCTGAAGTTGGATGCTTTTGTGTCTGGATCTGCTTTCTGGGAGAAGGTCAGGATGGTTTTTAAAGAGGCTGAGACTTGTGCTGAGATAGCAATAAAGGTATACAAGTGGAATGTTAGGTCTGTATCCAATCTCCTGCTTTTTCTTTTGCAGGAGTTAGCCCTGCAGTCCTGCCCTGAATGAAGTACTATTTCTCTTACATCCCTGCCCCAGATGAGAGGGAAGCCCCACTGCAGTAGCAGGGATACTTTCTTGGACTTACACCAGAGAGGACGGGGAGCATCAGCATGTTGGTGTGCTTTGGGAGTTCTCATTCCTCTCCAAGCCCTGAGTATTTCATAGCTGCCAGGTTAGCTGTGTACATGCTTGCAAGGCTCTCTTGTGTGGTTTTGTGGCTGCTTTCCTGGTCTCTCACCTATCTCCAAGTGTGCTAAGCCTTCTGTCTCAGTGCTATCTGGATGTAAGTTTTATTGGAGTCTTTTCGTATTTTGTTTGTAAATTTGTACCTGAATTCCTCTGGAGCCAGGTCCACAGGTGTTGTTTCTGCAGCAGGCTGAAACAAAGTAGGTGGTTCAGCTGCTTCCTTCCAGCTTTGTCTGCAGCACCCTGGGAAATAAATCCCCTGCAGATGAATACAGCAGTTTGGCTTCGGTGAGTCCAGAAAGTTGGCGGATGGGTGGCATGAGCCTGACAAGCTGCCGTGGGCCCACGAAGTGCGTGGGGAGGCGGCTTTGCAGGCAGTCATGGCACCCTGATCTGCTTGGCAGCTCCCTTAAACCATACTTTGGACCTCACTTTTGCAGCCCGGGGTTTTAAAACAGTTTGCCTTCTCTTCCCTTCTGCAGATTGCTCCAGAGGGGTTTGCTTGGTATTTCCCTGAACTTTGGCACAGCTTCTCAGGGATTTGCGGAGCTGTAGTTGCTAAACGTTTGCATTGCAGCTTGCAGCTGATGCTTGCACTGGTGGTTTTAGTTGCAGAGGGCTGCCTGAAGCCACTTTTTCGGGGGAGAAAAGGCAAAATCCTGCTGGTAGCACAAAGCCAATCAGGAGGCAGGATGTGGCTTTGTTAGAGCAGGAGGGGGGGAAAATAGCGGAACACAGTTTACGCTTCAGGAGAAATTAAAGCCTGTTCCGCCCTCTGGACAATTGATCATTCCTAGATACGGAGAATCAACAGTTTCCTGTAACCCGCTCCAGAGGCACGCACGTGCACGCCTGCTGCTGCTGCTCCCAGCAAAAGGAGCAGCAAAACACAGGGCTTGGGCTTGGCCGGCCCCTGCTGAGATGGCTTTGCTTTTTTTTTTTTTTTCTTTTAAGGGGACGAGGAGAAATGCTAGATGCTGGCGCCAAGGATATTCCAGGGAGAGTAGCGTCCAGAGACAAGTGGTCTGGGCCTGAATGGGTATCATTCTGCACACAATAGTCACATTTCCTCACATTAATACCAAGGTCCTTTTTATGTCTCGAGGCACAATGCTGACCCACGCGTTCCATCTGATAACTCCTGTTTTAGCAGTTTGATGTCAGGGTGGGATGTTGGACTCCCGAAGCTTCCTATACTCTAATGGAAAGTGGATGCTTCGATTGTGTTGGGGGGGACGGACGGCCTCCCTCCGAATTTCCTGACCAGGGTGTTTTCAAAGCGGTGCTCACAAAGCTGAGGGAGGCAGGGGGATGGAAGCGCAAGCGGCTCTGCACGAAGGCGGTGTTTGCCCTTTTGGGTGCTTTGCCCCAGGGTTTGGGGTGCTTCATCCCTTCACTTGGCATAGAAGAAGGTGCACTTTTTCCCTCGCCCTTTCTCCTTGCCTCAAATCTTATTACAAAACCTATTGCAGCTTTTTTTTTTAATTCCTTTTTATGGTGTGTGCATGCCTGAGCTGGGAGGTGTGATGTAATGACATGCTCCCAACTGTCTTGTCCTGCCCTTGGCTTTGTGCAAGAGCCCTGGTCAGTCCCTGTGCTGCCTTTTTCCAGTCCCTCTGCAGTGGCAGGAGTTCAAGGCAATAGTCCTCCACCTGCCCAGAGGCTGTGATGCCTGTGCTGACCCTTATTCAGGTGAGGATTTCCTCCCCACCCTGTCTGAGCCAGAAACTGGCAGGTAGTTGCTTATTCCCACCTGCCTTTAACCTGGGTGCCAGCCAGAGGGATGAACCCGGCTTTCTGCAACACCTCAGCCCGCTGCTTTGTCATGGGAATGTGGGATAGCTGGGGCAGACTGACTTACCTGACAATTATATCTAACCAAAATTATTCAAGTCTGATGGGAATGAGTCCAGACTCGGCACAGCCATGGCAGGACAGCAGAGCAAAGGATCCCCTTGTGATCCTGCTTGTGCAATACCTCACTGCCAGCAAAGAGCTGGAGGCACATCCACTGCCACTAATGAGTGCTTTTTGTGATGTGTTGATTTTTTTTTTTTTTAAGGAAAATTTTTAAAAGTGAAAGCTTTTTCTGTNTAGACAAAATAGCTTCTTAATGTGAAAACAGAACAAAAATCCCCAACACTCAAATACTTCCACTTATGTCAGATCCTTTTTTTTGAGAAAAGCATGAAAATGCTAATGTAGCATTCTGCTCTCATCTATTATCCTGTTCACCCAAATACGCTGGGGAATGCACGTAGATCCAAAACGTGCACTGACAACTGTACAGCCAAAAAGTTCCTGCTCTCCAGTTTGCACTCCTGCATTCCAAAAAAAAAGATGCTGCAAATATCCCCTGCAGAGCTGTTTGGCTTCAAGGGCTTTTGAACTTCTCAGGTGTTAGGGGCAGCACCTGTGTAAGGAGGGGGTAGAAAGGTGATCTGAAGTGGAAGGAGATCCCTTAACGGAAGGTGAAAAGCTGTAAACTTTGACATAAAAATTCCGTAGGTTTGTTTTCGGGGCTGCCTTTGCATAGATGTCATTATCTAAAGAGGGGAAAAAAGGCAAGTAGGTTTCATTTCTCTGCATTGCTGTCAGTGATGTTACATAAGGGCAGCTGGGATGGAATTGCTTCGAGGTACAGTGAATAAATTTCTTGCTGCATTTCTCGCTTCCAAGTATTAAGTCGCCTGGGTCATGTCTAGTAGCTGTGCTGGCCCTGGTCTTCTGCCAGTGGTGGGAAGGAAAAAAAGGGAGGCCTGCTGTGGTGCCCCTCCAGGGCTCTGAGAGCACAGACACAAGGCCACGAGAGCAAGTTGAATGTTGGCAGTTCATCAATGCTGCCAATGTTGATGCAAACTCCCAGCCAGCTGCTGGCAGCACGTTCAGTTGTGCTGCGTGCTTGTGTGCATACATGCTAGGAGCTTGGGGTGCGTGGCCCTGGGTGTGACTTCCGGGGGATGCTATAGATGGGTTGCTGACTTTTGGTTGTCCCCTGGGCAGAGCCTGGAGTGTAGCCTGACAGATAAGGTCAGCAGGCCTGGCAGCTCTCCTGTAACTGTGAGGACAACAACAATAAAATGCCCACCACCAGCATGCTTGCCTAAAATAAACTTGTGCAGCTTGCTTTGTCTAGCAAGCATAACCACAAAAATAGAAATGGAAATATTGCAGGACCCTGACCTCTTCTCTCTAGGTGTGCTTCATCCTAACCCTCAGATGTGCAATCTGGTGGTTATTCCTGGTAACAAGGCACAGCTGACTGCTGATGGGTAGGATCTGCCTTGCTGTAGGTAGAGGGTGGATCTGTGGTCTTCTACATCCTTTCTGCCCCCAGTGAAGTGCAAAGGCTGGGGATACTGCATCTTTCTGCCTCCTCCAAAGCAGGAGGAAAGCAGTGATGGTGCCAGGAGAAAGAGGAAAATAGATCCCCTGTTGGTTCTAAGCTTTAGCCCAGCTGTCTCCTGATACACATGCCAAGGGCAACCTCCTGCATGGCTTTATCCTGCTTTGCCTAGCGGGTTTTCCTGCAGTAGGTAAGTGGGTGCTCCATAAGACAGGCAGGAACACATTTAGGAAATGTGTGCATCTTTTTTTCCAGTTTTTCACATTTGTTAGTTTGCTGCCATTGCTCTGGGATGGTAGCCCAGAGCTGGGAGGGTGATATCCATCAGTCTCCTCTCCCGGGATCAAGCCTGAGCAGCATGTTTCTTTGCTGAAAAGATGAGCAAGTCGCTGGGCCTTCCAAAACATCACCTCTGTGCCCAGAACAGGTTTTTTTTTTTTTCTGAGAAGTTTTAAAAGATTCTGGTCCAGCAGGTGTAATTAGATGTTTTAGGTTGTGTTGATAAAGCAGCACTCGGAGCTCATCTGAGACGAGTACCTGAGAGCTGTCAGAGGAGAGGGTGCTTGAAACTGATAAGAGGAGCTGAGAGATGCTGCATGATAAAAGGACAACATGAATTTCTGCTGTGTTTGGCTGTATCCAGAAGGGTGGTGTGAAGGACAGACTGCAGATGCACACATATCAGCTGTTAACACGTGCTCACTATTGTTCAGGGTTGTGGGTGTTTTTTTTCTCACTAGAACTATTTCTTGCAAAAGCTGGAAAACCAAAACATGTTTTCTCTTCAATGAATATTTATGGCTTCCAAATCTTCCAGCATACTTTTGCATGTGTAATTAGGCTGTAAATTGAGTAAGTGAGCGCTGGAGAACTACAAATGTAAAAGCCTGGGGAAAATGCTTGATGTTTCTGGTTTAGTTGCGTGCTTGCTTCTTAATAATAAATAGCATTTTCAAGATAAAACAGCTTGTGCTTTCCAAAGAATGTGTCAAAAGCAGTAATAATTGGGACTGTTGCGCCAGCAGACTTAAGTGATGCTTTTAATCACACATGGTATCCAAGTGAACTTTGGAAGAAGTTGGGCGATGTAATCACAGGCTCTGAACCTTATTTTTTCTGAACCTTATATCTGAATTTTATTTTCTTCAGAAATGAAGGCAATCCTCTTCCCCTTTTCCTCTGCTGCAGAGTCAACTCTGCTCCCAGTTGAAGTCCCAGTCTTTTAACCTTTTACGTGTGAAGATGACTTGAATACCTGTTTGATCAGGGGTGATTTAGGTTACAGCAGCTTTGTCTGCAGTGAATTGGTCACTTTCTGGAGTTTTGATGTTTTCACTATGTATGAACTGAATTGTATCCTCAGACACCTCAGTTTTATTACTTTTTTTTTTTTTTTTTAGAGGGCTGCAGGGCTGAGCTTGTAGGTACCTTTATGTTGGGGCCACCTGTGAAATGGGATTGAAGCGGTTCTGATGGGATTTAGAAAACCAGGTGCAGAGGACACCAGTCTCCTGTGGATGGCTGTAACTCCATGTTGCATCTCTGTACTCTTCCACTGCTTGGCCTCTGAAAAGGCTTTTGGTCCTGTGTGGGGCTTTTCCATGTTGTCACTACACTCCTTTGAATGAGAACTGTTCATGCTGCTCCTGTGTGATTTTGGTAGCAGCACAAGCTTGTGGCTTTTTGGGAGAGTGTGAAAATGAGGACTTTGAGGGAGAAAATGAGGACTTTGAGGGAGAAGGATGAACAAACAGTACTTGTACTGTTAATGATGCTTGGGGAAGCCACCTTGGATGCAAGCAGTGGAGAGTGGGCTGTGGCAAAAACAACTGGGTTTTATTTATCTTTTTATATGAAGAACTGCTTCATAGACACCCTAAGACAACGTTGACATTGTTTGACCCGGGAACTGCTGGGTACCCCTGTCCCTGTAGCTCAACTGCACAGTGACACCGAATAGTCTCTGAACAGCAGTTTTCTTTTTCCAGAGCTCTGTTGCTTTCTGCTTAGATTTATGGAGGCAGAGTGGTGAGTTGACAGGACACTAATGTGCTCGTCTTCACGTCACTGTGTGTGATCTCTAGCAGCCTGCTCCCTTGGAAGTGCCTGGGTGTTATTGTTGACTTTTTAATGAGGACAAGAATGGCTTCCAAACGAGTGTGACTCATGCAATCTTAGCCTCAATCTATCAAGCAACGATGCATGGGATTAAATGATTACCTAAAGTGTTAGGAATTAGATTTGGGGGGAATGAAGGGTAAAAATACATAAGGAATTTGAAGAACAAAACAAAAAGCTGCGAGACGCAAACTCTGGCTGATCAGATAATGGTAAAGGCTGCTTCTGCTCTTGGTTTATATTTCCTAAGTGGGAAATGTTGTGAAAATTGAATCTTTGTTTTTCTCTAGAGAGAGTCCTCTGCCAAGAGTGATACTTCACCTTGTTCTGAGCCTCATGCTGCCTGTCAGATACCTGTGATAGTGACACTGCCTCAAACTTATTTTTCTTTTTCTTTTCCAGCTGAAAATGAAAGTGCTGGCTGTGTGCTACTACACACATCAAGGAAGGTACGTAGGTGTTCTGGGTGATGGACTTCACCTAGAAGCAGAGAAAAGGATCTTGAAGCACACTGTGGGGATGGGGAGATGTGTTTTATTGTCCTAAATCAGTCTTATTAATGCCTTTTTTCCTGAATTCTTTTGTCTTCATTTAAACCTAAAAGGTCATGTGCTGCTTGTTCTCCAAACAAATTCTCTAAGTCTGATTGTTTCACTGTTTTTTTTTTTT
>VXAV01004861.1:7485-58940 GCA_013399715.1 Alectura lathami | reverse complement strand
TTGACATGTTAATTCATCACTTTCTCTTCTGCAGCTGTCTGCAAAGGGATCCAAGCATACACCACAGAGATTCAGGCTGCTCAGCTCCCCTCCAGCTGAAAGCAGAAACACCCAATAGACAGTGCTGTGACTTGGTTTCCTGTTTACTCCAGCTAATCAGATCTGCCTCTGTGAGATTCAGCAGGAGTGATTTTTTTTTTTTTTCCTGGAAGCGGACAGTCTAGGAGGGTGGTTGGGAAATGATGTGTAGTTTAGGCTTGAGACCCTTAACTTGATAAGGCAGAAACACAAGACACCTCATGCAGGCTGTGCTGCTGCACACCTCCAGCTGTGAAACTGTGAAGAAAGTGTGCAGAGGAAAGGAGCTGATACTAAACATAACTTGCAGCCTTGATCTAGGGGCCTGTGAGGCCTGACTGGTGGTGCTTCAAGTTGTTTCAGCTCTTCTTCACCTGCTGGCTGGAGGGACTGGCTGGTTCTGAGAATTTGTAGCATCTCTAATGTTGGCAAATCTAATGTTGCAGGCTTGTCTCATTTGTCTTGTGTAGTGCTGCTGCCTAAGCTGCTTTGAGTTGTATTCACTTGACTGAAAGTAACCTAAGAACTTGATCATTTAAGGTGCAAATTCTAAGTCCAAGTGCAGGTTCTACTTCTGATAAGAAATAGTTGGAAGCTCACATAAGTGCCTTGTCTATTTTCTTCAGAACTGTAGGATTCCTGCTTTTCTGGCCTGTAGTTTGTGCTTGAACGCTAGTGTGCTGTTGAGCAACAAATACCAGAGGGATAGCCTGCTTTTTGCAAGGCTGAGAAAAGATGCTATTGCTGGTTTTTGCTTCCATGATGGACAAGTTGTGCTTCAGATGTGAAGGAAATTGGTTCCTGTGTCACAAGAGAAGGAATCCCTAGAAGAAAAGGGGCTGGGTCAGAAGCTTCATTTGTAGATACCTCCTCTCTGGGTTGTCCCCGCTGCTGGTGACAGTTCATTGTGCCCTTCAGGAGCGCTGGAAAGGCAATCCATGTCTTGGGCAAGCCTTTCTGACAAGGCCCTTGATATGCATAAGGAGAAGCTGCTGATGGTCTGGACTATTTGTTCACCATCCCAGTGTTCTTCTGAGGAAACTGCTGTGTGTGTCTGGCAGCAACACAGAGCTGTGCTCAGGGTGTGTTGTCTTTCGGAGCACCTTCTCCCAAGGTTCTTGCAGTGTCTGTTGCTGGACTTGGTCTCCAAAGCAGCAGATGGCTTCCATTTTGGACCTTGATGAGTGCTGAGAACTGTTTTGCATCAATTGAATGCGTAACTTACAGTAGCTGGCCAAGAGTCCTGCCTGCTTGATGTCAGGGGAGACTGTTTCAATGTGTTCCTGTTCCTGCTGCACTATGTCCTCTCTTCTTGCCACAGTGCGCTGTGCAGCTTTGCAATTAAGGATACACAGTGCTATTAAAATGCCTATTGAGTAGCTGTCGAGTTTCTTGCTAGGCAGTTTCCAGCATGAAGTATCCTGATGTGACTTGACTGTCTAGCTAAAAATATTTGTGAAAAAGTAGTCATTAATTTCTCTTCAAAACAGTGGGTGTCCTGACTGGAGCAGGTTCTGTTTGAGCTATCTCTGAGGTGTTGCTGTACCAGCAATTCAACTAATTTGCTCTTGGTTGGTCTCAGCTGGTGAGCAATATATTCATATCCTCTCCTGGTGGCATGTTGCCTTGCAGTGTTTAATGCATGCATCTTACCCAATGCTATAGGAGTGATAATGAGGGCAGCTACTGCTCCTATTTCCTTTAAAGGACCAGGAGTAGGGGAATAAAGCAGCGCTGAGGTGTGGAGAAAGACTTACAGAAGGCATTACCAGAAGCTTGTTGCAGAGCTGGAGCTGAGTCCTTGTGACTTGGCATCAAGTGTGTGACAGCGCTGTCCTGCTGCAGCGAGCAAACGGAGCTGTCCTGTGCGGATCAGTGGAGGATCAGTGTTGACTGAGATGACGTGGGCAGATAATAGCCATCTGCTGTGTGCCTCTGATTCATTTCTGCTGTCCATCAGCCAGCTTTTACTTCCATGGTTCTGCTGCTGGCAGCTTCTCTCAAGCAGGAGAAGTTGATGAAGCCACTTTTGCTTTTGTAAAACCTCGCTGGTGCCGTGGCATTCCAGTTGCTCTTAGCCTTCCTGATACCTTCTTTGCTCCCTCCTCTGCCCTTTGTCTGTTAAATCCTCTCTGAGTTGCTTAATCTCCTTGCTGTTTGAACCTGCATCCTAGGCTGGACTCTGCTTGCCAGGCAGGCTGGAATGAGTCACCTTTGAGAGACAGGCGCTGCTCACGTGGTGACTTCATGAGCACAGATGTTAGTGGTGATAGGTGTTTAACCTGCTCCTTGCAGTGATATCTGAGACTATTGGCCACTTGCAGTTCCACCACCTCTTTTAGGTGGGATGGTAACACAGCTGTGTCACTCAGAGCAGATGGCAACAAAGCCTTGGGGGTGGCACTGAAATCCTTCAGAGAATCCTCAGTCTCAGTCCTCCAAGGCTGTGTGAGAAGTGATTGATGCAAAGTAAAACAGTGTTAATTGCAATGGATGTGTACTGACAACTTGATAGTTGCTGTGATAATTACAGTAATTAGGGAGATGTTAGCATTTTTCTTGGTGTCTAGGCTATAAATGGAAAAGGTGGAGTGGGTGCATGTGAGAGGAGGGAGATCTATGTATGACTCAGGCTGTGTGGTGGTCCCTGTAACATGGGGAGAACATGCCAAGGTCCTGGTTGTGGAGGCAGCTTGGTGTCAGATTCGTAAAAGTGATTCAGAGCGTGCGTCTTACTGAGCTTAAGGGGAGCTGTGGGCTTAAAATCCGGTCCTCAGCCTCATGAATTCAAGTCTGGCTGGCCTCCTCTGGGGTGGAAGATCCCTATAACAAAGTACAAGTCCCATTTCCTTGTTTTACCTCAAGCTGTTGAAGGAGAGGACAGGACTGTCAGTCCTTGACTCACTACTGCCTGCGCTAACCGCGTGTGTGGATTTCCAAGATCTGTGAAATGGGAACAACACATCTGTAGTTTGATCATTCAATTAACAAATGTCATAGCTGACAAATGCAGAAAGGAATTGAGCTTCTGTAATAAAGCGTGGTGGCTTCTTCTGTCTCGAGGTCTACAAGTCTGCCTGGGACAGCAGACAGAACCAGCAGAGGGTTTAGACAGTACCAGCCTTTGCCTGCCATCTGTTTTTCCTCCTCTCACACATTGATTCAGAGGTAGATGTTATGCAGAGAGGAAGAAAATCTCCTTGAGTGAGAACAATAACAACTGAGGAAGTGTAAAAAGATAATGGGCTGGATGGGATTCCCCATCTCCCTACTGAAGCTCTTGAACTAGGGGTCAGGGAGAAGATGGCTCTTTGAGAAGGGCTGCTTTAGGACGCACAGGGGTGCACACTGGCAATTCTTCATGCTGCTGAGCTGAGGGTTCATTTTTCTAATAACTTTGCCCATGTCATTGCAAATATCTTGAGTTGTTTAGACCAAAAGAAGATTTAAAATGCTGCCTTAAGCATGCTATGTCTTATCTTTGGTAATGAAAGATTAATTTTTTCATGACTGCTTTCAATATCAAGGTGTAAACTGACTAGGCATTCACACATAGTTGACTGAATTAGCCTTGAAATTGCAGTCTTTCAATGCATTAATAATATAACAACTTCTTTCTAGATCACATTGCAGAAGAGAGTGGTTCCAAAGTCATTGGTTTGGTGGCAGTAACGTTGAAACTGTTGTGAACTACACAACCTTGTCCTTTGTTGGGTATTGCATACAGCTGTCTAATGCTCTGACCTCTTCTTAACACAGTACCTGAAATTAAAGAATTTTGAGGAAGAAGTCAGAGCCCACAGAGACCTGGATGGGTTCTTGGCCAGAGCCAGCATCATCCTTGATGAGACAGCCACCTCCTTGGACGATGTTCTTCGAGAGATGCTGAAACATTTCGCTGAAGATCCTGAAAACACGGAGCCAAGCTGCAACTTTGAAAAAATCATGAGCACTTTATTCACGGATTCAGGGACCCCACGAGAAGGGAATGGTAATCAGTTCTTCATTTGCATTTGCTTCCAAGTAATAGTTATTGGTCATCCTTTCTATTGGTGTTGTGTTGAACACTCACAAATCTGGGGAGCATGCATTAGTGTGTTGCATGCGATGCTGGGGTTTATTTGTGTCACCCAGACTGAAAAGCCTTGTCTCCAAGGTTTTTGCTTTTGTGGAGTCTTGTCCCCATTTTGTTAAGATGAGATGCACTGGTGTTTTCCAGGGGGAGAAATCCCCAGCACTGGAATGTCCTGTCTGTTGTGATTGTCCTTGGAAGTGCCATGTTCCTCTGCAGAGATGCTTCCTGGGGTCCCTTCGGAAGTGGCTCCTTTGCCTTGTGATTCTCCATCTGAATTCACGCAGGCTGAGGAAGTCTGACTGCTTTGAATGAGTAGTTGGTTGGGGAGGGCTGAGCCTCCACATTGCCCCCAGCCCACTACAAGGAGCAAGAGGCTCATTAGTTGACTCCAGAAATTCAAAACTGGCGTAGCCCTTGCTAGCATTGGCTTAAGTGTCACCACGAGCTACTGGTGAATGTCATAGCATAGTCTAAAATGCTGCCTTCTCGCCCAAGATGTAAAGAAGCTAAACTAAGCATTGTTTCTCTGTAGGCACCCATGATGTTTCAGAGCCAGCAGGAGTACAAACATGTACATCGCACCTCAAATGTAACTGTCACAGCCTGAGTGAATTTGTTTAACAGATTTGTCAAGTCCTGAGCATGTAGTAAGCATGTTCATGCTTCGGTTACTTCTTGCTGCTTGTCTTAGAGCTTTGCACTTATCTGTAATTTAGGCTTTCTGCCAATGAAGGAAAACTAAGCAGTGTCATAAAATGATCTGAGAGAACAGTAATTACAAAGAGGGGAGAGAGGGCAGGGGAGTAGGAAGATGAAGTGTCTTCTAGTCTGGTGTGTGCTGAATAATGCTAATCAAATAATATTGTAGTAGGGCGATGTTAGAGGGAGAACATCTGCCTTTTCAAGCTGTGAATAGTTCAGGACAGAATTCAAAAGCATCAAGTCAAATGTTTCCACTTCTCATCCCCAACCCTTGCACCAATCTAGAATGCATTTAAATACGTATGCTTTGTGTTAGCATTTAGCTTCAATTTGAAAGAAAATGTAACTTGCAGCTGTAAGCCAAATGTGGACAAGCCTGTAATGTTTCTTTTCTTCCCCCCCCCAGTTCACCTCTTATCAGATACAATTCAAGGGGTCACAGCAACAGTCACAGGGGTGCAGTACCAGCAGTCCTGGCTCTGTATCATGTAAGTACCTGGGTTATTGATTGTACAAAGACACAGTCTGCTTGAAACTTGCAACTCTCCCCACTGTGGGGAGGAACAGCAGTTCAGAACATGCCCTTGTAGGTTGGGGTGGTGATGCCTTCTGACCATTCATCCTGGCTTTGTGCATTCTCTGAGCATTGGGCTGCTGCTCTTTGCAAATGGGTGGCAAGCAGCAGCCTGGGTGAAGATGGCCAGTCTCTGCAAGGCATTAAACTGCTAGATGCTGTCTAAAGCTGGGGATAACAAACAATGCTGAAAAAATCTGAGCCAGGAAATCCTAATTACTAAAAATGTTAATTAGGAACTCTTGAAATGGGTAAGTGAACTTGATCATGGACTACTTTGTCTGCCAAAGTCTGAGACCTTGTACTGAAAGACTTCTTAGGCCCTTTGTAAACATCTAAACAGTCTAACTGGAAATTGGAGCCAGAAATTCAAATGCTATTCAGAGACTGATTGTTGTCTGGCAATTGCTTCAGACACTGTGTCAGCACTGTTAAACACTGGAGCAGACCCTTAAGGCAGTAAGGACTCTGTCACCTGGGATTTAGGAGGCGAGATGGCTTCACCCCAGTTTCCACTTGACTAAAACGGGATTGCTGAGTTTTGAAATCATTGTCCCAAAGTCAGACTTGCTGGGTGAGCCAAACTGTCCCTTCACGGGACGGTGCCAGAACCTGAGTCACTGAGCCAACCGAAGCAATTTAACTTGAATTCTGTCTTTCTGTATTCAAATGTAATCTCTAAGTCAAGCTGTCAAGAAATACCCTAGTAATTTATCTGGGAATTAACCTGTGTTGGATAGGTGCCTAAAGGCTCATAGAGTTCATGTACATACTGTAGTAAAATTCACAACTAGCTTGCTAGGACAACTGTCACAAATAGCTTCCCTTTTCTTGCCAGTGCTTCTTATCTGCTTATGGCTGGGAAAAAATGTAGATTATTTTGCCTTGGAAATAGATTTGTTGAAAATTTATTTCTAATCTCTTACGGAAGAGAAAGATGTGCTCTCCATCTAAAAAGACAACTACTGCATGTCAGGGGTCTGTTCTGAAGCAAGTCAAATGTCTGCTGCATGTGCTGCTGCCCACCTCTGCTCTTATGCCTGGGATGCACAGAAACAGCTTCCACAGATGAGAAAGTGAGTTTGTACAGCAGAAAGGTCTTTCTGCCCTGACTAACCAACACAGCTTCTGAGCAGCCTTCTCCCTGTTGCATGCCCACAGGTATGGTGGGGTATGCTACTTTAGGAAGGGCAGAGGTGGGAGCTTCTCCCATGTCATGTGATGTGGCTCTACAGAGGGTTTTAGAGAGTGCTGACATGCTAACAAAGCACTTCTAGAGGTCATGATACAAATGCTGTGATTATATACACGAAGCTGAATAGGGTAGGTTCAGCCTTTCAGTAGAAAGTGAGCCAAAATGTTGAATACGTCCCTGTGAGTAATACTAGCTTCCATGGCAAGACCTGGCTTGAAAAACAAGCTTACAGCCCGAAGGTATCTTGAGCAAAACTTCCTTGTTTCTTCCTTTCCCTCTGAAGAGGGAGAAGAAAGTGGTGGGAAAGCAGTGATGAGTTATTAACTGTAATTATGTAATTATTGCACTGTATTTCTGCTGTAGCTATTGTGCAATGGATTGAGAACAATATTTTTAGACCTTACGTTTTTTCTTGAAGTGGGATTGCACAACGTCCAAAACTGAAATAAAAAACTTGTTTTCTTTCGTGCCAGTGGGCAGAACCTTTAAGATCTTTTTACTGTTCTTTCTCCTTGCATTTAATTTATGTTAAATTTTAAACTAGCACTGCTGTTTTCTGTGCAGCTTAACTTTTTATTCCTAGCAAATGAGATAGGCTTGAGTATCATAAGATTCTATTAATGAGGAAGAGCAGCTCAGATAAGGCTTTAATAATGCTTCTGCCTTGATTTTGAGGAGAAATATTGAAGCCTAAATGGAGTTAGAAAAATACTCCTATAGGATTTTCACTGAGTTCTGCAGAGCCTGGCTACAGAGGAGCATTCCTAATGGACACAAACACTTGGTTCCTTCTCATCTGTGTTGGAATGAGGGGCTGCTCTTTCTTACCACTCAAACCTCAGTGAGAGGTGAGGGAGACCTAAGGTGAAGTAGTTCTGCTTCTGCTGTAGCTGGTGCTCTGACTGCTTTGGGTCTGTTGAACCACTAGCAGGGGCAGAGGTACTGTGTGCACCTGGGCTACATCCACAGGGCAGAACGAGCTGCGGGGGGAACTGAAGGACTCAAGGTTTGAATGCTCTGCTGATGTCCTGGAAGGCTGGCTTCTGACTCATGATAGACATCAGGGATGTAGTTTTTAAGAATTACTGATACCTGGTCTCACTGAAGCCATACCAGGGTACATAAGAACAGGAAACCTTGAGGTTCCTTCAGTGTAATGCTGTGTAGCTGAGAGCAGTGCAGCATGCCCTGCTGGCAAGTGATCTTCAGCTGCAGAGGAGTCAAGATTGCTAAGTATTTGTGGATGTGATGGGTTTTCTAACTAGAAAGCAGATCTGAGGTGCAGCTTTCCTTCATTAGTCAAAGTGTGATCACATGGCTTGGAAACCAAGGGCATGGCTTTTTCTCCTGTTCATAGCATTTGCCAGAAGGACAAAACAATGGTCTGGAGATCTCGTCTCCTCAGTGTGAAGCTGGTGGCTCATTAGAGAGCTTGGGACAAGGGACAGCAAAACCTTTCCCAGAGTGGGGAGTGCTAGGAGTGCTGAGCTGTCATCCTCAGGTTTCATTGGTTATTTAACACGAGGAAGCTCTGCTTTTAGTAGGAGCTGGTGGAGACACCGTGGTACTCCTTCCAGCAGTACGTGTACCCTGCTGGAGGTGCTCTGAGTTCCCCGGGATCCACCCTGATCCGGTGTCTGGAAGGGGTAAACTTTGCATGTCTGGATTGGGAAGGATGGGGAAGAAGCCCCTATAGGAGCTGTTGGTTGGTCTTGCCCAGGTTTATGGCTCAGAGCACTGAAGGACAGCCCCCCCTTTTCCAGCAGAATGTGTGAAGTGACCTTAGTCACAACCATGTCCTGTCAAGCCCAGTTCCTACTTTCACTGTGTGACAAATGGAGATGCCAATGCCTAATGCTTTTTTCTTTTCTGGGATGTGATGAAGAGTCCCTAATTCTGAGGATGTTGAAGTAAGTCAGCTGACCGCTGGTATCTCTCTCTCCCTGGTACCCTCTAGGAGGAACACCAGCCGTGCGGGTTATTGAACAAATGCTGCCTGAGCTGAGTGGAATGCCTCAGGCGGTGCCACTTCCAGGCTATATTCTGCTTGCCAGGAGATGGATATAATTTGTTTTCCAGCATTGAGTCCTTAGTAGAACATGTAAGCAGGCTGCTTTGTAGTCTGCATTGAGTAACTGAAGAGCTATTTCCTTGGGTTGGATTGGCATTTGGTTTGGTTGAGCCCATGGATTGGTGAAGGACTTAAATCAGCAGAATGCACTGAGAGTTGCTTAAGCTGTTCTAACAGATGAAGCAGGGGAAGAAGCCCCTCTGAAGAGGGTGATTCTTTCTCTTGTGTGTTCCATGTTTCTAGAAAATTGCTTATTCTCATAGCGTTGCTGCAAAAATTCATGTGGAGGGGGGTGATTCAAAAAATACCAGGTAGCCTTTCAAAAATGAGTAGTGTGAGGTTATTTGGGATATCAGACATTTCAGAGTACTAACTTTTTGGTTTTAATGTAAAAGGCTGTGTGGAATGTGTTACTTACGCATCTGTGAACAAAAGTAAAAGCAAAGCCTATTTCATGTTTAAGAACTTGTCCAGTCTCAGAAATACGTAGGTCTGCAGAAGCAACCATGTTGCTGCAGGTTCAGGTGTTGAGAAGATTTCAAAGGGAATTCTTCAGTTGCTGTGCATCTTCCACAGCAGTGCCCTTCTAAAATGTTTGAATGGAATGCTGTGGGGAATTGAACAGTTCAACTTTTTAAAAAATTATTCATTAAAGGAATGGCAGCGAAAGCATCTTCCCCAAGCTTTACAACAGTCATTTCTAAGTGTTGTTTGAATCCAATGATTTTTTTTAAACAAAAAACACCTGCAGCTGCCCTTGTTGGGCTCTTCCAGGTAATATCAGAGTCGAAGCTTTTGCACATGCTGTGTTATGGAAGGATGTTCCCAGTGAAGGGTTTGGACTTCAGAATTTGAGACTCAAAGGAGAGCTGTTGGTAAGAAGGACAACACATTCTAGTGCCTGCAAAGTGTGCAGGGAGGAGGGGGCGTCCCTATGCATTGGCCTGTAGGAGACCTTCTTCCCTAACTCCCCTAGAGGTGAACTGCTCTAGGGGATGTGTCTTCCTAGAGCTCTGCGCAGTGCATTTACTGCTCCAAAATGATGCTCATCCTGGAGCAACTGTGCTATGTGTTGCTGAAATAACCCTGTGCCAAACTGCTCGTGAGCTGGCCCGCTGGTCACAGCTTCATTCCTTGTAAATTCTGGTTTCTGAAAGCCTCTGCCTGGAGCTGGTTTGCAGAAGATTTATTTGCAGTGGATGAGAACAAGCAGTGTCATTGTTGTTCTGTGCTGGGACAGGAAAAGGCTGGCTAGCTGATTACCTCTACTGGGCATTTTTTCTTACTGCAGGGGATAATTTGTTTGAATTAACTTCCTTTCTTGCCCCGTTTGAAGATGGTTTCTGTTTCTCTTGGGTCTCCTTAGTTTGACCCTTTTTATGACTTGTCTGAGAAGTGCGTTATGAATCTGATAACATCTAGGGCACGGGGCAGACCTGTGGCACGTGTGACTTGGTGTATTGGTGATTTTGGTGGAATGTTGCCTGTTGCCTAAGTGCCATGCTGGGCACTGCAAGGTCTGCAGACTGGGAGGAGGAGGACAGTAAAGCAGGAATGTGTGCTATAATTGAAATGGCCTTTTCTTATGAGCCCAATTATTGGAGAATAGTGATAAAATTGCTGAGAATGCAACCTGGCATCTTGTTAGATCATAACCCAGTGTTTCCTTGTGTGAGTAATGCTGAATGAAAATAGTTTTTTCAGCTTGCTGGCCAAACCAGAGGAGAATCAAATTCAGCTCAACTCAAACTGAAAGGGAACTTGGAGGCTTTGGCCAAACCAGACTTGAATTAGTCAGCTGAAACTGTCTCACTAATCCTTAGGTTTCTGGAGGAGCTTTGGCTATTCACCAGTCAGATGTTTTTTCTATGTGGAAACTGAAGTGCTATTATAAAGAAGTTTTCACTCTGGAAGTGTGCCTGTTTTGGCCTGGACTGCACAGTTTTACTTGCAGGTCTGGCAAAGCTTGTTTTTTTTCCAAATGAACCATTTCTTAAATTTTAACTTTTTGTGCTTAAGTGCTCGCACAAATCTAGCGAGGGCTCCGGAGTTGGTTCATTTTATATGTCTGGCTTCTGGAATTAAACTTGGAGCAGGAATCAGGTGGACATCAGTTAGGTAACCTTGCACAGGAAGTGAGACACCAGGTTTTTGCCCAAATTAATGGGTATAGTAGAGAGACTAAGCTTGGAGTGGGTAAGACTGCACTTTGTACACAGGCACTGCTTCTCCACTCCATCTGGCAATGCTCAGGTGCGTCAGGCCACCTCTGTGGCATCTGCTCAAATCTGGTTTTACCTCTGGTTTACCCTTGCTGAACCAACACAGCCTGATCTGTAAAGGTGCTGTTGACTACTTGTGGCCATCAGCTGACTGTAAGTTCAGTGGCCCACACCTGGTTTTACTGGTGTGAGCGGTACAGGGATTTAGATGCACATGTCAGTGCCAGTAGACCTCTTTACAGAAGCACTGGAAGAAACTGTCTCTTAGGTGTGAGAAGTCTCAGACTCCAGAGCTATGGATAAAACTGTAAATGGATAATGATGACAACAGGTTTCTCTGTCTTGTCAATGCTCCATGTAGTTAAATGTTTCAGTGCTGCATAAATGCTCTTACCGCATGCTTTCCCAGTCCCTCAAGGTAAGGAAACATCAGGCTTGTGAAGGAAATACAGAGTTTTGAGGTGGCTGCTAGGAAAACTCGGGATGCATCTAGAGAGGATCAGCAGGCTTTGTGGCTTCTATGTGAAAGTGAGCTGGTGGCAGAGCAGCATTTTGAAGAGCTGGGTCTTCCCTCTGTACGGAATCTTTCAAGCACTGTTGAAAGGACTGTCATGTCTGGAAAGCGCAGCCTTGGAGACAGGTTACTGGAGCTCAAGCATCTCCCTGCCATTTCAGGGAGAAAGCTAGCCACAGCATTTAATCTGGAGAACAGGGCCACTTGATGGCTCTCATGTATTTGTCCCATTCATTTGTTGAACCAGGACAGCAGTGTATGCTGTTCAGCCACAGCAGGATTGCTGAGGGCTTTGGTTTGCTTGTGAGGACCACTGCCTGTGCTTAATTCTTCCTTTGAGAGGAAAGACAAGGATTGCTGCAGATTCTGAAGTGTGCTGGGGGACTTACTGCAGCCTCCAAACTGCAGACCTAGTGGAGAGGACAGCTTCCACTCTATTTCAATTACAGTGTTATTGCTAACCTTAGGACATGTCTTTTTTTACTTCTGTCTTTGTTCTTATTCTCTTCCAGGGCTAATTCAAATGTTTTGAGTACAAAAAGATCAAGGGGCCATGGTGGAGGGGAGATAGGTTATGACTAAGAGGACAGTATTTCATATTTCCTATGCTGTTACAATGAGGCTGTGGGTTGCTTTCAGACAAGTGCCTTTGTCAGAGTAATTTGCGTAAGTAGCTTGACTTCCTGATGACAGACTGGAAGCAAACTCAATAAGGAAATATTTGGTGGGGTGGTATGCAAGTTATTGAGAGCGTGGTGAAAATCCTAAGTAGTACATCCCCAGCCAAGGGTCTTCAGGAACCGTAGCTGGAATTGACCTTAAGGATGTGAGCATAGGAGAATACATCTTAAAAGGAAAGACTGACTAGGATGATGGAAGAGAAATCAGAGGAGATAATTTAAAGACTGTGGTGTGTGATTGCTGGACAAGCTGTGACTTTGAATCAGCAAAATAGCTCTGAGGTGGGAAGCTGCACGTCCGTACCTCTTTCCATGTCGGTTGGCAGGTATGTCTCACTGTGCCTTGCAGAAGAGCTGGGAAGTAGTGGAAGATTTCATTATCAATAGCCTGGACTGCAGCATTCCTGTTTCAAACTTACAGACTGGCTTGGTACAGTTGTAGTTAATTTTCAGTTTCCCAGCAGGAAAAAGTGAAAACCCAGATCCCAGGGTGGAGACAGACTTCATCTTCCATGACCTCCAAAGATGCTCTGTTTATTTCAAATAACTTGCTGCTGGTCTTGGTTGCAGGGGTCCAACTGGCAGTGGGGCTGGCCCCTGGGCAGTAGCCCTGCCTGCTACAGCCTGTGCAGACTGTGAGTGTGCAGGTCAGCTTGGTTTCTGTAACACACCTGGAGCAGAAAGGAGAAGGCTGAGAGCAAAGAGGGGAAAGCCATTCGAACAGATCTGCCCAAGGCAAAAGGAGTGGAAATGTTTGGCATCTTGCATTAATGTCTCCAAAAGCATTTTAGAAGATCCGATCGAATTAGGTGTAAACTGCTTTCCCTTAATGTAGGTGTTAGATTTTTGGGAGCTATTTTGTAGGAGTTTCTATAGCACTGCAAATACAAGGTATGTTGCTATCTCTTTGTTATTTTTTTGGTTATTAAAAAGCAGATGGAGAGAAAAGGAAGAAAATAAGCCATGAAACTTTAAAAGTGATTTCCCATTTAAAAAATGTCAAACTCTACAAAAGGTCTACAGACAAACTAGCAGAATTGTGCTGAAAGTAGCTTAAAGCCACTGTTGAAGACTTCAGAAATGAACTTTTTTTGCAAACAACAACAAACAACCTTGTATTTCTCAGTCAAAACGTGTTTATAAGCCTTCGGCACAGCCCAGTTCGCAGTGCTGCGTGTAACCCCGCCGTCTTTCTTCACAGTTGCACTATAAAGTCCCTTCAGCGACGTCATGTTTGCATCAGCCGCCTCGAGAGGCCTCAGAACTGGGGTGAAAACTCCTGCGAAGTGAGATTTGTGATACTGGTCCTAGCACCTCCCAAAATGGTGAGTATCGCTCTTGTTTTTATTCCTTCAGAGGATTCTCCCAGATTCTTTTTTTCTTGGTCTTTCTAGAGTTAAAGACAAATAGAACATGAAAAGGCCTGAGGTTTTCCCAGCTGTTGTCAGGACTGTTTGTTCTACCATTGTGTGTGAGGGGTAAGTGCTGTGTAAGCTCAGGCTGTGCTCAGGTGCTCTCAGAGTTTCTATAGCTTTTTGGTACTTGAAATATCAAGACTGGAGCTTGTTCAGGTGTACTTACAGTTTCTCAGTAGACATGGGTGAGCTAATGACCTGGCGATGTGCTCATTTATTGCAATAACGGGAAGGCATCAAGGTCAATTCAGGATCAACATCTTCCCTTCCTAGAAAGCACTGGCCTAATCAAACTGGTGTGTCCTGCTAACTGATTAGAAGGTTCAAAGCTAAAGATCTTTTAGCACTTAAGCTGGCTGTTCACACCTTGGGGTTACTAGGTCTGCACTCCTGGGAGGTTATGGAGAGGTCTGAGAGCTTGTCTGGAACAGGGCTCAGATTCGGTTTCCTGCCCTTCAGTGCTATCTGTGTGACCCTAGACCTTGGAGTCTGGTCTGTCTCCTCCCCTCTCCACCATCCCTTCTCTAAATTGAAATACCAGTAATTTCCTTGCTTCTAGCAGGTCTTTCCCAACTGAGCAGTTCCATACTTTTGGCATAGATCTCAAACCCAGCAGGCTGAAAACATATTGATGTTCCCTGTGAGAAACAGCTCAGCCTGCTCCCAACTGCATTGATCTTTCGATGGATGGCAGTTTGCTTTTCTCCAGCCAGCTATGTGCAGAGAGCCAAACAAACAGCTCTGCATCCGCTCCTGTCCTGAGAGCCTGCGGTTCCAATGGGCAGCATCAGGTTAAGGAAGGGGAGTGGAGGCCAAGCACAGCCACGGTTGCCAATATGCTTGATTTTAAATGATTGTATCTAGCCAGCTCTAAGTACGCATTTCTGGTACAGCAGTTAAAATAATTAACCTGCTGACATTAACAGATTAAATGAGTCTTGCTTGGGAAGGGAAAAAAGCCCAGAAAGTGGACATCTGTTGTGCTGAGGAGTCCAGTTTCTTCTTCTCTAATACGTGGGATGGAAAAACTCAAGTGCTCATACAGATCCCTGTGCTTCTCCAAACTGCTCCTCTCTGGCTCTGGGAATGACAGGTTGGGATGGGAAGATAAAGGGAGTGGTGTTGGGCAGCTTGAATTAACCCTTGGCAACACCCAGCTGAAGGAGGCTGCTGCTTAGAGGTGCAAGAAGCCTTCCCCATGATGGCAAATCTAGGCTGACTTGGTCTGAATGGACCAAGCTTACAAGCCCTAACAGCAAGCAGATTATCTTAAATTCTAACACTTCTCTAGAAACTGAAAAATGAGTTTGTCCTAGCAAGTGTGTCTGAAGGGCATTCCCTATGAGGGAGGGTGGAAGGAGGCAGGGCCATGTGAGTGGTGGAGCATGCACAGTGTTAGTGGAGACTGGGGCAGGTGTAGTGCCACCTGCGTGTCCATGCCTCTGCATCAAGCAGCACTGAATTGGTGGCTGTGTTTGTGAAGAAATTGTTCGTCTGCTTTGTTATGGATCACAAATTACTTTAGATCTATCACATATGCTCACTACTTTCCACAGTAACGCAAGGAGTTTGGAGGTTGCCCAGAAGAGGGTGGTTGTTTGGGTATCTCTAGCAGAGGCTGCATGATGGCTGTTGAATATAGTTAAGAGAAGTGGGAGTTAAAAACATTTCGTCAAAAGGGAGCTCTTGAGGAGCTCTGATTCTGCATAACCTGGGAGGTGTCTTACAGTTGAGTGGGTCAGGGTTTGTAGGATTTAGTGGGTTTGTACAGGGATGAGGAACTCGGTCTCCAGTACTGTTCTCTTTGTATCCTAATTTCCAAGGTTCTTGGAGCACTTGAAGCTGGACTCTCAAACACCAGATCTGTGGCTCACAGAAATGTTAAAACTGAATAAGCACTTGCTCCTTTTTTTATGATTGTGAGCCTTCTGTCCCTTACAGTCCTTTGGTGAAGATGAACAGTGCTGCCTTTGTTTTGTCTGCTTTCCTCTATGCTAGTAGTTACTTTAGTTGAGAGCTNCCCTTACAGTCCTTTGGTGAAGATGAACAGTGCTGCCTTTGTGTGCTCAGCTGCTTTTCTTGTCTGCTTTCCTCTATGCCAGTAGTTACTTTAGTTGAGAGCACTAAATCTACTTGTGTTGCCAGAATTGCCCCAGAGAAGCCAACCAAATTAATGCCCAGAAAATAGGAAGCTGATGAAGCAGATGTGCACAATAATCTGTTTCCTGGGAAAGATGTAAGGACATCTTGACCTGCAGGAGGTGTCACTGCAGTGCCTTTCTGCCCCGGTAGCAGTAAAGCTGAGCTGCTGTAGAGCTAGTGAAGACACTTGTTTAGTCTTAGCTTTGCAGGTGGACTAGGGGATAGAACATGTGCTTCAGATTTGGCTCTCCTGGTCAGGGCCTGGATGTTGATGCATTCGCAGGGCCTGCTGCGGTTGGTACATCGGTTTGCGACAGCTTCTACAAGTGCCTCTTTCCTTCAGGTGTTTCTGGTGTCCTAGAAGATGGGGCACAGTGGGGCAAATCAGTGGCTTTACCTTCTAGGAGTGAAAGAAAATCATTTTTTTGGCTGTTGTTTCTTTTTATTCAGAAAAGTACCAAAACAGCCACAGAAGTGGGCCGGACCTTTGCCACGATGTTTTCGGACATAACCTTTCGGCAGAAACTGCTAGAAACTAAAACTGAAGAGGAGTTCAAGGAAGCCTTAGTCCACCAACGCCACTTGTTGACGGTGGTGAATCAGAGACCCTCAGCAATGAGCGATGGGCACATGCCGCATGGTCCTAAGCCACTCAAGGTAAGGCTGGCCAACATTCCCCGCTGTCCTCCCACGGCTTTGGGCGTCCAAATGAATAAATGCAAGGATTTTTGGGAAAGGAGGTGACGTACTTGTGGTGCTTGCATCCATCAGTCTTTCCTACCAAGGTCTCAGGACTGAGGATGCCATAAATGGTTCCCATGTGTATGTCCACCTCCCTTGGCTTTTGCTGTAAATCTAAAGAAAACCCTTCAAAGATGCAGGTGCTGAGGGGACATAACAGTAGGGGGCTGAAGTGGTTACAGGACTTTGAATCCAGATACTTGAGGATGGGATTAATGGATCACTGTGTGTTGTCAGTCCAAGATACTTAATCCTTACAATCAAGAGGAGTCTCTGAAGAAGCTGCTGCTTGTCTTTCCTGCAGCCAAAAGACTTTTTTGGCAGTCCCTGTGCAGCAATTTCACTTAAAAGTTGCCTGTCAGTACTTGGCCTGACTTCTGGCTGTTTGATCTGTAGCTCTGTAAAATGTTAACTTGCTTTGTACTCTAAAGTTCGAGGGAAATGCTGTAACTCTGCTTTCTTTTCTGGAATTTCCTGTGTATTGGTCACTGCTTTGCTTTTCCATTCAGAAATTCATTCTTTAACCAAGCAGCATACCTGAAAAACTGTACCATCCTTGGCCTGCTGCTCCTGTCCTTGAGTTGCAAATAACCTTAAAGCTCTGTGGGTTGTCTGTAGTGCAAAGGGTGGTTAACTTATCACTTTTTTAAACTGATGTAGACTTAAAGGGTTTTGCTCTTCCCATCTGGAAGTGAGCAGTGCTTGTGTTTTTCCACCAAAGTCCCCTTGCTTATAGGTAGCACTTTGAACTTTGTTAGACCCTATCCCTCCTCTTAAGTTTGCAGGATGAGTCCTGAAACCCTCTCAGATCATTCGAAGTGGTGGTATTAGGAGTAATTGCAGCTATGTGCTATAGGTAAAGTGAGCTTAACCCTTTGCATGCCTTCTTTTGAAGGTGGTGGTGGCAGAGCAGTTAAGGTGTCTGCTGCTGTGCCCACAGGAGGCCTAAAGTCTTCTGCTAAGGGCAGCCTTTTCTAAATGTCTGCAGAGGCATTTCTGCTCCGGTCTGCTGAGCAGGAGGGCTGGACGCAATGCTGAGATCCTAGCTGTTGGCCCTGAGAAGTGATGGTTTCTGCCTGCATCGCTGGGCCAGCAGCCTTGGCCAGGCAGAGCTTCCACAGCTGAGCCAGCACAGAGGTGGTGACACTTGTTTAACTCCAGCTCTTGGCATTGTCTGTTCTTGGTCTGACTTTGGTAAATCATAATTTTTAAAGGTGTTTTGGCCCCCAAAGGATGCAGGCTGAGTAATAGTATCTCTGCTTTCTCATGTCTCTTGAAAGAAGCAGCTGCCCCTGTCTTGCCCAGAGTGGGACTTTCCAGCATTGATTTTAGGAAACAGACTGGGGACTTCTTCCCATGCTCCTGGCAAGCAAAGCTTTGTTTGAAGGGGTGAGGTTGATTTGAGGTCATAGCCTGCATTCATCAGTTCTAATGAAAGCCATCTCCAGAAACCCTTCTCTTCTGCCTGCTGTGTGTGATAGTCCTCCAGACAGGAACTGATATGAGACCGGGGTGTAATTTCAACCTCTGAAGCACCCCTGACTGAAATAAATACCCTAATCTGGAGCTGCTGTACTCCATTACAAGCAAGCCCAAGGGAGGGTGAAGTCTGGCATAAAAATCTACCTCCTGCTTCCCTTTTTTCCCTTGATCCTACAGTGACGGGAGAGGAATTGTCCTCAGATGCTGTGTGAGTGGGATTTCTGCAAGTGCTCATTTCTTCCTCAGCTGAAATACTGAAGGGGACGTAACAGTTGCACACCATGCTGTGCCCACAGCACAGTCAGTTTGCTTTGGCTCATGTTGGAGGGTTATTTAGACAAGATAGCATCCTCACAGCCATAATTAAGTCAGCCTGAAATCCTTTTGTTTACTGAGGCATCTAATTGTGATTCTGTTCATGGAGGAGGCCCTAATGGTTTTGATGCTTTCTGTGATTGTGTGCCCATTGCATGCTAGTGTGCATGGTGGAGGGGTGGATTTGCTGAGAGGGTTGGGCCACACCTGCTCAGCATGGCAGGGTAGGGGATGGTCTGTGTCCCTGGGTTGTGCAAAATAGCTGTGCAGCCCCTCAGTACTTTAGGGGAGGACTAGAGAAGAGGTTGGCCTTTTTGGAGAAGGCACCTTCTGTTTGGCTGTGTAACGTGTAGTGCTGGCTTAGAGGAATAGGCTTACCCCAAATGATGGCAGTTTGAAAGACTCAGGGTTCTAGAATGGGGAGTGGAAGGCTCGTGATCAGCATTAAGCTTGCTGTGGGGACACAGCTCTGCGAAGGAAAGTTTTTATTTTTATCTGGATAAAGCCACCAAGTATCAGTATGTCACATCAAAAAGATGACAGGGCCCTGAGAGAGGTGCCACCATGAATGGGGGTTGGAGGAAGGTCTGGCCAAACCCTTCCCACTGAAGGGGGAAGAAGCAGGGAATGGCAGTCCAAGAAGTTCCCAGCTCTTGAGGGTATGAGGAGGCAACCCAAAAAGAGTGAGGGTGAAGAGCCAGCATTCTCCATCTTAATTTTGTTTTTGAAACCTTGGGAGATTCAAACTCAGAGTAATCCAAGTTGGGTGTGAGGTTAGAGCAAAGAGGAAGGCAAGAGGAGGATGAGTTGTACAGAATAAACAGCTTTACCCATACTCAGCCACAGATCTGATGTCAATGCTCTCTGCAGAAACAGCACTGAGGTTTAGCTTGACATCCCCACCCCAGGTTTCAGGGGTCTCCAACATAACATGTTGCCTCACCCTCTTATTTGCCTCTCTGCCCCTCGTGAGGCACTAAATTCCTCAGTGCTTTTATGCATGTGCTCTGCTGCCTACAAGCAGGTAGTCTGCATGAATTGCCCCTTCCCTCCCCACGCTGCTCAGCCTCCTCAGGCAAGCAGCAAGCATGTGGCTTCTTCCCCCAGAGGTGCGCTGCTCACAGCATCCTTTTCCCATAGTTGCTGCAGTGAAACAAGTAAACACATTAGTCATTAAAGCTATTGTGATTCTCTGGCTGACTTGTGCCTTTAGGAATGTCTTTCTGGGGGGGGGGGAAATTAAATTGCTTTTCAAGTGCATATGGCTTCAATGTCCAAATATGTCTGTTGATGAAAGTTCATAGATTTTTTTTTTTCAGAAGTGCTTAAAATGCAGATGTTATGCTGTTTTCCTTTGCTCCTGGTTGCTCAGTGTAGAGAGTTGAAACTTTACTGAAGTAAGGTATATTGGCCAAGTGCAGCAGATTTACCTTAAATAGCTGAGATATAAGATGTGATAATGACTGTTAGAGGAGTTGGTGCTCTGAGGAATCTTTTGCACCCAAAAGCCTTAAGTGCTTGCTGAGTTACTCTGAATTTCCAGACACTGCAAGGCAGGTTAAGTCCCATGGGGAAAAAGCAAAGCGGTGTGTCTGTTTAGAAGAGCACGGCAGTAACGAGTCCTTTCTGTAGCAGTAGTTTCCATCATTTTCTACATAAGCCTGCTGAAGATCTAGGAGGATGTCCTCCGTGCTGTTTTGAGATGGTCTGTTCACATGGAATTCATCTGTGATATTTTTTCCTTCCTTTACACCCCCTTAGCAGAGGTCATGTGTCTCGTGCACCTTGTTCTGCAGGAAACATGCCGTGTTTACACGAGGCAGCTGGGGCAATGAGCACTGTACAAAGGTGGATCTGATTTTTGGGGGATAGTATGTGTGCTCTGAGAACAGGAACAGGTGCCTCATTTGCAAGTGTTGTCTGCTCTGACGCTTTCCATGTGCCTTCCTTGAAGATGTAGTTGAGAACTGGGAGGCTGTAAGTCAATGGCAGCTGTCATTTGTTTCTAAAAAGCTCCTGATTGCCTGTGCTGTGTGTCAGCTCTTACAAGCAGGAGTATTGCACCTTGCTGGCCCCCGGACCAGAAGCAAAAGGGAACACGTCAGGTTCTTGGAACCCTTTCACAATGATCTTCCTGCCCAAATAGGCAGAAACAACAGTTTGTTCTTGTGGAGTTATTCCAGCTTGTTGCCTTCGAGTGGACTTTGGGATGTGGGTGGTCTTAGCTCCCTTACCATACCAATCTGAGGTCTCCCTCTCCTGTGGGAAAGGAGCACTTTGTGCAAATCCCCTTTCAGATGCTTCACGTGGACTTTGGGAAGAATTTCCTGGTGGGATATAATGAAAAGTTGTCTGGAGAAGTGAGGAGGGCACCCTGACCTCATGTTTATCCTGTGGGTACCCTGGCATTACCCAGTGCCCTGGGGTCTAATCCTGCTGTTGGCCAGGGTGCCTTTGGCAGGCTGCATCCACACTGTGTATCAGCTCCCCCGCCTACAAAGCAGGGATGTGGCTAGAAATGGGAGGGGAAAGAGGGAAGGAAGGGAGGAAAATAGGGTGGTCTGGGGGATTTTTCTCATTTACAATGCTTTTGAAGATATAATTTGTAGTGCAAAGGGTTTATTTTTATTATCACTACAAAATCTGATTTGAATGCCCTATTCAAAATGACCAGTTTTGCTCCTATTGGTATTGAATAAGGAGGTTAATCTCTTTAACAATACATGAGCCTTTCAACTGACACAGCACTTCCTTCCTTTCTTTAGTTGCATGAGTTTCTCAATGTTGGCAAGGGGATTTTTGATGACATTGCACGAAGATTTCCAGTGTACGCTTTGGACTTCACTGACGGTATGTTGGCCAGTGTTTATGGAAGCATTGGCCTGATTTTGAATTTTTGTGATATGATGTCCTGTTTACGGTGTGCATTGAATATGTTCTTTATGTAATAGCTCGCTTATTTCTTATTTAAAATAATATGTTGATAAAAGCCCATGAATAGGCGGTATGGCACATCATAGACGAGAAGCTTGCAGTGTTCCCCTAATGAAGATGCTAGCTGTATGTAGATGAGGATTTTAATTCTTATTAAGCTATGAGGTGATTAAATAGATTGATTATAGTTGTGCAAACACAGATTGACTCATTGCAGCCTAATTACTCAGCAGTGGCCTAACAGACCCTCTCTGCTGTCCTTGCAAGCCAGCATCAACAGCTATTGTGGTAGTGCTGTGGGAGTAGAGAGGGCTTAAACAAAACCTGAGCTGCAGAAACTTCAGCTCGGCGCCTTTGAAAAACAGGATATAGCTTGTCTGGTGTAGTCAGATCATAAGAGTAGCAATGTGATGTTTATACTCAGCCTCAGGTTTTGGGCTTTATATAGCTCCCACGATAGCCTTGTTGCTTTTTCAGTCACTTTCTCCCTTTTCACTTGGGGGCTTTTACTTTCAAAGATTCTTAAAGGCTATGAAGAACCCTCAGGGCAAACCGTGGTTACAGAGCCTCGCCTGACATTGAAGCGTGTTCAGTTATGTAGAGCTTTTGGGGGAGTTCCTTAATATATTCAATTATCTGGAATTAAGGCCAAAATGTTTTCATAAAATCAAGATGTGCAGCATGGGCAAGGAGAACCCGGGAGCTCCATCAAACACCTTTCTGCTGTCACATCCTGTTAGCTCAAGGCACTGTTGTCCCGGCACACCGCCTTGCACCTCTGTGGAGGGCTGTTGCCCTTGGAATAAGACAAGGTACATACCCTTTTGCAGTAGTGGTATCCACTCTGCTGGCAAGAATGAAATGGGATGAGCTGCTGGCTTAGCATCATGCTTGTGCTGGGTATGTTCCCCAGGTGCTTCATAACTGCTGCAGTGAAGCTAATTCCTGTGAGGCATCACCTGAGTGCATCACTTGATGGTCATGCAGCCAGCACTGGCTGCCAGCAGGTTTGGGAATCAGTTCTGGGGTCCATGTTCTGGCTCTGCATGCATCCAGAGTAACTGTTGCGTGCTGCTTCTCGGCCCTGGCCCTGTCAACTCTAGCCAGGTCAGGAAGCCTTCCATGCCACCAGTGTGTGCAGCAGCTCAGGCTTGGCCTGAACAAGGTGCTAGGGCTGGCTGGGCTGGGAGAACTGTTCCCTTGGCTGCGCCTGATGAAATACTGTCACGGTGCAAAGGCAGCATTGCAAATATTCCAGGGAATGGGTTTGGTATAAAATGTAAAGATATGTTGAAATGACTGTGCGTTGTTATACAGTTCCTCGAGAGTAGAAGGCGCAGAAGTGAGCAGAGTGAAACTGAGCTATTGCAGCTCAGATGTGAAGTTCACCTTAGAAGCAGTTTTGCTCTTTCATGCATGGGGAGAGGAGGATTTTTAAAAACCTTAATCTATTTGTATGTGCCACTTCTTCCCAGAAACTAGAAAGTAAGATGAATTCTTTAAGGATCTGCATGGAATGAAAACCAGATGGAGCATAAAGCATCTGCCATAAACCACCAAGACCGAAGGTGACCAGGAATGTGAAATTCCTGGACCATCTCAAAGCAGCAGTGTGCCAAAACGTTAGGGATTTGAGCTATCCAAATGTCTGCACTCCAGACAATCACACGTGCATCTTCAAAGAACTTTGAATTGCAAAGATTCCTCTTTGCTGAATGGTTGGAGTCTAAATCCTTAACCTGAGAAGCATCCTGGGATTTTGGTTTAGACAGATAAAGCGATTAAGATCAGGGTGATAAATAACAAGGTTTTTGTAGGGCCAGCAAGTGTTTTGTCAGTTGGACTTCTTGTGTGATTAATCTTATGCTGCAGAAAGCTGGCCTTTAAATTATCCTTGGCCATCATGATTTTGGAGGGGGCAGGAAGGATTCATCTGCTTTTTTTTTTTTTTTGCTCCAGAATTGATGGTGGGGTGGCTCAAAATAGGCAGATCTTAGCAGGAGCATCTGAAGATGAACAATTGGATTATGCTGAGCCTAAAGAACACTTGCAATTTTCTTCTAAAGTTAGGACTAAGACAATTGTGTAGTTTCCTCTTAATGACTGCATTGTTTCAGATTGTTTTCCTTAAAGTTTGTACAGAACTTCCTGATCTTGTCAATAGTTTCCAAATGCTTGTTACCAACATCTATTACTCTAAAATCCAGTTGACCCATAAGAGCTTCTTAAAGCTTTTGGATCTTGAGGCTGGTTTGAATGAAAGTGAGGATTATGCCTGGACTCAGCTACAAGTTTCCTGTAAACCCCTTAACGTTCCCACCCTTATTCCTTGGTTTGCATTTCCTGATGACACGGAGGAATAAAAAACTCACAGTGCATGGAGTGCTCAGAGGGAACTTGGTGTCTGAGGTCCTTGTGCTGAGCTTTGCTGCTGGGTCCTGCTGCTTCCCTTCACCTCTTAATGAAGGAGGGTGAATGGAAAAGATGAGTGAGATTTATTCCAATCACTGTTTTCCGCTGGCTGTGGTGGCTGGAGCTGTTCATTCCTCCCTGTCCTTGGTCCTGCAGGGGGGTCCCTAACCAACTCTGTGAGCTCCTCTGCCAGCAGCATCCTCAGGACCCGGTGGCATTGTGCAGGAGGGGGAGCTCCCGAAGCTCCCTGTAATGTGGGCTTGCCTAGAAGGAAGGCGTGAAGGCACTGGGAAAACGTGATTTGAAAGGGAAGTGCTGTGTTGCCGGCTGCTAAGATAGCACAGAGCTTCAACCTGCTAAACTGTTGACTTCAGCTTGTCTGAGGCATATGCCAAGCCTTCATTGACTGCTCTGGCCATCTTGGGCTCTTGAGGGAGGAGACAAAAAAAATAAAACTTTTGCAGATCTTTTTCCCTTCAGTCTTTGGGCTTCTACCCTAGGTTAGATGTTGGGCTAGCTCCTCCATCACTCTGCAGCCCTTCATTCCAAAATTTCACCTGGGTGTGAAAGCTCAAAGCCCTGTTGAGGTCTGACTTTCTGGATGCTTTCTGGCATTGTGACCTGGGTTGCAGCTCTACTACACTGCAAGTCTTTGGATAGGGATGTGTGAAAGCATTTTGTTTGGTGTGTGAATGCTGCTTAAATGAGCTTAAGGAATCAGGAGGCATTTCAGCTTTAAACCCCTCACTTGTTTCTTCAAGGTTCCTTAGTCTGAGCATATGCTTGGCTTCTCTGCCACAAGATCTGCTGGATTTCCTTCCCCAAGTTAAGTTCTCAGTCTCATGAAGTGATTTACCCTTCACAGCACTTCAGGGAAGATTCATCTTCTGCTCGTCTTCAGAAAGTTGGGCAGAGTCCAGCAGCTACTAACATAAGTGAATGCCCAGCTTGAGAGCTTTAGCAACAGCTTGTAATGCTTTCAATGCTTTGCATTTTTATGGCTTAACATATGAAAACCTACGGATACCCTCAATGTTAGCTCTGTACCACTGAGAGGCGATTTTTATTTTTTCAGTCAAGGTTCTAATAGACACATCCTGTCAGCTGTGATGCAAATTGGAAGTAACTTCAGTCAGGCACTTCACAGAATGTCCATCTGTCTCAAGCTTGATTCAGTAAATGTACAATTAGTAGGCTTAAGGATCGCCAGTCCCAGCCTCTGAGTCTGTTAGTCTTTAACGTCCTGATGCAAAGGGAGGCCAGCAGTGCAGTACTCTCTGAAACGCTAACCTTGTCATGTTGAAACAAAAAGACGCTGCTGAAATTCAAGCAGGTAAAATAGAACTGTCATGTTGATGAACATAATTGCTTCCCCTTTCAATGTGTAGATGTACCTTAATCTCAAGGGATTGCTTCTGTAATAGTCAGCCACTCAAATTTCACAGCTGGACTGAGTTGATTTTCAGCTACAAATTTATGTGGTGCAGTTGGAGTGACATGTTTTTCGATGGCTTTATGAGCCTGCTGCAGATGAAATGCCATCGGAACGCAGCCCGCCTTCTTTGAAGTGAAGTAATGGCAGTGCCCAGGTTGCAAATCAACCCTGAAAATATTTAGCCAGATGTTGATTTTATAAAGGTAAAAGGCAAATTGTGACTAATGCTGGGATGTAGTGGTTGTCCCAGTTGAGCCTATGCAAGGAGGCAATACCTGCTCATGATTTGAACTGCAGTTAGAGAGTTGATCCATCATTTGTGAGAAAGGGTATGTTAAATCTGATGTACTGCCTCCATTATGAAATGAATTTTGCTGCCCACCAGAAGGGATTCTTTGCACTTCGGATCTCTTGTGGCTGAAAGTGGACTTAAGGCTTGCTTCTGATGGAAATCTTGGACCCAGCCGTGATGCAGCATAAGGACCTCCTCTAATGCTTGCTTTGCAAGCATTGAAGCTGAAGCAAAAAGCCATGCATCAGCTTTTGTGGTGCACTCCAGGGTTTCTCCCTCCCTTCACCTGCTAGCAGGTTGAATTAACTGCAAGGTTTTTAGGAAGCACCTCACCTCTCACAAAGCTTTCCATGTTTAGAAAACCAGTGTTTCTCATTTGTTGCTGCTTGGTCCTGGTTGCTTGCTCTTTTGTGAATGCTCTCAGAGCATTCAGGCATTGCTGCTTCTGGCCTTTGACACTGGAAAGAGCTCTGTCCAAAAAAAAAAAAAAAAAAAAAAAAAAAAAAGGAAAAAAGACAACAACTCTGCCCACAGAGTCCTCAGAAGGTGTGACAACCCCTACTTGTTTGGTCCCCACTTTGCCCTGCTGAGTCTTTCATCCTTTCTAACGGTCTCAGGCACTTGGGAGTGTGAGGTAGGAGGCTGCGGCTGTTGGACTTGATCACATGAGAACACTTGATCTGCAAAAAGGACGTTTCAGGCCCTGTGGTCGCCAAGAGCGGTCAGGAATGTGGTCTGTGGTTTCTGAATCTTCATGATAAACTGAAAAGAATCTGCGCTGAAACAGCTGGTCCCATTACTCTTGGAAGGTCAGGCTTATATTTGCATGCCTGAGATGTCTCCTGTCAAGTTTCAGCATTCCCTGTTTTCTTACTATTTTTTTTTGTCAAGGATGCTGAGCATCACAAATCCTGTTCATGTCTACTTGCCTTGTCTGCAAACAGGAACCTTCACAAGGTGCCTTGTGCTCCTGTGGCTGCCTGATCGTTACACGCCATCTCTCCTTTGGCTCTTTCATCCTCATCCTGTCTTTATCTCTGCACTGCAAACGGTGCAGAAAGCAGATGTTAGATAAGATCCCAAAGTCACTGAGTGATGGACTGTCACTGGAGTGAAAAGCAATCTGTGGTGGCAACACCTAGATTTTGTGTGGCACCAACAGCCTCAGGTGCAAAGCTCTCCCCTCTCAGATCCAAGAAGCTTGTAGCTCCCTTGGCAAGAGACTGATGAGACCAAAGGCTTAGGTGGGCATTTGGGAGCTCAGGGGCAGGTGCCTGTGTGGGAACTCGCTCCTCAGGTGGCTCCCACAGAAGGGGAATAGGGCAGCTCCAAACCTGTCCAGGTGCCTTGGCGGAGGCATCGTCAAGGGTGGTGGCACAGACAGACCAAAGGCTGTTCCAAGGGTGGGTTTTTTTTTTTTTTTTTGAAGGGGTCCTTCCTGCTGTAACCACTCTGGCTGCTCAATGGAGGGAAAAAAAAAAAAAAAAAACTTGAGGAAACTTCTTGAGCAATATCAGCTGTTGTCATATCTTTTCTCTTACGGGGTGATGTGAGCTCGCTGGGGATGGACATCTGCCTGAAAACAGGAAAGGGAAGGGAAGCTACTTCAGAGGCCCTTAAATTCATATTATGACACTTTAATTCTCTTTCTGGCTGCTTTTGTTATGGCCTGGTGTGTTTTTTCCGATGGAGATGAGAAGGGGTGAGTGGATGGAAAAGAAGCCATTCTTTCAGAAGGGCTTTTTTGAAGCAAAACTCTAATGTATGCATTCCTGACCTCATGTGCCATTTGTTTTTGTAAGTCTGCTAGCACTAATTGGCTCAGCATAGAGCATTATTGATTCAAGCCTATAACCCCAGATTTCTGCCTAGGGAAAAATGAAGCGCTCCATGCTTTTCCTGCTCAAAGCATCACGAGTTGCACAGTGATCATCCTGAGGCTCCTTTGGGGCATAGCACAAAATACCTCTAAAGCTGGTGTTAAAAAGGCAGGGGGTCAGGGGGTGGGGATTTACGAACCCTAAGAATCTGGCTTCTGCTTTGATCCTCTTCCAGACTTCTTGGGCTGTCAAAACTGAACCAACAGCTTCCAGTAAGTATTTCCTTGTTCTGATGATGCCAGAAGTCTGTTGGAGCAGTCTGTCTGGTGGCATGTTGGTGGTGCTTGTTCTGGTCCCAGAGAGTGTAGCTGTGCAAAAGCAAGTGCCATAGACTGTGTAAGACTAAAGCAGACTGAGATATTTTAATGCTGAAAGGCAGAAGTAGAAATTCAAATGGTACTTGGGGCTTTTTTGAACCAGGGCTTCAATGCTTTCCAAGTGGGCAGCACTAATGCGATTTTTTGGGTTTACACTAGGTGTTATTGGAAACAACAAGGCTATAGGAAAATACATCACAACTATGATCTTTCTGTATTTTGCCTGCCTCCTTCCATCTATTGCCTTTGGGTCCCTCAATGATGAAAACACCCGAGGAGCTATTGGTAAGTTTATCCTTCTTGTGCCTCTTTAGGATTCCATGTGTTCAAGTTGGGTACCTCTGGTCAGTTTTGGTAGTTTTTCTCTGAATAGAACACCACTGAAGGATCTTCTAACTTAGCTTCATGGCTCTTCTGAGGAAAAAGTTGAACACTTTTGGTACTATCAGAATTGGACAGATACTCCTGCTTTTGTAAATAATGCTCACTCTAACTCTGCAGTTAACCTGTACGCTTTCTCTAGACGGGCTCCTGTGTTTTTGGTCTGAGTTTGACTGACAGTATCCAAACCACTGCTATAGCAGATGCTGCTTTGCTCTGTCCCAGCTGTGGCCCTGAAGCTGTTCCTACTGCTATTGCAGCTCACAAGATTTAGTTAAAATATTGGCCTGAAGGTCTCCTGAATGAAACACCATGGCATCCTAAATTATTAGGCAGTTGGACTCATCTTTATAGGCCTCCTCCTGAGCTATTCTATTAGTACAAGTTTGCCAGCAAAGGGTCACTTCATGTTTTCACAGTGTCTCACCTCTATATAATCCAAGTATTACTTCTAGTCATTAGTGGGTGACTACTCTGCTCTATGAATTACATTCCTATGTTAGAAAAAATGTTTATTCCTATCTTAATTACTCATAGATGTGCAGAAGACAATCGTTGGCCAGTGTATCGGAGGGCTGCTTTACGCACTCTTTTCCGGGCAACCTTTAGTTGTGCTCCTGACTACAGCTCCTTTAGCACTCTACATTAATGGTAAGCCTGTTAAACGTGTCCAGCGGGGGCTGATGTGACTGAAGTTGGTGAAAAGTGAGAAAAGTGACTTTGTGTGAGAGTCTTGCAACCCTGTTAGAGCTTTAGTTGCATTTTAAGCCCATTTTAAAGGGCTGCTTTTGGTGCTCGGAGAGAAGGAATCCATCTTTAGTTAAAGAAACTTGGTTTCTAATGGAATCATCTTGCACAGGAAAAAAAAAAAAATGAGAATAAGCATTTCTGCTTCAAGGAGGGAAACCTTTTTATCTGATTTTATCTGATGCAGCAGTGGAGCTGCATTTTGCCAGCTTGAGGATAAGAGCCAGCAAGGAGGAGGGCTCTATTGGTCTGATGCAGTGTGATAAGTAGCTTTCTGCTTGCAGCTGGGAGATATTACTGAGCCGAAAGTGTAAAGGAGCAAACTCAGTATCTCTAGAAACAATTGGATGGACTCCAACTAACTCAAAGGGTTTAGTCTGCAGTGCAGTGGCTGAGTAAATATGGTACAAAAACACCCATGAGATCCTTCTCCCAACAGCACCTGAAATGTCAGTGAGAGCAAATTCCAAGGGCTGGTTTTGTGGCCTTTAATCCTTAGGCAGGATGCTTTGGGCTGGGTGGGAGAATGTTTTCCAAGCACTTTTCCCTGCTTGTAGTGCATAGAGGGGGAGGGGGAAAAAAATTGGTTTGTATGGGGAGTGTAAGAACAGAATTCTAGTGGTGTCTGCTGTAGGTTAGGCAAAGTCTCAAAACTGGTTCTTTTGCCATCAAGCAAATGAGAATCTCAGCTTAATCTGATGTGAGTGCTTCAAATTTGCAGTCATCCGAGGAATCTGTGATGACTACAACTTGGATTTCAGTGCTTTCTATGCCTGGATTGGACTGTGGAACAGCTTTTTCCTTGTGATGTACTCCCTCTTTAATTTCAGTCTTCTGATGAAGCTCTTCAAAAGGTAGCTATTTTTCAAGAAGTCATATTTTGATCAGATTATTCAGCAAATGGAAAAATTACATTCCACAAGCTCCTTAATTACAAACTTGCTGTAAAATGTATTTTGTGAGATGAGAAGCTAGTATCATTTTGGCTTATTGTTCCAGCTTGAAAGAAGCTTTTAAAGATTCACTGGGTTTTCTTTCCTGAGTTGGAGTCTAACTAAAATTGGTATATTTTGATGTAAATGCATGAATATGCTGATTTCCTTTGAATGGAGTTGAAGGCAGATTCTGCTGGTAGCTATATTAATTCATGGGATTTTTCCGCAGGTCAACAGAAGAAATAATTGCACTTTTTATATCAATCACGTTTGTGCTTGATGCCTTCAAAGGCATTATTAAAGGTAAGTCTTGCAACAATATTCTTCAGTCCAGATTTCTGCTTTGCTTTGTTGCTGAAGAGAAATATGAGGCTGCAAATATGCATGATGTTTGCTTGTTCCATGTTCATTCAGGGTCTTCAAGAAAAGCTCAAAGTGCTTGAGACAGAAGCAGCTGTGTCAGCAGTTTACCTGGCTATGCAGAATTTCTATCAGCTCTAATTACAATTAGCTGAGATAGGATTAGGTTCTTAACTTACCAAGTGGAGAAGCCATACTAATGTTGCTGTGAAAGTCTTCCCCCAATATCAGTCTTTTTGAATAGTCCTGGCAAAAAAAAAAAAGTCATTTAAATGCAGACATTTTTCCTCACCATGTTATTATACTACCTTAAGGGAAGACAGAAATGCATTGAGATTGTCTGCTCTTAGGAGCTAAGACTCTTCTCCCTTAATAGCAACCTTGCAGCTGCAGTGCCTTGTAGCATGCTCCTAAAGCTCTTCTGCCCTTTCCAGCCATGTCCTCCCTGTTTCTGGGTTAACTTCTGGGTGTGTACCCACATGAGCAGCCTTTCAGTTTGACACAGTTCTCTGCCACTCTCAAAAGTCACTAGCAGAAATGCCACATGGATGGCAGCCTTTCTGTTCATCCCAGCAAGGAACTAGCAAAGTCTGCTTCCCTGATTGCCCAAAGCCTGGGCTGTCCCCTGACATCCTTCAGGACCTGCCTAACCACACAGAGCGTGTCACGTGTTTTCAAGGTCCTCAGGCTTGGTTCTCCTTGGTACCTTGTTTGTGAGGAGGAGGAGGCTTGACATGGCAAAGCACTTTGAAGCAAGATGTTTCCCAGCTTTGGGAATCCTTAATTTGGCTCCTCGGGCATATGCTTTGATTGTTCAATCAGAGGGCTTTTTCTCTGCAGAACACCTGCATCTTTCAACTATCCTGCACAGACAAAGCTTGGTTGAAGGAGAAACTGCTCTGGGTTACTTTGCATTCTTCTTGCTTAATATGCAGCTGTGTTTTGCTTGAAGTGTGCTGTTAGTGCCCTGCTTCTAGAGGCATGGGGCAGCCTCCCTGGAGCACTAGGCTATTATTTGAGAGTATTCAACTGCTGTGAAAACTAGCACATGTTCCTGGTAGTATAGAGCTGATTCTGCACAGCAAGGCTGTGGGGTGCAGGTTGAAGGTGCAGAAAGCACCCATTTATCTCAGCTGCCGGAGTTTCAGGGATGTTCAAATAAACTTGAATCAGAGTATGGTAGTGGGGACAGCTGAGGAAGTTAATTAGCTTAATTAGTGAGTTAGCCAAATTCTCTTGAACCTGGGAAGGGCAGAGTTTATAGGAACAGTGGTGATAAAATTGAACCAGCTCCTCCTGTTGGCTCGAGGTGCATCTGGGAGCACTGAATGCATCAACAGATGAGACCCTGTGTCCTGCCAGGTGCAGGAGGGCAGTGATGCTGGCAGGCGCAGACTTTACCCTAAACCCCCTCAGTGCTCATATTTCAACACATGACAGCAGTATAGCTCACAGCCATGCGCTTTTCTTTCCTCTTCCGCTGCTGTTTCATAGCAGGAGGTGATGCTTGCTGCTGCCATCGCCCCTTCACACTCCAAATGTGGGCTGAGCAGTGAAACAAAAGCAGAAAGTTGGTCCTGGGAACAGCTAGCCAGCTGGCAGTGACGTCAGGGCTTCCTTAGGGCTGGGGGATGTTCCTTCTGCTCAGATGTGTTTTCTTCAGTCTCTGCATTTGCAAGGTACCCATGCACATGCAGGAAAGAAGGGGGAAGGGATGTGATACTGTGCAGAGGAATTGGGCCAGGTGCATTAGCCATCCCCTGACGCTGCTTTCGGCGCGTGGCCCAGCCACCAGAGCTGTATTTGTTTGATCTTGACATCTGCACTCTGCAGGAAACAGCGACAAACCGGCTGAAGCAAACAGCACAAGTTAATGTTGTTGGAAGGAACTCGAGCGTGCACTAGGCTTGAGGATGGCTCTGTTTCAGCATGGGCACCTCCTGCTTTGCTCTGAATGGGGGCAGCAAGATTCATCTGGCTCTGGGTTACAAAAACAAATGCCAAAATCCGCAGCAATGTAGTATCTTAGAGCAATTTGTGCAAGGCAAGGCCTCCCCCCCGCTACCATCTTGATGCATTCTCAGTGCAGTCAGTGAAATACAAAAGTAAGGCTGAAAGCTTTTTCCCTTTCCACAAACCTTAGGGTTGAGTGGAGTAGCCCTACCTAGACTTGAGGTATTGAATTGCAACCCAAGAGGTAGTGTACGCAGGTGTGGCCAGCCCTAAACCTATTACTGCATAAAGATGTGTGGGAAACAGGGAAAATCCACAGGACCTACAGCACAAACACTTGGATTTTGAGTTCACATCTAAGCAGATGCTTGCAAATGCATCCTGTGTAGTTGTGTGTTCTCAGTTTATCATAGGCTCAGTAACTGTGCGTGTCTCTAGGACTCTGTAACTGTTTTGGGGTCAGCTGAGACAGCGAACAGGCTTTCAGCTCTGGCCAGCTGCTGCTAATCCCCAGGAAACACCCCCATCATCATTTCTGTTATGACAAAAGTCCCCCAGCAACCTGTTTGGTGCGGGCTGTGGCAGTGCTCGGTGCCTCAGCTTTTACCTATCTGCGAAGCAGGTGTTGGTGTCCTGCCTGGGCTGGACGCAGCTGCGAGGACAGGGAGGAAATGACAGCAGAGCCCCTTCTGCAGCACGGTGCTAAGGGAGGTGGTGACGGGATCCCTCCTTACTGGGGGGGAGGTTCTTGTGCTTAGAAGTGCAGCGATCTTCTCATATCTGTGTGCTGCTGACAGCAGTGTGAAAGGTTAAAGCTTGAACTGCAAACTTCTTGTTCTGTGGTGTTTAAACTGAAATACAAATGTTCCAAATCTGAAGTGGTCTTTTCTCCCATGGCCTTGCTCTCCCATCGACACCACTGTTGAATGCCTGGGCTCCTTTTATAGAGATAAGGGTGGTGCAAGAAGTGCTGTTGAAACGGCAGCATGAACAAACACAGGGCGTTGTTTTACGTGTAGGTGAGCCCCAAACAAGCAGCAATGCAAACTGCTGCTTCCGAGGTGGCTGCAAAAATAGCAGCTGGGCTTTGCAAGAAGGCTTAAAGGTTGTTTTGGCCTGTTTTCAAGTACTTAGAAATAGTTTTCCCTCTGTCTGCTGCAGATTGAAAATCTGAGGTGCTTGGGGCTTTCAGAAGCTGGGTTTTTTTTTTTTTTTTTTTTACAGAGGGGGAGGGTGCAGAATGTTATGAAGAGCATTATAGCCTGTGTTTGCTGTACTTTTGTCTAAAGTAGATGCTCTTGCCCTACACTTTTGAGTTCCCCTCAAGGAATATTCCTTTCCTGAAGGTATGTTTTGCCTAAAGCAAAGGAAGGCGAAGCTCCAGCATGGTGGTTTTCATCCTCCTGTATCTCCCTGTTGATGTAGGGAAGAGCAGGTGCTGCCTGCTGGCTTCCAGTCGCATGACACAGGAGTAGCAAGGCTGCAAAGCCCAACTCCCCTCTGTTTTCACTTGCTCCTTGTGACACCTCAGGCTTTTGCTCCAAAAAGAGGTGAAATCAGCCCAATACCACGTTTGTATGCTTGGAGCCAGGCAATGCCGTGGAAATGGGAACACAACTTGTCTAAATGGTCAAGAGCAAGAGTGCATTTACAACTGTTAATTACTTGTCTAAATGACTCTTAACTGAGCTAATCTAATACATTTACGGACAGTTCAGAGGCATTACTGTTTCACTTGTACAGGTTTACTTCAGATGCTCTATAACTCTATTTCAATTTGCAGTGTGAATTTAAATGTTCTGCCAGGTTTTGCTTATTATCAACACTTATCATTAAATCTGGACCAGCCCTGGAGGAAAAGTAATTACTGTGTTGTGCAGTCCTCTTGGGCATCCAGGCAGTCTGTCTGCTCTTAATTTTTTTTCAGGGATCCTGATGTAATTTTTTTTAGCAGCCTGCTGAAAGTTGATGTCTGTTTAGGTTTAAGAGCAGTGATTCCAATGCTACGAAGAAAATCATAATTAGCACTATAAGCTCTCACAGTTCATAACTGTTGCTTTAGATCAGTGTATTTCTTACTTGGTAAAACAAGTGAAAAATAAATTTGTGAAGTGCTGGCTTTGTAAGAGAAGCAGCGCTCCTGATTTCTTTCCACTGGCTTGAGGGGTAGAGCTATAAACCTGGTGAAGCATAACGTTAATATTACTGCATGATCAAGCAAGAAAGAACCACATTATTTTACTTGCTCTGATTGTCACAAACCTATCCTAATGCTTGCCTGTTGGTTGTTTGTACAGTTTTTAAGAAATATTACTACCATGGGCGCACAGGAGACAGTTTCTTGGAAAAAGCACGAACTGATGCTATTCCAAGCCTCGCCATCAATACCACCTTCTTGATGAATTCATCAGTGAGCAGATCCATGTCCCTAGAGAATCAAACAGGCACGCATGATGTGCATTATGGACGTGAAACTGCCGTCCTTAGTCTCATGTTGATGTTGGGTACCCTTTGGCTTGGTCATACGCTCTATCAGTTTAAGAAAAGGTGAGTTACTTTAGTCTTAGAGCTCAGACTACTGGTTATTTCGTATTACCTATGAGGAATCGCTAATGGTTCAGGTCCAAATTTTGTATCCCAGTGAAATCAGGTGGAACTCTTCCATTAGTGGTGGTGGAAGCCAAAGCCAGATATGACCTTGGCTGGCCACATGGAAAATGTTAGAGCAGAACAAAATGTTCCGTCACTGGATGATGCCCTTCCGTATTTGGTTTGGCGTCGCAAGTGGATTTTTGGAAAGCTTTGGGTGAATCATGTATTTCATGTTTGGAAATCCTTATAACTCTCCCCAAATAAGCAGTGAACCATTCTGGGGGGCAAAATCCCTGGTGATGTAGGAAGGCCTACTGGGAAGGTACCTTTGTGCTCGTGGAAGTCAAATGCCTGCTTCTAATGTGGGCTTTAGTCCTGTTGCCTTTAAAAATCTCTGAAATGCCTGAGCAAGCAACTAAACTGCTGTGGAAATTAGATGCCAATCAGTGCTGGAGGACCAGCTTGTAGCTTAATTTCCTGTTTCTTTCTGGGTTTTGGTAATGCATTCACCATCCCTCAAAGGTGATAGGTTCCAGAGGATTCAGGGTGAATTAGACTAATTCTTCACTCCAAACATCTTTTGAATGGCAAGATTGGACTGAATTTTCATTTGTTAGTGTTAACGCTGTCTGGATTAAGCAACTGTCTCTTCAGTGTGGTGCTGATGGAAGCTTTTTGTCTTTAAATTGCAGCCCATATTTGCATGCGAGAGTCCGTGAAATCCTGTCCGACTGTGCCTTACCCATTTCAGTTCTGACTTTTTCTGTTGTGGGTTCCTATATCTTCAAGGAAATTGAAAGTAAGTTATGCTTTTATTCTCTGAAATACTGGGGGAAGCTATTTAGTCTGCATTAAAAAAAAAAAAAAGTTAAATCCTGGGAAGGTTTGGGATTAAACAGAATTACTTTCTCCTGTATTATACTGTACTGCCCCCCACCCCAGGAGCTCTGATTTCATCAACATCAGGTATAACTCATTTGAACCATAATCAAGCAGGGATGAGTAAAGTTGTTTTCTCTAGATGAATTATTTCAGCCTGTCCTTTCATTTCAATGTAATTTAAGATGTATATCTCTTACAATAGAGAGAATCAACAATTTCTGGCAAAGAACAAAGGGCAGAGTAATTGCAGGTGGGAAGGGTTTGTTGCCAGTTGTGGAGCTGATGATCCCAGTCCGTCCTCTTTGTCTCCACTTCACGTTTTCCTAATTTAGGTGAAATGGTGCAGAGCATCTGGGCAGTTCTAAGTTGCACAAGGAAATCTAAAAACGATACACCATTCATTGGCCAAATAGATCAGCTTTTCCATATCAGGAAGCGATAATGGGGACAGGAATTGCATTGTCCTGTGGTGACGTGAGTGTGTGATGTGAGGAAATGTATGGAAACAAATAAGAAATAGCTTTTTCTTTGACCATTCCATCCAGTTGGATCACAAAATGATATGTGGCCATCGTTAGTTTGCTGATACTGATGGATTTACTTCCACTGGCAGAAAGTAGGGGCACAGCTTGTTGCACGTGAGGAAGTTTTGTAATGCCTCTGTCCATTGATTAACTGAGCAGGAGGAGTCTACAGCTAGTTAGAAATAAGGATTTCTAATCTAAAAAAATGATTGTCTGTGGAAAACAAGTTTCCCTTTTCTGTTTCAAATGTATCCAATGCCTTGCTAGAACTGGCCATAATCTGTCAAGTCAGGATGGCAGCCAAGCTTTAGGCGGATGGGGAAAAACTGAACTAAAGCAGCCAGATGGGCCTGTCTTCTATGGCCTTCTGGCTCCCATGTGCCAGAGCATCACAACTCGTTTTCTGTTTGGTTCCCTTTAGTTCATAGTGTGGGTTTAAAAAAAAAAAAAAAAAAAAAGGCAAAGCAGCGGGAAGGTTCATCCTAACATCATTCCCCTCTTCTCTCCAGTGTCCAAATTTAACTACAACCCATCTGAGAGCTTGTTTGTGCTGGCCCCTGTCCAGTCCCTCTCCATCGGGTCGGTGATGAGTGCCATGGGGCTGGGGTTCCTCCTCTCAATGCTCTTCTTCATAGAGCAGAACATCGTGGCATCACTCACAAATGCCCCGGAGAACAGGTAATGATTTCAACTTCTCTGCAAGGAGGGGGGTGTTCTCGATCCTCTCGCTAGCACTGTGGTACTAGATCAATGGGATCAATGGTGGATCAATGGGATCTCAACTAATGTGAAAATTTCCTTTTTGTTGTTGTAGCACTAAGTTCTGCAGTTTCTGCACTAAGTTTACTTGCTGCTCAAGTAAATCTGTCTTCTGATAGCTTTACCCAAAGCTAGCCTGAATATGGGAATGTTCAGGGCATGTTCTTTCGAACTTCTCATCACCATTCCCCAAACCCAATATTCTAGCAGTGAATCAAAAAAATGCAAAGCATCAATGAGCCCGTTTCCTCTTTGCCCCTGTGTGAATGTTATGTAGTTCCTTGGTAAGCTTTGAGGTTTATGGATGTGCCTCTAGATACGGTTTAGGAAACCTCTGACCCATGTGGACATGTACACTGCTCTTGCAGCATAGATGCATTTAAGTAGATCAAGAGTTGTTGACCTGTGCAAATGTCATAGTACCACACACTGCAGCTGGAAATCAGATGTGTTTGAAGCTATTCATCCCTAATTGAGAATGTGGATGTGAAGTGAAATCATATACCTAACATAGCTTTGCTTTTACCTGATAGGTCTGATTTGAGTTGAAATGGTATGTTGTTAAAATATTCCCTTTGTTTCTGCCAGCTGCAGTCAGATGATATCAAAAGTTGAATGCGCATGACTTTCTTTCCAGGGGAACTACTGTGTCTCAGTATTTTTTTGCTAGTGCAGTGCTCAGGAGGGTTCTCTCCTTGCATAAGACAAATTAGCATTCTCCACATTGCAGCTGGAGTGACACTGAATTGGAGGAGGAAAAAAAAAGCTCAAATGCACTTATACTAATTTGGTTTTCTTTGACCACATGATTTTCCTCTTACCTTGATTATATTCCCTATTAGGTAGAACATTACATAAATTTGTAATGTAAGTGGGTCATCTTTATCCTAGTGTGAGTTGTTGTTTCCATTAGGATGTCTTTAAGGAATGTAAAATGTTCTTTATAGTATTTCTCATAATGCTGGTACAAGGCTGAGCTTAGCTGATCAGGCACCAGAGCATGGATTTGTAGAGAAGGGAAATAGAACTCAACAGCTTGTGTTTGGGGTATCATCACAGAATAAAAATTCTGTCGCCTGTCCCAGCCAAGAGGAGAACGTGCTTTTTGGTGTCTTACCAAATGTAGTGGTTTCTTCCTGTAGAATAAACAGGGAAAATGTGGTGCTTGCCTGGAAGTAGTCTGTGTGGAAGAATAATCAAAGCAAGCATATGGGATGGTCTGAGGGATAACAGGATGGCTGGGTAGTGTGAAAATAACCCAGGATGGGGCACCCAGAGCTATTGTATGTGTGTTGAGCTAGGCAGAACCTCAGAGGAGCCCACCCATTGCTCAAAGTGTGCGTGTACAGCGCAGGCAACGCTGCGAGACTGAGACAAGTGCTACGATGGTGCTGCTGTCAGACATGGCCTTTGTATGTAGAAAGCCCTCTGAAAGCAGCAGACAGGACAATCAAGTGATAACCCTGGGGGAGCTGGGAGATGCTTTTTGCTCTGAGAAATCGGCACATGGGCAGGGGCCATGCTCTCAAAGTGTGAGCTAACACAGGAAGAGCACGCAACTCTGACTCCCACCCTTGTTCGCTAGCTCCATGCACCTGCTGTCCTAGAGCAGCATGCATGGCTCCAAGTCTCTGCTTAGGTACTGAACTGAGTCTGCTTGTGCTGCATTAAGGTACCTAAACGGTGTCTGAGCTTATTTTCCAGTTGGTGGTGTCCAGAGAGCAATTCAACTGATCCTTAATTTGTGTCAGGGTGAGCTTGGTTGCTATCTGTGCTCTGATGCCCAGGGACTGAAATGTGGCTATAGACCTTTAACTTGGGTGAAGTTTGAGAGCTCAGTCTTCCCCCCCAGCCTTTATCTGAGCTCTGCTGAAATCATTTGAGCAAGTGGTACCGGGTGGGTATGTTCAGGAAGGGGACAGACCTTGCAGAAGTCACAAGGTTAGACAAGGTATGAGTTCAGTGTTAGCAGCGGCTCTCTGTGAAGCCCTTGCAAAGTAAATGTGAAGGCTGACTGTTTCCATTCCCTTTAAACTAAAGAGGGAGGGGGTGTCCTGTGTTCACCGAAGTTAGGAGCATACCTCCTGGGCTGACTACCAAGGAGGAGCTGAAGCTGAATGAATTCATGCCCTATTTTATTATCTCGCAGAAGCAATAATTGTGGGGGTTGCTGCAGTGTACCAAGCCTGCACTCAGCTCCTGGGTCTGCTTGTGGGGAAGGAAGGAGATCAGAGTTAGAAGCAAGGCAGGTGGGAAACTTCAGTGTTGCTGTTTTGACAACCCATGCCCAAGTTTCAAGCTATTGCCCGTATCAGCTTTGCTGTACATGGTATACATGTGTATTTTGAGTGGACTCAGCAATATAGTGGCAAAATGCTGCAGCAGTTCTTGTGGGCTGTTATTTTAATGGGTTGCCTTTCTGCTCAGCATTGTTCTTACCAGAAGATGACTGCTTTGGGAGAAAACTATCAAGTTTCATTAGCATTTGTGTTCACATAATGCCTGCTGTAAAACAGGAGGTGTGAAATTGCTCTGTGCATGGAGCTACACTTTGTTTAGCGTTCAGGCTCAGGTTCAGCAAGGGCCAGCCCTGTTGCTATTGGCACTTGGTCTGATGGCTGTCAACAAAACCCCGTTTCAGGCTGGTGAAGGGCACAGCCTACCACTGGGACCTCCTGCTTGTCGCGCTGATTAACACGGGGCTGTCCATCTTCGGCCTCCCGTGGATCCATGCCGCCTTCCCTCACTCCCCAATGCACGTCCGCGCCCTGGCCTACGTGGAGGAGAGGGTTGAAAATGGACACATCTACGAGACGTAAGTAGGAACCCCGCAGAGCTGCCGTGGGTCTCTTCGGTTTGATTTGAGGTTTCCTTACTCTTTGGGTGCAGCAGGATATATGGCTGGGGAGCTGGCTGCCCTCTTCAGGGTCCTGAGGGGTGGAGGTGGAGGGGAAAATGCACCAGAGCTCCTCATCCTCCATGGTTTGTTGTTCTGCTTCATCTGCCTTCACCAAAACACTTGTTTTAGGAGAGCCGCGAATGTTTGCTCTTATCAGTGGCTGGAAGTAGCCTGAAGGATTTCAGCCCACTGAGTGCAAATTGTCTTCTAGAAGAGTCAGCCAAGGCCTTTTTTGGTTTTATCCCTGTGGAAAGGAAAGCTGAGGAGATGCCTTGGCCAGACTTCTCCAGATGTCTTCACCAGAAGAAATCCAGTCTGATTCATTGCATGAGACTTGTCTGGTGGTTATTACAAAGGGCAGGAAAAATGCAGCGGTATTTTGGAGCTCCCTTAGCATCTTCCACCGTGTTTTGTTGAGGCAAGAGGCTTATTAAATTCCTTCTAAACGAAAGCAGTGATGATTCCATGCCCAGGGTACGCCTTTCTCTTTAAGACAAAATTTTTGCTATTCTGGGTTGTCAGATGCTTTCTTATCAGAGACCTATTTAAAAAAAAAGATAATTAAAAATCCAATTTCTTATGAAACTTTCTCCAGAATAGAGATTATCTGTTCTGTTTGATCTCAGTACATTACACTTGAGTGCTTTTTACCTCAGAAGTGGTAATTTCCACTCACATGCCATTAGTTTTAATTATGCCATCTTTTTGTTTCCATTTTCAGAATCCTCACTTACCAAAAGTGAGGCTAAGTGGCCATTTACTTTGAGGGAATGGGATGGGTCTGTCTTTTAATTTCAGTCTCACCTTTATGCTGTTCTCAGTGCCTGTTGGCCCAGCCCAGTTTGGCACGCCTGCTTTTTGGGTTGCTGGTGGACAGATTTCACATGGCACATCCAGAAACTGCTGAGTCTGGCTGCTCCCAGTGCTGTTATTTGCAGTCCTTTCCTGGAGTATCAGTATGGGCTTGTATTCCCACTGGTTGATATTGTTCCCTTCGTCATGAATCGGTGCTAAACCCTGCCTTATGAGAAGGCATAGTAAAATTTGGGTTGCTTTGAACGTTTCTGTAGGGTTGTAATCCAGGCTGTTGCCCCTGGTGTCCATAATCTGATCTGTAACACCTCTGCTCTGCACTTGAGATGCAGAATTTATCCTCTGAAACCCATGAGCCAAGGGCTCCCTGTTGTTTCCTGATGTCCATTTTTAAGACCTGGTGGCTTTTTACTCTCCTGCCACTCACTGTCTCTGTTCTGTGCTCTGGCTTCTCCCTGACAATGCCCAGTTCCTTGCCCCAGTTAAGGACCTTCAGCCCTTGTTGTCTGCCCTGTCACCCAGCTGCCCCAAAAGTACATGGGAGAGCTCTTGGAAGTAGATCTATGGCTCTAGCAATTTACCCTAAAAAGGGCCAAGAGGTGACCTAATCTCACTGAGCATGCACCTTTGTGGCACTGCTCTGCCTCTGCTGGGGGTGAATCGGTCTGTAAACGAGGGCTGTGAATGGAATACTGGGAGCAATGGCAGGAACCAGGGCTGCTGCTTGTCTGAACTCCCTTTGAGGCTGAAGCTTCTTGTTCTGTAAAGCATGGAGCTGTAAACAAGAGATTTTATGCAACATTGTCTTTTTTTTTTTTTTTTAGCTCTGAAAACAAAAATGTGCTGAAGCTCAGTTAGGAAATCAGGAGTTCTTTTAGTGTTGGCTCCCTTGGCAGGTTGCTGTCCTGCCCTCAAATCAAAGCTCTATGAGGATGGTGATACAAACAAGAGCAAAGCTCTGTCACAAACAAAGCAAAACTTTCTCCCCCTGCCCTGTGGATTAGCTGCTTGAGTCTGAAGTGAGCTGATCTGGCAGCCTGCAGATGGGCTCTCACCAGGCATATGGAGGAGGGAGGGAATGGCTAGTCCCATGCCAGCCATATTCAAGGATTCTAGGAAAATGAGCCTGGATTATGCTCTGTAATCTCCATTAATTACTTCATTTCCATGGCAGTACAGGCTTTCTGGAACTGCTTCCTCAAGGCCCAAAACAGATTCTGAACAGACTTATTTTCCTGTTACCTTAACGTGATTGTTGTTGATGTCCTTACCCTGAGGATAAGAAAGGTGCCAGAGTTAGCAGAAGACACCTTGAGGCTGGGAAACTCAGCTTTTAACTATGTTCTGATAAGGAATTCCACACCACTTTGTGGCATTAGCAGGAAGTGATGGTAGCTGCAGAACTTGTGTATGATCAAACGCTCTTCAGTGCTGTGATTGCTGCATCCCCAGGAGAAGGCAGATGGGAAACTTCATGAACTTCAAAAATCCATCACCAAAAGGCGTCTGCTCTGGGCTGTTCCTGTCCTTGCAGACTTGCATCTGATTGAAATGTGCTGGCTTCATGTCTAACTTTGATCCTGAGCTCTTCAGTTTCCATCACTTTGCTCACAAGGAACCTAGCAGAGTTGTGCATGCTCTGATATTTGCAGATCATGAGCATCCTCAGAAGTGGATGTGACTTCTTCTGAAATAAGAAATGCTTCCTCTGTAGCTTGTCCGAAGACGGACAAAGCTAGGGGAACTCACTGCACCTGGATGGGCTGAAATCAATTAGCACATCCCTTCCCTCCTGCTTTACTGTGGCACTTGAGGCTCACAGGGGTTCTGACTGCTCCTTACTGGACTATCAGATCAGTCTGAACCAGCCCACACAGCTGCACTTCGAGCTTGCTGGGCTCTGTCACCTCAGACTTCTGCTCTGTGGTGATGCAGGCCTGGAGGCTGTGAAATGCCAGCTGAAATCCACCTAGCTGATGTTCCTGCTCTTCCAGAGCTGGCAGAGCATTCTGTGGATAGCACGAGCAAGAAGTGCTCTGCTCTCCTTTTGGCTTCTTTCCTTGTCCCTAAAATACAGGTGTGGAAGACTCATCCATCTGCCCCCCAGCTTCCTTACATTCATGAATGTGTAAACGGATTTGAAGTTCAACCTGCCCCTATTGAAAAGGAAGACTCTCAAACTTAATATTGAAAGATTGCACTGCGAAGGAGGCTTCTTTAAGACAGAAAGGATTACAAAGTGCCAGCAGTACATGTAGAAGAGGGAAATGTTTTCACAGATCTTGTGTTAATCCTCAGAGTACTTTGTGTAGAGGGTTAATTCAGAATGAGGTCTTGCATCCAGGGAATGAAGCCACTAGACACCAAAACAGCCTGCGACAAGAATTTCACCTGATAATAGGGGATTTACTCACTAGCTTATCCAGTGAATTGCTGGATTTATCTTTTCCAAAAAAATAAGCATCTCCCTCTTCTCTATTTGTAAGTACTCTTGAGAGATGAGGGTTTCATTTCCTCCTATTGTTTCTGGTGATTTTTTTCAAACTAAAGTGAAGTGCTCCTAGATTTCATAGGTTTAGTTGGAGTAAAAAGAAAACAAAACAACCTCTCACCCCAAGTAGGCCCTGCAAGCTGCTGCATGCTTTCCTGTCAGTCTTTTACTCACATTTGAAAAAAATCAATGTGTGGTCTGTCAACTCTATGAAGTTTGCATTAATTGATTACATGTTTTGCATGGTAATAGGCAATTCACAGCGCAACTGCTGTAACCCACACCAGAAGTAAATTTTAGCTCCCTGCATAGTGCTCTCAGCGTTCCCCTCCATATAAACAAGGGGATCCTCACATCCATCAAAAATGCTGACTCAGTCAAGAGAGGGCAGACTGATTTTTTTTTTTTTTTTTTTACTTTTCCTTCCGAGAGGTTCATTAGTTCCCGTACAAGTCAATGAGTTTTCTTTTGGATGAAAGCCAAGTGCATATGTATTGGGTAAATTGAGGGAAGGATTAGTGCCCAGAAAGAGGATTCTTGCCTGTTTTCTCGCAATGTGCTGAACAGAATTAGTTTAGAGGGCAATTTAGTTCAGGATAGGATCTGCGGGGCTTTGGAGAAGGGGAATTTGGCGCTTCTCCAGGTGCTCTGTTTGAGCTGTGGATTAAGTGCCTGGCCTGGATCCAGCAGAGCTCTGCCTTCTCCATGTCAGCCTGGGGCCAGAAGCGCTGATCTCAGCGCGGTGGAGATGAGTTTTCCCTTTCCCTAGTGGCACGTGTCCTGCACTTACACTGAGCTGGGGGCCCCAGCAATAGGCTTTTGTGGGTGCTGGTGTATTACCCTTCTCCCCTAATCCTCGTTTTCATGTTTCCAGGATTGTGAGCGTGAAGGAGACCCGGCTGACAAGTCTGGTGGCCAACTTCCTGGTTGGCCTCTCTCTTCTCCTCCTCCCTTTCCCTCTCCAGTGGATCCCGAAGCCAGTCCTCTACGGCCTCTTCCTCTACATCGCGTTGACCTCCATTGATGGGAACCAGCTCTTCGAGAGGGTGGCACTGCTGCTCAAAGAACAGGTACGCAGCCTGGGGCACCAGCCTGGTGGAGCAAAGAAATCACGCTTACGACCTGGGGACCAAGCAGTGCTGATAGCTAACATGGGGTGGGAAGCTGGTGGTGCTGGGGATGAGGTTACCCCTGAAACTCACACTCAGGGGGATGATTTCCACCTTCAGCCTGCACCTAGAGTGTATCCATTTCACTTTTCTTTGCAAAGAGGGAGTGAATCTTGGTGTCTCTAGTTTAGCCTGGCTGCCACTGAGATGTGAGCAAGGCGAGTCTTTCTTTATTAGAGCAGATAGATGAGTGAGAGAAAAATGTGGCATCAAACAACAGAAGTGGCAAAGCTATTGCTGGGTTCGAAAAAGGTGGTAGCTAAACTGCTTACAGGATTGCACTGCATCTCACGTGTCTTTCAAATTCTGTATAAATTGCTTTCTGCGTTTTCCTGCTGTGAGAACATTTGAGTTTCCTTGTTTAGTTATATGTTCAGATAATGCTGCTCTCCTCAGTCTGCTCCAGGATTGCTCTGGAGCACTTTTCTCCAGGAGTTGAGTGCATGGATGGAGCCAGAAGAGCTGCTAGCAGTGAGGGCACCCCCTAACCTCTGTAGAGCACAAACAGAAGTACATTCCAACACTGCCTTCAGTAGTTGCAGGAAATATTACCCACTGCTTGTAGGGTGTCTGTAAGTCTTAAAGCCCCCCCGTGGTGTCTATCAGCTGCAGGGAATATACATCTTAAAAATAGTTTTTAAAAAAAAAAAAAGCAGGTACATGATGATTTTTGATTTTGCCAACAAATCTTCACAAAAGGTCATTTTTGTCTCATTTTACACTTACATTTCAACTTGCTTGAAGTGTCACGAGATTAGCATTTTAGACTCGAAATGAATTGCATTATTGAAATGCATCTGATGTGAGATGAAAACAAATCTGGAAGATCTGCTGTCAAGCCATCTGTATTACAAGTGCCAAGAAGGCACTAGTACGCAGTGTGGGCGGTACCTGGGAGCAGGCATGGCTCTCCAGCTCACCTTCTCTTATGTAACAGGGGTCAGGGGCTTAACAAGCCCAGCATTTGGCTCTGCGCTTCTGCTAATCTTTCTTGATCTCTGATACTGTGTCTCAGAGGTTAAAACTGTGAAATCTGGGTAAAGATTACATTTGTCAGGTCGATTTTTGAGTGGGCATTGAATAGTGACTGATATATTAAACCCAAGAGTAATATTCCACATACAAATTATGCGTGGAATTTTCCAAGCTTCAGTTTGGAAAATTAAAAAATGTTCTCAAATATGGATCTCTCCCTTTTCTGGAAGCCTTTCAATGAATCACGGCACAATCTGAAATCCATTGAGTCTGTATCAGTGCCAGCAGACAGTCGCTCGTTCTCCTCGTTGATGTATAGACAGTGAGTCAAAGCCTGTGCTCAGACATGAGCAAGTAACTGTCAGAGGAAGCCACGAGTGATATTTAGCCTATTAATGTCACTTTTTTCCTCTTGAGAATGAATAGTTTGAGAATCATTGCAGTCAGAGTACAGCCTCTTTCAGCACCTCCCACACTCGCCTCCTCCTGTTCCCCCACCAAGGTTCAGCTGGAAAATGGGACCACCAGGGCAAGCATAGCCTGGCCAGCATGAGGAAGGAGGCTGTAGAATAATGAAGAGCTGGGTTTCAGGTGGACAAACCATCCAGCAGTACCAACACTTGAAAATACCTGCTTACCATCACCCTCTGCACACCCCCACGGGCACTTCACGTGTCACTGCAAAGCCCTGATAATCCTGCTCAGGGGAATCTCATTACTGTACTTATCAAGATATTTGCTTGCACTCCAGATGCTCCCCAAGGCAATCTTCATTGTGTGTTTTCCTTCCCCGGGTTTCTAGTGCCCAGTCATCTGTGTTGTTGCTGATGCTGTCAGCCTGTTGCATGCTTTAACCCTACAAATCCTGCGCTCAGCTGTTGAACATGTTGAGGACTGTTAATGCACTGTGTGTGTGAGCTGACTTCTCTTAAAAGCCTTGTTCTAAAGCCTGTGCTGCAGCAGCCTGGACTCATGACTGCAGAGTTCACGTCTAAAGCATCGTTCTTCTCTTCCCAGACTGCTTATCCTCCGACGCATTACATCCGCAGAGTGCCCCAGAGGAAGATCCACTATTTCACAGGCTTGCAGGTCCTGCAGCTCCTTATCCTCTGTGGCTTTGGCATGTCACCGTTGCCCTACATGAAGATGATCTTCCCACTCATCATGATAGGAATGATCCCAATCAGGTATGAAACTTTTTCAAACAAAGCTTTTTTTCAAACAAAGCTGCAGTTTTCCCGTCTCCCATGCTTTTTGTCTTCTAGCTGGGACTGCTGGAAGCCTGAGTGGTCTCCAAGGACACCCAGTACCTTCCCGAGTGCCTAGATCTTGGAAGTAGATGGTGGGGGCTATTTCTGTTCTGGCAGCTAGAGAAGTCCAGAATGGCTTGAGGAGGAACAGCACAGAGAGCCTCTGATCTTACTGCTGCCGGCTGTTGTGCAAAGGGGTGTGGGCTGGCGGTTTCCTCATCTTCTAGCTGTCGAGGAGGTGAATGGCTCTCCTTGTGCAGTGCCTGTGAGACGCCGTGGTCTGAGCTGTTTCTCTGGGTATTGATAATGTTCCCTCTGGCTCTGCAGTCTGATTTCCTCAGACGTGTACTGAGGGCAGAGCTGGGAACTTTCCTTTGCACCACATGAATGTGAAGAGGGGTCCTTGTATTTCAGCCACTGTACTGTGGTGTGGTGACCTTTCAGGCCACCTGTGCTGCTGAGTGCCAATGTAAATAATTAAATCAAAAAGACCACATGAAGTCTTAAAATGAATATAATGTAAAACTAGAACCCCCAATAGCTTGCAGTCTTGAGAGAGAATTACTGAGAAGTTTAACTTCTTTCTTAATATTCATTAAACAGTGACTGCCCATCGTTCTTTACCATCATTCTTCAGTTAAATCATTCATGCTCTCCTCTCTATTCTTCGGCTGTAATGAGAAGCCATAATAAGGTTTTGGAAAGAACAGATCTGTTTCCAGTCCACTTGATTATTTTTAGGCCCGTGTGGCATCCCGTGATATCTAGTTGTCTTTGAGCCTGCAGTGTTGAAGGGTTTCCATTTGATCTGAAAGTTCAGGGCTACTGATGCGATAATCTGCAAAGGTGGCTATTGTGGCATTTTCCTTGGGTGGTAAAGATGGGTTCAGTTCTTTCCAAAGCAGAAGCAAATGTCAGGGCTGCCACGGCTGTTGACAGGATCACATTAGAGCTATTTGGGCTGTGTATTTGAAGATGAACAAAACAGTAGAAAACACTGAAATGACTGTTCCCGCGGTAGGAGCATCTCACCCACCGCTCATGTAGGTGGCACTTTGTGCCTGGTGAAGTGGCTGCCAAATACTGTGGGCATGGCTGACTCTTGTAGGAATTACACGTCCCTGCACAGAGCATCTCAGTACAGAAAAGAAAACTTGGGATGCTCTTTGCCAAACGTTCAAGTAGCAGGTACGTTGTAATAAGCTGAATCGCTGCGGAGAGTGCTGTGTCAAAGAACCTGAATTTGTGATAAAAGCACGATAATTCAGTGGTGCAAATATATCTATCATGAGTAAATAAGATGCTGTCATACCGTCTCTAACTCATTTCTCTTTCCAGAGCAGCCTTTTCTAGTAGCTGCCTGCTTTTCCATGGTGCTACCTGGTATAATACAGAAACTTTCCTCTGCTTCCCTTTTTCTGAATTCGGCTCCTTCATGCAGTGTCTGTGGGCTCCAGCCGAGAAGGCAGCACCATGATGCATAGCCCTGCAGTTAACAATGACTTTTTCATGAAGATTTGGCACTCTAAATAGATGAGGCAGAACAGAAGAAATGAATCTTTTTTTTTTTTTTCTTAAAGGAGTGTGAGGAAGAGGAGAATAGCCAGAGGTCAAAATCAAGAATCAAACCCAGATGAGTGAGTCATAGCGCAGTGTCCTGTCCAGAAAACTGGCCCTATTATTTGCTTGTGTGAAGGCTGCATTTCTTTCTGTCCAACTTCATTAAACACATGATTTGCATTGTCAGTGGTTGGGGTCCAATCTTTTTCCAGTGTCAGTGTGAAAGGTAACAGATTTCAGTGACTTATTGCAGTAGAACAGTTTGGGAGAAAATATGATACTTTAATTTTTTCATACACTCAATTTATGGCTTTGATCCAAAGCTTTGGGGTGTCTGATTTCTGGTTATATTCTAATCCCTGCTCTGGAGCATACTTAAGGTTGCTCAGAGGAAGAATCTTTTCTCCAGGTTCTGTTTCTGTGCACCCACAGCTCTCAGGCTGACAGATCAATCTAAGCAGATACTGGTATTTCTCAGTAGTAAATGCTGTTTGGGATCTCTTCTAGCTATTGAAAAGACCCTTCTAGTTCTTAAACCAGCTTTCTAGCACTCTGCCCTACTTCAACAGCTGAAGAATTGCTTTCTTCTTAAACAAGAAGTGTGTCAAACTGTAAAGATGCATTAGGGTTTAAGGAGAGCATCTCCATACTGTATTGTTAGTGGCTTTCCTTTCACCCAAGTAAGTTAATTCATGCGCACATTCATGCAACCAACCAACCCTCCCCTCAAAAAAAAAAAAAAAAAAAAAAAACCTCCATGATCAAATGGACACCAGGTACCAGGTAAGGATGGAGCCTTACCAGCAGCTGGAGGAATGAGTCACTGCCCTGCTCAGCCTCTTGCTTTGGCCTCTCATCTTGTTGATGGGTCTGGCACTTTGCGAAAGACTGAAGCTCCTGGGTTGTCATTCCAGCTGCTTTGTGGGGAGAGCAAAGAGTTACCTGGGGTACTTGGACTGAGGAGAAGTGGAAGACAAATAACCCTTGTATCCTGAAACTTGCCCCAGCCCTGAAGTTGTGGGGAGGGTTTCTCCTATGAGCTCTCAATGCATGGTGTTGGCAGTGTTGTACTGGCTGTAACGCTGCATCAGGTGTGGTTTGTATGTCGGAAAACTGTAGGGAGCGTGTTGAAGACGGTATAAATTAAATATAAATGGTGATTTTTGGCCAAGTAACCCATCCCCTAGCAAATTGGGGCCAGTAGGAAGCTACTGCCTCGCTTCCCCAGCACAAACCAAGAGCATGTCCACGGGCAAGTTAAGCTGAGGCTTGTGACAGACAGACGAAACATTACTCAGAGGTGAACAGGCTCTAATGCTCTCCCTATGGTTCGTTCTTAGGTATAACCTGCTCCCTAGAATCATTGAAGCCAAGTACTTGGATGCTATGGATGCAGAGCATTGAGCGGGGTCCGCCACACGGAGCAGCGAGGATGGCTCTCGGGGCTGGAAGGCCGGGGCGGCTTTGCCGAGGCGTAGAACAATCTATCTGCAGTTCTTTCTTTCACCACTTTCTTTCTGCTCTAACGTGGCGTTGGTAATGCACATATCAAAGACCAGCTGAGCACTGAAGTGTCAGACCGAAACAGCCTTGGACTTGGGAGGCCGATGCTCTTTGGAGCTGTGAGGCGAGCTCTATGGAAACGCTACTTTCCGCATCCCAGAACTGGAGATCCCAAAGATGAGCATGCCGCGCAGTTGGAGCATGCAGTCAGAGTTGTCACATTTTCCCTTGTTTGAGGGGTGGGGGAGATCCATTTTCTATGCACCACGTCCCTTTTTCCAAAACACTATGATAAGGACAACAACTGACCCTTTTGTGACAGAATGAGGTCCTGTGCTGGCCTTGAATTCAATTTCCTGTGAATCCAGTATTCCCAAATTGGTGTTCCAGGTGGAATGGCCTCATGGTAAACCACTGCAGGAGAGATGTCTGGCTGTCTCTTCAGACTGATTAGCAGAAGGGGTGGAAACAGATTTAATTTGTACTGATGTAACCCACAGCTTTGGATGAATGTTGAGTTCCTGCAGATGAGCTGGAGGTGTTCAGGAGCTGGGCCCACACTGTGATGCTGGTGGAACCGCATCTGGGTCTAAGCTTTTCGGGAATTATTTTGGCTCTTTCTACCACTGCCACTCGGTAATCAAATACAGAAGTCTGATTTTGCACAACTGCAGTGTTCTTGCTTGCACCCAGAGGCAGATGCTGAGACTGGTCAAAGGGCGGTTGTGTTGGTGATTGCATATACATATGTACAGTAGTGCCTATGTGTACATATATACATATGGATTTGTGTATATATTTTGCATAGTTATACAAATAGGCCTGATTCTTTCAAAATATCCAAAGTGTTTTGTGCAATCAGTGTTACCGTGGTGTCTTGACCATACACTTGTTCTCTGCTTTAGTGCTGCTTTTTCTCATTTGACATACGCCTACTTTTGATTTTTTTTTTTCCTCTGAAGCTGCTCACTTACTGTTTGTGTTCATGCTGCTTTGAGGTGTTCCTTTTTCTTCTTCCTGTAGCTTGATACCTTCATCATTCTGTCTTGCTGCTCTGACATGTGAATTTTGCATTTAATTTTAATGTACAGCATGCAGTGAAAGTTCTCCCCCTTTGCCTATTCAATATTTGTTGGTCATTTCATTGTTTCTGTTCTGTAGCTAATCTCCAGTTTTTCCCCACTCCCAGACATTATATTTCTGGATGAATCTAACTTCTGCTGTCTTTTATATTTCAGTTTATTTAATTTTGCTTGTACTGTGGTCAGTTTCCTTATCTGAAGTACTGTGAAAGCAGCTGCCCTTTAGCTCAGTGCTTGTCCATTGCTGCACGCTACACATCACAGGTGAAGTGTTAAGAAAAATGTGGAGCTCTGAAGATAATGAACTTTCTAAACAGCAAAAAATGAGGGGAGTATAAAATGTTATGCAAATTAGCAAAGCATGTTTCTTGCTTGCTCAGTTCCTACAGATTGGGTGTTCTTCTGCATGATGAGGAGGTCAACTCTGTAATGAGGGAGGAAGGCTTTGGGGGAAATGTTCACATGCTGAAACGAAGTCAGACTCAAGCTACTGAAGGTTTGGTGTGTTTGCCCTAAAATATCAGGTGGTATTTCATCTTACTGTTTCTAAACTGTAGGTGACTACACGTATGAAAACCAGTCCATTCTCTTAATGGAATCTCTTCATCCTTGTGTTGATGCTTTATGAAAGACAGCATCAAGAGCGTTCCCAGGAATATGTCCTCGTGAGCGTGGTCAGCCTGTCCTAGAGCTATCACGGGGAAAGCCCCCAGCTTTCTTAGCAAGCAAAGCAGCAGCGTGGGCTCCATGTCACACCAGGCGATTCTTGCGTGAGTGCCGAGAAGCCTCTGGGTCAGGACACCACCCCAGTGTGCTAGAGCAGGTGAACATCACACGTGGGGCTCTCAGTCGGTCCTGAAGGCAGCAGAGGTAACTCGTGCCGTGTCTGACTGATGGTGTGACAGTAGGTTGTGAGTCTGTGCATGGTTTCTGACCACTACTGCCAATATTTTCTAGCTGGAGTCATTTCTGTGGTGAGATCACTAATGGCTCTTACCAAGGTCTGCATGTAGAAGCAGAGGGTGAGCAGTCAGCAAACAGAATTTTGGGGCAGCATAAAGGCAGAGGTGGTGAAAGCATCTCTGATCTCCAGCCAGTAAAAAA